>VZTM01004396.1:35813-57445 GCA_013400555.1 Jacana jacana
TTTTTTTTTTTGTTCAGATTCCTTCACTATTTAAGTATACAGCCTACAGGTTGCACTCATGACTTAGCTTCCAAACCATGATGCAGGTCAAAGTATCTTAAAATAGAGTTATTCCAGCAAAGGCCTTGATTCCTTGTATGGAACAGGATCTACAGGCTGATTGACAGGCCATATCTTTGTTTCCAGAGGTGTTGATTTAAAGCAGGAAACTGACAGTTTGTTTTCAGATAGAGCTTACAAAACATAGACATTTAAAACTATAAATATAATTTTAAATAGTGGCAGGTTTAGAGATGGAAAGCAAAGACTGGATCATTATGGATTAGAAAGGTCAGCAAAAGGCTTGTGTCCCTGACTATATTTTTAATTGATGGCTACATAGCTAGAAAACAGATAATTCATATTTGAATTTTTTTTTATATTATCAATATGAAGTCCATGCAAAGAAGAAACAAGTCACCTTTTTCATAAGACTTGTGTTTATACAGCCCATGCTGTAACTTGTGATGGCAAAGCCTGAGGATGGGGAAAAAAGTGTTAAGACAAACACATTTGGATGTAAAGAATGAGAACAATGTAAACCTGAGTTTTTTTTAAAAAAATAACAACAGAAGAAGGGATGTGAGATTGTCACTGTCACCTCTATTGGTTATGTGACCATGGATTACCTCACATGTCCCCACCACCTGTCTGGCAAAATCCAGAGTGGTGTTGTTGGAAGGACTGGTGATCTGGACTGAGGAGCACTGGCAAATGCTGGTTTGCACTAAGTTGTGAGCTGGCTCACGGGGTTCTGACTTAGCAAGATCAGTGTTTATCAGCTTGAAGGCTTTGAGCTATTTTAAGGATCTACAGACATCCCTAAAAAACCCAAACACACTATGAGGTAGGCTTAACTTACTGTACAGTAGTTTACACCTTAAAACAGAAAAGCTTATTAGCTGAAAGTTATTTTTTTTGTCTAAAGCACTCCTGCATGTGTAAACATCATAAAAAAAAAAAAAAAAGAAAAAGCCTGAGAGCCTGAATTCTGTCTTTTGTAACTTCATTTTGAATCCCCTGATTTTATACATCTAAAACCACTAATACTCATAACAGTTGTACCACTCAATGCTTTTGCTCCCTGCTCATAATAAAGCATTATACATTGCTAATTTTATTAGATAGACAGATAACTTTTAAATTGATTTAAATACATTTACTGGTCACTGCCTTTGCTGTAGGGTTTACAGTAGAAGAAGTGAAGTGCCTTTTTTGTTTGATTTTTTTTTTTTGTAATGCTGGCTACAGGAAACACTGTTCTTTGATCCTTTATCCTGAACTTCATGACTAATGCCTAGCTAATCAATTAATGAGAAAAGTAACTTCTGGAAAGTATGCACTAATGCCTGATAAAACTTAAGTATTGATTACATTAGCTTATTTACATTGGCTTAAACATATTTAGAAGAAATATATTAGTTAGCTAAATTTAGTGCAGCAACTTGCAGGCAGGCCTTCAACTGTGGCAATACTATGCTGTACTTAGTGAAGTGGCAAAGCTGAGTTCCGTATGCACTTTGTGTACTTCCACATATAGTACCATTTATCACTTTTTCAGCAAGCAGAACACAACTTTGTTTAATTGCTTAGATTTTGGATCACTTCATCACTGCCCCCATCTTTCAAATCACTTTAAATCACTGCCTTTTTTATGGCCAAGAATAGGTCATATTCAAGTCAGTTGACTTCCTTGTTATTCCTGTTATATAGTCCACTTTGATTTTTAACTAAATATTACTTTCTGTTAAGTTAAGATATATGACTGTATGCAAAAAGGTTTAGATTCAGAAACATCTGATCTGTATTCAGGGTGTCAAATGCTAGAATTGTAAGTTGTTTCCCTTAGGGAAAATATTATTTATGAAAACAGTGTGTCAAACACTTGTTGCTTTAATACTATTATGAAACAAGAAAGGAGAGGCAGTGTCCACACTCCTAGCCCCAACTCCTCCCTTCTTGCATACCGATACCTATTAGATCTGCTTCTTTCCCCCTTTCATCTCTCTAATGATACATTTGAATAGTTGTACCTTAGAAACCAGACCTCCTGTTCTATGCTCACATCTGTATTTTTTCCAAGAATAAAAAAATCAGTATTTCTGGAAGACTAAAAAACCCTTATGCCACTCATTTCTTTCACAAGATACATCTGTATACAGAAACAGTTCTCAACACAAATAGACAAAACTGATACTTGTGCTTACAAGTGTGAAACAATGTACTGACGGACACCAAGCGAGAGGTTTTAACTATGCTTACCATCTAGTTGCATATTCCTGCATCAGGCTAGTCTAAGGACCACGTGCTGTAATCTGGGGAGAGAGGGGGGAAAAAAAAAAGCCTTTAAAAACCTCCTCATGTATGTTTGTATACAATCTATGTAACTGAGTAACTAGTGGTTACTCAGTTACATGCCAGACAATCCCTGAAGAGAGATACTAAAACCTTAAGGTTATTTGCAGAAAGTCATGTAAAGTGGCAGGTAAATATAACCTGCTTCTAGAATAAAAATTTATTACACTATTTCTGTATAATGGGAAGACCTAAACTGATGATTTTTTTCTTAAGAGAAAATAGGTCACCACATTACATCTAAAGGGAGAGTTTGCTATTGTAGTAAAAAATACTGCTCTAAAAGCTGGCTAGTTGTTGGATCTGAGAAAGTAACCTTAAATTGGAAATCATTACTCTACAGGGACATAACAGCAGGCAAAAGGCATATCCTTGTTAAGCACCCTTCACCCTTTGTTATTGATGTTTAATCATCGTCCTAAATGAAAACACAAAGTCACTGCTGGTAAAGTTTGCAGCTGACATAACTGAAGTAGTAAACAATACTGAAGACAGACAACTGGTCTGCAGAAGTCCTGTTTGTCCAGTAAGCCATGTTATTTTGGGCAACGTGTTTCATCATAACAAAATACAAGGCCAGCCATCAAAGACTCAAGACTAACATCGAGGGCTTCAGGTGTAAACAAGGTTCACTGAGACTGGCTTCAGGCCTTGGGGGCCACACAACAGTTCAGAAGAGGGTGCAGGAATCAGATAGGACATTCAACTGAATAGGCTCTTCCAAAGGTGACCTCTCAATGAAAGAAACTACTCTCTCTGTACGAGCAAGGGACCTTAAACAGCAGGGAAATGTATTTCCACTACAGCTAGTGGCAGTATTTTCTGTTCTGTTGCCCAAAAGCTGCTGGCAAACTGAAAAAAAGATCAGTAAATAATTTTGAGAGTAACTCACAGTATGGAAAGCTTGCTTTGAATTGAGAATATTGCTGTCCAAACATATGTATATTTTAAATTAACACAAGTCTTACTTTAATAGATAAAGGTTTAGGCTAAACAGATTGTGCTTATGATCAGGTTCTCATTTTCTCAGACTGGTTGCTCGACCAGGCTGAGCAAATCATTGAGCCTGATTGCTCAGTCAGGCTACAGCTGAAACCCACCATGTAGACACGTGTTCCAGATTGTTTACCAGTTTACTAGTGTTACTACTGTTTATTCCTAGCAGCACACCAGAATAAGATTAAGATAAACATCATCCTTCCTGAAAGTCACTGGCAAAGCAAGATCGTGAAATATCCTGACAATTTCTTAGTTGCACAATTGGAGGACCAGGAGTGCAAAGTGTCCTTGTGCCCATTTGCTTTGCTTTAAACTCCAATCCATTGACCTTGTTATCAGGTTCAACATACCTCAACCCTCCAATCTGCTTATTATAGGGTTCAGACACACAACCAAGATCATGAGGTGGTAAACTGAGCCCCAGTTGCTGTCTGTGCATTCACTTGCAGCCACAAGTAACAGGTGCATCTACTTCAGCTTTTTAAGTTCATCAGGATTACACTTTTTGAAGCGAATTTCCCCATGATCCTGATGCTGTTTCACAGCACGGAACAGTTTTGGGTTGTACAAACTAAACCGTTTTCAGATTAAATCAAAGGAGCAGGTCTAATACTTGCTACCTAGCAAGGAGCCTGCAGGTGACAGAAAGAGACTAGAGCTAATCTGAAGTAAAATTAGTACAGCATATGCAGCACAAAGGCTGGGCATACAGCATTAGGTTTCTCTACAACCCCCTCCTTTGCCCCACACTAGTGTGAGCACAGCCACTATGTATCCTTCAAATTACTCATCTCTCACTGGCTAAGAATCTGACTGAAATTGCCATGTGCTGCAGGCACCCATGGCCACCCCAACTCCAACAGTATCCCAGAGCCACCATCAACCCACAGTGAGTTACTATCCCACACTTTCCCCCACTACATACCTGTGCCTTTGGGATATAATCTTGCAACTTGTGCATCGCAGAACCCAGACCTTACTCACTCAGTTTCCAGCCCAAGTCTTCACAGACCCTCCTGGAGAGCTCTGAACAGCCCCCAGTCCTTTGTTACAGCAGCTGCTTGTGAGTAGGTGCCAAGCGAGGGGGTGAGGAGCCCTCCACCAACCCCTGTGACCTTCTGTCCCAGGGAGAAATGCTGCTGCTTGTGTGGGCTCTTGCTGCACTGCTCACAGAGGTCCAGTCTCCTCCGTGGTGCTCAGGTAACAGCCAGCATCTAGGCTAAATTCTTCACAAAGGAAGTTTCCCCTGAGATTAACATCTCAATGGAGAGGTGGAATTGCTCAACTCTTGACATTTTAAGCACCACGGGGCACTCCTGACAATGAGAAATTCTGCATACAGGTGCAATCTGGGAACAAAAAGAAATTACATACTTCAGGTAAATTGTCCAAGTAATCCAGCACTGTTCTTCACACCCTCTAGCAATAGCAACCTAAGCAACTGAAACTAGAGACTATTATAACAAATGGCTCAGAATAACGTGAAATCTTTATGTAAAACTATTTATATTCAACACTTTAATACTGCTAAAACCACAGAAATCTAAAACTGCTTATAGGCAGAGTAATGCACAGCACTGACAAAGGCCAGTACTGCTCCAATGCCGATACACCCCGTACAACGATTGCCTTGAAACTTTTGGAATTCAGAGTAAATATTTCCATCACCATTTCATTGGAAATTTTGTGATTAGAAGAAAACCAAAACATTCTAATGAGCACATGATCCATAACTTGAAACATAAAAAGGAATAGTCCTGACTGAGGGGGAGCAGATAAGCAGTATAGGCATCACATGGGCAAAGTGGGCTAAAATGCTTCAATCTGCCCCAGGAACAGCTGGTGGCTTGACAAGTTCAGCACTAACACCACAGTCTCGGCTTTGCTGTGTTCTACCAGTATTGCAAGCATTGAAAAACTAAGGAAATCTTTACAAACATGTTTTTGTAGTAGAAAAAGAGAAAACCAGAGTCCAAAAACTCCAGTCCAAAGCAGACAGGAGACACGTCACTGAGGAGGCCTGGGGTGCACTACACAGCAAGAGCAATTACTACTTTTGGATAAGTACTTTCTGCTTTACAACCAAATATGCCTTGCCTGCAAGTTCCCAAGAACTGGATATGGGTTTCTTCTTTCACCCTTCCTGTGAGCAAGTTGTATTTCTGCTAACAAAGGCAGTGTTCATTTCCCAGTGGGCTTGTCAAAGGCTTTTAGCCAAAACTGCCTTTGAGAGAAAACTGTCTGTTAAAAACATATTTTACAAGGAAGATCCTGCTTTCCACAAAGCTTCTTGGGTTTGTTTGGGTTTTTTTTTTCTTCAGTAATCTGTAAAGTTTTGGGTTATGTGAGTAAATTATTTGTTCATTTTTGTGGGTTTCCAGTGAGAACAAATAAACAAACCCAGAAACAATTCCAGTTGCCTGGGAAGGCAGTGTGTATATTGCTGAGTAACCTGGTGATATCCTGAGGCTAAAATAGGAAATTATGACAGACTATTTCTACCCTAGCAGACACCTATTATGATTTACTATACAATCTGCTCTTGCTCATTTTTTGTCAGTGCTTTCTCTTCACTTTTATTCCTCCAACAGAAACACAATAAATAATACTGGGGTGATTTTGTTCAAATTTGGGAGGCATAGGTATCCCTGTGGGACGCTGGGAAGAAGACAGACATACAGTCAGGAAAACCATACAGTCAGAACCATTAATATGTACAGCATGTACAGTGTGATCCTGATATGGCAAAATCCTGTTAAAGGTTTGGTTTATGTGAATAAACCTTGATATGTAGTAGTGACGGGATATTTGCTTGAATGTGCTGTATGAACTGAAATGCTACCAGAGTGAGGCATGGCATGGTTTTTGTCCAAATCTCACCATTGTGATCTTTCAGCAATTCACAAGGCAGCAAGATGAGAGGCGCTTTCAAGAACTTTAAAGGGAAATTCAATATCCTTGTCTATTTTCTTTGAGCACTACCATGGAGTCTGCTTAAAGAATTATGAAACTGGTTGAGCTGTTTAGCAATCCACAGAGACCTATTAATATGGTACATTTGTACCTTCACGTTTTGACAGAAACCACTGAAATTATGGACTGGGTAACAGTCTCTCCTGAGACAGCTGTAATGACAACTTACAACAGAACTGACCCCAAATTCTCAGAAACTTAATAAAGAAACAGAAACAAGTTTTCTTCTCACGATCTAGGTATCACATCATTCTATTTCAGAGATTACATGTTGCTGTAATTGCTATTTATGTTTTTTGGTTTTTGTTTTTTTATTAAAAAGAGTCATTCTAAATTCTTCCTAGCATCCACATTAAACATTTAAATTCATGCCTACGTTGTCTTGTAAAATTTTAATAGCATACCCTCCTATTTAAAAATACAATAACAAAACCTCAACCCAAATCCTAGTGCATATAGGAAGCAAAACATTCTAAACACTGTTTAAACTGTCATTTCTTCCCAAAGTACAAAGATGTTTATGCTCTTGTCTAAGGCAAGATAAACAGAGCAGCATACCACTCCATATTTGTAAATGTTAACTCTCAAGGTAGAAACTGGCTTCTGTATGCACCAGGCTTCTGTTTCTTCACTGCTCTAAAAGCCACAATCTGACATATGGTTATGTATACATTGAAACAACAAAGATATATGGCCTCACCACAGAAAAAACATGCAGTCTCAATCTTTATTCCACATATCAACCTGATTCCAAGAAACTTTTCAAAACTGCCTCCAGAAATACATCTTAGGTACCAGACCAGTGGCATAACAGTATATGTGGGATAATTCCATGTGTCTGAGGGACAGTTGCACCCTCAAATCTGTTGTAACTTTCCTAGAATCAGCGGGGCCTGTCTCTGCTGTTGTGGGTGTGGTAGAATTATACTACTTCTTCAAAAATTTTTAAGATAACGCTATGAGTATTATGAAGGATAACGCAGAAATCCCCCAACTGAATATCGTGTAAGGCCAAAGTACTCATACCAAGAGGTAGAAGATTGAGAGCAAAGAACCCAAGGACAGCCCTTTTATGTGTATGTGTCATTCTAAAATAGACTCCCACAAGCATCCTGGTTAATATAACACACTGTTTGCCAAATATGTACTTTAAAAATAGCAGTCAACTGTATGGCATACTTTGAGTGGTGTTAAAGCTGTCTAGGTTTTGTTATACAAAGACCATGGTAAGTTATAACATGCTGCCAGTGGAAAAAGTAGTGAAAAACCAAAACCCAAGCTGCAGGAGATTCTTGAATGAGTACTTAACAGGGAAGATTAATCGTAAGAGGTGTGTCTTAACTTTAATAAATAAGGGCACTTAGATGCTAAAAATGGATTTAGGATCTCCAGTGATTCAGACGTTTAGTTTGGCAACTAAGTCTACAGTTAGGCATGTAAGGAAAAGCGTCCAGTATACCAGGAATCTTATATATGTAGATACTGATATTCTGCCCAGAGGTGCCTGAAGTTACACACTTTTCTTTTCAAAACTTGCCATAGATTTCGGTTCTAGTAGTGTTTCATTTTTGGGAGAAACTAGTAACGTTTTTTGCATTTCTGCTAAACTCTGATCAATTGATTGTTGCTCCAAACTTCTATGTCTCCATTTTTTTTAAAACAAATTCCAGCGTGTTTGACACCTAGTTCACAAGCTCAGCAAAGCAGAAGTTTTTGTATTCATTAATACTGGCCATTAACCTCAACTGGGACAAGATATTAATTTGTGTAACTAGAAATTTCTGATCAGTAATACTGATCCTTTTTCTTTGGCACAGAAAAAAGTAAGTTGAGTACATGGTTCTGCTGTTTTCACATGACCACTAATTGTGCAATTTGCAATTTGTTTTTGACTCACAGGTTCGCAGCAAGAGCAAAGCAGCTAAAGCTGGACTGTGTGAGGGAGATGAGGTCGTGTCTATCAATGGCACACCTTGTGGAGACTTAACCTATGCTGAAGTTATCGTTCTGATGGAAAGCCTGACTGACGTCCTGCAGATGCTTATCAAGAGGTACAGGAACGCTCAGAATGCTTTGGTGCAATTCTGTTCAGTGAACCATGTGGAAAATGCTGGTTTTGAATGCACTCACTTTGCGACACATACTGTGAGCTTCTGACAGTCCTCTCATTTATGTCTGTAATTCTGCTTGTCTGTATGGAAGGAAGGAAGGAAAGAAGGAATTGATCTGAAGGAATTAATGCATACAATTCAAACAATAGAGCTGAAGCACAGAATTAAAATTACAATCTCCAAATGTAATGTTTTTATTTTTCATTAAGTATTCTTAGTACTTACAAGATGTCCATTACCATATCTGCATACTGCAGAGTTTTAAGTTATTCTTTCCACCCCTTTGAAGTAGTGAAGTGTTGTTATTCCCCACAGATAGGGAAGTGAGACTTACAAAAAGCAAAGGCTGTATGGATGGAGAAAGTGTGTTACAAAGATATGCCCTCATGATGACGCGGCAAATGGTCTTCTTGGGTGGTAAAATGTATTAGTAGTCAGGAGGAGGAGAGGGTCTGGAAATCATGAATTCTATTTCTGTTGCTGTTAACACTCCAGTAGATGAGGTGGGGCAAGTCACTTACAGCTCTCTGGGTCTCAGCTTCTCCATTTATAAGATAGCAATGGTGAATTTCAGTTTTCTTTGAAAATACTTTGAGCTGCTTAGAGTAGAGAATCTTTGTGTAAATTTCCAAGCAAGCCAGCATTACTGCACACTATACATCAGTCTTCTAATGACTGTTCTGTAGTTGTCACCAGTGTAATGCATGCAATCTTGGGTTCAAAACCACCTACAATAACCATATTCTCCCCAGACTTTGTGAATTTGGACAAGATGAACTATGAATTGCTCTCCGTGTGGGTAAGAATAGGAAGAAAAGACCTGAGCACTCTACGTGTAAGGAATTATGGCTCCCCCTGAGCTACTGCTGTTCCCTGTGTCTGCTCTCCCACAGGCAGGAGCAGGAGGATAGAAGGGCTCAGGATTCATCAGCTAACAGAGCAGTGTCACTTGAAATTCTCTGAAAGGACTCCAGTGCAAAAAAAGGGCACTTGTCTCTGGTTACCAGGGATGTCTGAACAGTATGTGAAATTCCTCTGTGCTTTCTGCAACCTGTACAAACGAATTTTCTTAAAGTGTCTAGCAGTTCAAAGTTACAAATGCCTTCAAAACAAGATGCTTTCAAGGAGTATTCATTTTATTATAACAAACATTTTGCATGGCCTGTCTATGCTTGTTGTCTTGAGGTGAGTAATGGACTGATGTGATGAGATCAGGGGAAGAGTGATAGCTGAGGATTACATCATACCTTCTCCATAGTCCACAGCTTGTTTCTAGTTCATCAGTGTACCATTTGAATGCTCCTTATGTGATATCTGTGTTCTTATGTTTTCAATTCATGACATGACTACTGGAACTGCACTTGTAAAAACTGTATTTGTTGCTGACCGGCTGTCTTCTCTGCAGCCACAGAAATAGCTCCCTAGGCTTTGACTCCGGCCTGTTGCTGCTCTGTAACTGGTATTTCGGTTGGTCTGAAGGCCACAGTATGCCCTAGCTGAAGGTGACAGCATATCTTCCATTGCCCCTGCCTGAATGTATGGTGAATGACAAGGCATGTCCTGAAAATCAGAACCAAAACAGTGCTTAGATCACATAATTCAGTGTTCCATGGAATGAAACTGTGTCTGTTTCAGAAATTTTAAGAAAATTCCAGTGGTAACTGAAAGTGACCAAAATGTTCTAAAGGAATTCACTGTGAGATTCTTTGAATCGTTCTTCTCATCATTCATCAGCTCATCAGCTCACCTTCCCCAACTTCCAGCCTTTCCAGTCAGTATTTTCCAGGGTATAGGGGAACTAACCGAAACACCCTGCCACCTCCTTTGTGTGTAGTAGCCCTCTTAAGTACTATCACCAGAAGGATTTTTCAGGAAGTGTCTGAGCATCTTTTGTGAGCAATGAGAAGCAAATCCTTCTTTTCCTGAGCAGCCATTTGTTTGCAGGTATATCTAGAAAGAAATGGAAATCATGAGGAAAGAATAATGTCTAATTAAAGTGGTGTTCCAGTGGTGATCTTTACATCCAAGCTGCAAGGGAAGAATATTTCTCCTTGAGAAGCTTCTGACTGTTCCTGAACTTTTTGCATGAAGGATGAGGTTTTCATAGACATTAATTGTTGGCTAAATTCTGCTCTTACTAAGCTTAGTAGGAAGAAAATTAGGCTTTTAAATTAGTTCCTAAAATGCTACTTGGCCTTTGATGTCTACAAAGTTTTCCCAATCCACTGTAAACCACAGTCAGTTACTGAACAGCAGTACCCTCAAAATCTTTGGTTTACAGGATGAGAGGAAAAGACATCCTGCAGGGCAGGCACTCTCCAGATGCCATGTGAGGGGACATTTTACTGACCTTCCTGACAAATACTGAACAGATGTATCTGGGAAACATCGAGAGTGGGGACAGAAACAGAAACACTAGCCTGCCCTTTTCACATCAGTTTTAGCAACTCTTGGGCTACTGCTGAGTCTAGAAAGACAATTTTGAGGGGGGAGTAGGGAGTGTGCTCAGTGCATACCACAATGAAATGCACCATGTAGGGAGTAAAACATGACTGAGTCAAACCCTGCTGTGCTGCCTCCATGAGTTCTGCTTCCTTCCTGGAATGACACCAGGGGTGTTGCTCCTGCGGTGAGCTGGAAAGACCTGAAATAAAAATAATAATTTGACAAAACAGAATCTTAAATGACAAAAAAGAGACCAGACCCAGTACTCTGCCTCTTGACACATGGATACACATTTATGTCTATACAGAGAAGAAGCATATCCATAAGTAGCAAGGGCCTTTTAAGGTGGAAATCTCTCTCTCATACACAGGATCACTCAGCTACCAATAAAGGCTAACATGTAGCTGTCCCAGCCCCATGTCTCATATCTTACAAGGAAATGTTTACAGACTTCTGTAATTTATCTGTACTTAAGAGCAGTACAATTGATCATCCAAATAGCATAATATGATGGAATCCAGCAGCACTCACAAGGAGCTCCCTAAATTAAAATCTGTCTGACCTTTATATAGTTCCATATGTGGTTTAATGGATGTTACATGATTTGTGCTATTTGAGGCAGACCCAGACTGCTACGAACAGTGTGCTGTATGGCTAGAAAAGCAAATGATATTGAAGTTTCTTCAGTGCACTGACAGATTTGTTTCTTCTGTTGCTTCTTCCAGCCTTTCTTTGTAGGGGGTGCCAAAGTTTCAGAATACCTAGGGCCCACTTTTGATTTAAAAAATCTCCATAATACTTGATATTAACACTTTATATTTACCCTTGTAATACTTTACTGAGAGTACCCGCCGCTTGCCCTCATTTGAAAAAGTGCTTTGCTACCTTCTAGTCAACAGAAAGGCTTAATAACATGCTGTAGTCTTGCTGTACAGAAAAGGCAAATTAATAGCTTCTAAAATGTTATGGCCCAGTTAATATGGCCCAGAGTACTGAATGACAAAGCTAGAGAGTACAGTGAGAGTCCTAACACCAGTAAGACAGCATAACTGGGCTAGGCCAATGAATAGTTTAAAAAAGGGAGCTACACTGAGATATACAGAAGGCTTCAGGAAAACAAAGTAACATTTGCCAGTTAAAAATATGTATTTTTAATAACTAGGAAATGTTGTATGGGTTTGCTACCCTTTTTCACTAGATAACTGGAAGAAGCCCAGAATGTTTTAGTTATTCCATGCTACATAAGGATGATGATCCTCACCAGAATTTTTCGAATGTGTATTTTAAGTATTTATTCCACTCCCTCTGATCCTCACCCACTACTTATCTAGTCCTTAGAGAGGAAACTATTTGGAACAGGAAATATATGTGTGGATGGTGCCTAAAACAGTTGCAGTAGTAGTCACAGAGCCAAAGATTAACCACTCTTCTGGTGTCATAAAAAGTTAATCTTCTCACGAACACGTGAAATACGAAGAAGTATTGTCCCAGAAGCAGTGTCTGGAAACACTATAGCAGAAATGTGTCAGTAAAAGAATAGTGATGTTAGGAATGATATAATTCAATGTTGCAGAAGGAAGTAAGGTCATAGTTCTACTGCAGTAGTGTAATTTCCCTGTAATCACTGTGTGTACTGAATGTTAAATTGAAGAATTATGAAAGATACATAGATGCTTCTAATTAAGACCTCTTCAATCTGTGAAAGTTCTTCTGCTTAAATGGACCTGCTAGCAGGTACCACAATTAATACAGGGGAAAATATACAGAAATTGCTTTTGTCACTGTACTTACAATTGCTGTACTTACAGCAGCTTAATTTCTTGAATTACTTGTTTATGTATGCGCAGATCCTCCAGTGGAATAAATGAAACCTTGAGTGCTGAAAGAGAAAATGGAAAGCACCATGACATAAAAAATGAGGACTATAGGGAGAGTACTACACTGCAAATGAACACAGCAAAAGAGAGACCCCATGAAGATTTATGCATCACAGAGATATACAGCGAGACTCACCAGGGAGCAGAAGAAAGCAACATACACTTTTCAGAAATGAAACACGAGACCACACAAAGTCACAGAATTACTCCTAAAGTAATAGGCACCTCCAAAGTGGTTGTGACAGATGAGGCTGCTTTCAGAGGGAAGACAGAAGAAAGAAGGCCAGGTACTATGGTTGAGCTGCAGTTGTCCCTCTCAAATGATGCACACAAGGGCACCAATGCTCCTGCTGTGATTGTCTCAGAGGCAGAAAAATGCACCCCTTCAGGAACAGGACCCAGTGTACAAGATGGGACTAGCCCTGTCATTGCGATTCCCCTGGGTGTGAAAGAGAGCAACATCCAGTGGTCAAGCAAAGTAGTCCAGTTTTCTAGTGGCAAAGAGGTCAAGAGGATCCAAGGTGCAGCTCCATCTCTCCCCAGGGTGGAGGTGATCCTAGACTGTTCGGACAGGGAGAAGGAAGCACCCAGGTCTCTAACTGAAAGGGGGTGTGTTGATTCTCAAGTGGAAGGAGGGCAGTCAGAAGCACCTCCTTCCCTCCTCTCCTTTGCAATCTCATCAGAAGGCGCAGAGCAGGGAGAAGACGACCAGCACTCTGAAAGGGATCACAGACCTCTCAAGCACAGGGCGAGGCACGCAAGTAAGTATCTCCCATCTGATCATTTGCACTGCCTGAGGGTATCTTTCCTAACTTTTAACATAATTTCAGAATTCAAATAGTGTTAGAAATAAAATGTTTAGAGGTTTTTTTTTCTGCAATTTTCTAACTTCTCCTCCATCTTTTTCTTTTAAATGATTCTGGTCTTGCTTTATATATTTTTCAGGGTAGTACAATGCTCCCGGTGACAAGCCAAGAATATACCCGTGTCTTAACTGTGCTGAATAACTTTGCTTAGTAGACTTCCACTTTGAAATTAACTCATGACTTTGTCCAACTAAAAATACTCACACCTCCAAAAAGGGTTGAATTCCACTAGTCTTCTAATGTATATACAGAGGCAATCTGTAGAATATTAACAAAAAAGCATGTTGCTTGAGCACCTCTAAGTGAATCCTGTGGATTTCTCCTTTTATAGCAAAAATTTTGTATTGTCGTTTGCATCATCTAAAATCAAAGCCATGCCATGGCTCTTGAAAGTTAATAAAAAAGCTTAGTAGAAAATCTTGATATTGCCTGCAGAAGCGATTTTGACAGACACTAGCATGTGTATAACTGTTACATGATCCTTTCAGTTTTGTCACTCTTCTCTAGACTGTAAAGTGACCATGCTATTTCTTCTGACTCCCATACCCAGAGGTCAGCTTTAAATGTGTCCAATGAGTTTACATGAAAATAAACTTGCAACTGGATCCAATATTAATTAACCGAGTGTAGATATATATCATTTATTTATTCATTTATTACTTGATTCATTTGGGACCTTTCTATTGGTCACTTGCTGTTTCCCAACAATGTTAAGAATCCTGTCTGGGGATTTAGCAGCAGTATGTCAAAGGTGCTCAAATGTGTGCAGTGATATACTGTGGCAACAAGCTATTTCATATGCAGTGTTGGAATTAGTCTGCTAAGCCACCGCTAATTCCTCTGTAAGCATATTTTTAGCATGATAACCATTTGTATCTTATTGGCAAGTGGATTAAGCAGTTACTTATGCCCAAGTGTCTGTATGCAATCCACATATTTTTGGCATATTAAATGAAGCATAAAAGAAAAGTGCACACGCTTTACATTTTGGTTGTGAAGTTAGAACCAACTGTGGGACTATGCCTGCCTTAGAGAATTACTTGCATTGCCTCTCTAATAAGGCAAAAGTATGAAGAATGGATTACATACTATGTGATGAATGTTGCCTTCAAGTAGGACACAGATTCTGTCCTTTTCCTATCTGAATTGTGACAATCCTAATTCCTTCTAATCTAGCAGCAGGTCATTATCCTTAGGAACCACTGATTTAATCTATAAAAATTTTTGCTTTTATTATTATTATTTGTAAAATCCTATCTACACATTAGAACAAACAAATTGCCAAACACAGAGGAACAATCTGTGTGCAGGAAATATTATGCATGTTTTTTGTAAAATTGGGAGTTATAATGCAGCATTTAAACCTAAACATGAGATGTTGAGGTAGAATATAAGGAAGGGGAAGAAACAGGAGCACCACCTGACTAGCGTTATTCCACGAGGCACACGGAGCATGTCACAAAAGAAGGCAGTCGTCATGCTGCTGTACAGTGCATCTATCAGCTTTACAGCTGCATCTATTCCTGTTCCACATGACTTGATGAAAATCAGTAACTTACGCTTTAAGAAATATGTATTATTGACATATGCTAGTGAATGCTCTTGAGAAGTTAGTTGAGACCTTTTCATTCAGTTCTTAAATGTGTATTCATCCTTGCCACATTTTCCAAATAAATATTCTCGAGCTGTCACATCCTAGACAATTTTGGCTTATGTTTCAGGCTAGTAATGCTTGTTAAAAGACTGAAACCTGCTTTCATTGTATACTATGGCCAAACACCCACGTTTTCCGAAGGGTGAAAGTTAAGGGTAATGGTTCCTGTGTACTCTTTTTTGGATGTGTATTTGCCTTTAAATAGCTAAGAAATAGAAGCATACTGACTTCTATCAACTATATACATTTTGCAATACATACGAGCAATATAAACCCATAAATGGCAGGAGCTGCTGCCACCATCAGACAAAATGCACTCAGCTTCCTTTAGTTTTAGGTGTTAAGCAGTCATGGGCCCGGCTGGCTGGGAATGTCTGCTATAAGCCTAGGAACTGCGGTCAAACACTTGGTAAATACCAGACCATAGAAATTGAATAAATGACAAAATATCTTCTGCATGTTGCTACTAAGATGGTAATAAAATTCGAGACTACTAGAAATAAAGACACATCCAATGTTCCTGTTGAACTAAGACAGTCCTAAAGACAGTGATGGAGCCTTTGAACTTGAATGGGTGTGACTCTACAGAATGCGGGGTATGGACTTTAAACACAGTTGGTAATGTGGGAAAAGTATGACTATCCCTCCATGCAAAAGAAAAGAAACACTTTAATATGGGGAAAGGGGACAGTGGGTAAATTTCAGTATAGATAACTGCAGAACTCTTTGTAATTAGTCTCCTTGTATTTCTGTGGGCTGCATGCAATTAAATGTGCACTTCAATTCTTTCCATAGGGCTCAGGCGAAGTGAGAGTCTGTCAGAGAAGCAGGTCAAAGAAGCCAAATCTAAATGTAAAAGTATTGCACTGCTGCTGACAGCAGCTCCCAATCCCAATTCCAAGGGGGTGTTGATGTTCAAGAAGCGTCGTCAAAGGGCGAGGAAATATACTTTAGTTAGCTACGGTACTGGGGAGTTAGAACGTGACGAAGACGAGGGTGAAGAAGGTGAAGGTGAAGAGGGGGACAAAGAAAACACTTTTGAAGTGAGTTTGCTTGCAACAAGTGAGTCAGAAATAGATGAAGATTTCTTCTCTGACATTGACAACAACGGTAAGATTGTGACATTTGACTGGGACAGTGGTCTACTTGAGGTTGAAAAGAAGACAAAAAGTGGAGACGAGATGCAGACGCTTCCAGAGAGCACAGGTAAAGGGGCCCTCATGTTTGCCAAGAGGCGGCAGAGGATGGATCAGATCACAGCTGAGCAAGAAGAGATGAAGGCACGCACAGTGCATACAGAGGAACAAAGGGAAACCACCACGTCAGAGAACTTCCAGAAAGTAAGCTCTTCCGTCTATCAAACAAAAGAGGAAGAAATGTCAAGACAGCAAAGCTGTGTGAGCAAAAGCTACACAGACATAAGCCAGAATCATAGCAAAACGGTACAACAAAATGGCTTTGGCTTAGCACCAGACACAAACCTCTCCTTTCAGTCCTCTGCAGCTCAAAAAGCAGCGTCCTTGAATAAAACAGCTAAACCCTTCCTTTCTGGTGTTCAAAACCGGGCAGCTGCACCATTTTCCCCCATAAGAAATATCACCAGTCCTCTTTCAGATATACCAGCACCACCTGCTTACTGCTCTATTAGCCCACCACCTGAGGCCTTCTACAGACCTGTTTCAGCTCCTGTAGCCAGCAGAGCTGCTCCAACTGCGTGGTCACCTAGTGAGCCAACAGAACACATCGCATCCAGAGATGAAAGGATTGCAGTGCCAGCCAAAAGAACTGGGATACTACAAGAGGCAAAGAGAAGAAGCACGTCAAAACCTATGTTCACTTTCAAGGGGGCACCCAAAGTAAGTCCTAATCCTGCCCTGTTGTCCCTTGTACACAATGCAGAGGGCAAAAAAAGTACTGGAGCTGGTTTTGAGTCAGGACCTGAAGAAGACTACCTCAGTTTGGGAGCGGAAGCTTGCAATTTCATGCAGACTCAAGCATCTAAACAAAAGGCCCCTCCCCCCGTCGCTCCAAAGCCTTCACTCAAGGTCTCTCCTACTGCTGGTACTCCTGTGTCACCAGTCTGGTCACCTGCAGCTGCGGCTTCTAACAAGGCTCCCTCTTTCCCAGCGCCAGCCTCACCTCAAGCAGCATATCCTCCACCACTCAAATCTCCACAGTATCCTCATTCTCCTGTCCATCCCCCAAGTACTCTTGACCTAGCTGGTCCTTTCAAAGGGCCTCAGGCAACCCTAGCAAGTCCAAACCTTACACCCAAGACGACACCAGTCACACCAAGTGCTGGAGAAACAAAGCCACCCTTTGAGATGCCACCAGCTATGAGTGGAAAAGGAGCACAGTTATTTGCCAGAAGGCACTCTCGAATGGAGAAGTATGTGGTAGATTCAGAGACTGTGCAGGCAAACATGGCACGAGCCTCATCTCCAACTCCATCTTTACCAGCTTCTTGGAAATATTCATCTAATGTCCGTGCACCACCTCCTGTTGCCTATAATCCCATCCACTGCCCATCTTATCCTCCAGCTGCTAGTAAGCCTTCCTCTAAGTCCACTGCAGCTACCAAAAATACAAAAAGAAAACCTAAGAAAGGTCTCAATGCTTTGGATATTATGAAACATCAACCTTATCAACTCGATGCATCTTTATTTACCTTTCAACCTCCTAGTACTAAAGAAAGCTTTGCTATTAAGCAGACATCAAAGCTGTCCACTTCAAAGCAAGCTCTACCTTTAAGACCACCTAGTGCTGGCTCTCCTACTAATGTCCGGCCATCTTCAGTGTACTCTGTGCCAGCCTATGGTTCACAACCTTCGTTCCAGTCAAATGCCTCTATCCCAGTAAATGAGTCGTATTCACCTACAAGCTACTCTGCATTTTCAAAGCCAGAAACCACCACATCTTCTTTGTTTACTGCTCCAAGGCCAAAATTTTCAGCAAAGAAAGCTGGCGTCACTGCACAGGTGTGGAAGCCATCAATTATTGAAGAGTAAACCTTTTAGCCAAAACTTAGTGTCCATTTTGCTTGCAACCAATTGTTTGCAGGGGTAACTTGGCATGGAAACATTGCCAGTAGCTTACTTTATAGCATCAGATTTATCACCTCAAATCTGGGTCCAAAATATTTGAACTGTTTTAAGGAATAAAAGTAGATAAAAATTTTAGCACACTTATGTATATTATCAGATGATTTATGTACGTAACACCCTGAAATTAATAGACACCATTGTATTATGTAAGCAGGACGCTAGGTTTTTGCTTTAGGACTACAACAGGAACAACGCAGCAATATTCCCGGTATGTCAATTTAACAGAGAAGAGCTTTCCTTCTGCTCTCCTTCCCAACTATGTTCTAATGACCTAGGGATTTGAGGACTTTTTTTTTTTTTTTTAAGAAGTGCCTTATTAAATGAAATTAGTAGTAATATGTATTACTATCATAGCATACAATAGAGTATTAGTATTAGAGTCTGACTGATCACTAGCAGAATACAACTGGATAGACCTTTGGCCTACACAGAGCCCCACTGAATTCAGTCGGAATCTGTCCTGGCTCAAAGGTCCTTCCACAGGAATCTGGTTGATCGGCCAGGGCTCAGTTTGTAAGCTACATGGATCAGCTGTGATCCAAAATCATGAATTGCCTCTGTGATTTCACAGAGAATGTTCTATAAGAGATGCTAGAGTGTTCTGAAGACTAAAAGAGATAGAAAGACAGCTGGAAAAAATGTTAAAGATTTCCCATTTTGGGGAAATTTGACATCCCACACACAGACATATTTTTAGCCGAAGTTTGCTTTGAATCCAGCATGATAGAAGCCAGTAAATCAAAATTATTAAACAGTCCGAGAGGTGAGAGGGTTTTGCAGGTGCAATGTAATCCAATAGTTTCTTGTGAAAGCACAGTGATTGAGAACTAAAGAGATAGATATATTCAAGACTACTGATTCTTGTAACCAGAGCTGTATATGCCACAGAAATTAGCATTTACCAGTAAATCATAAATACGACAAGGTCTTCCTATTGGCCTCTCGTGCACATTTTATTGTTTTCACTTGGGGCTTTACAGTGCTTCTTCCCACTTTAAATCTTTTTACTCTGGTCTTATACTTTCACCTTTTACTTGTATTGGGGCCTAAGTATTGAAATACTGCTACTGTAGAAAATTCTTAAGAGTCCATGGTCTTGAGACCTACTGTATAATATTGCAGTGAACACACAGTCTTGCTGAAATCAAGGAGCTATATTTGAACAGTTGAGCGTGTTTTTCAGTGAGTGGTCCTGTAAACATCAGTAGCACTAGGTCTGAAACAAGGTGTTTCACACAACTGAGGGTATTACAATCCATCCCAAGTATGACACTAAAGATTAAAGCATCAGTCTGTGAATAAAGATGGCAGAATCTGCTGATGTATTTGTTTACCATCCAGCTAGCTACAGACCATCTGTATCTTTTCTATCATAAGGGTTTTAGTAGAACTATTTATCTTGAGAAATAAAACATTCCCTAGTATGAACAACATCTCACTAGTTTAGTAAAATGATGGTAAATCAAATGGCAATCAAACTGGAGAAGAATGGATTTGGTTGCACACATAGATAGCAGACTGGAATCAAAGTCTAATCAAGCCAATAAAAACCATTCCTTTAAATTTTGGACGTCCAAAATCCTACTCTACCCTTTAAATTTTGGATTGGGATACTGACTGCACTCAGAAGAAAGTGACCAAGTGATCCATCTCCCTCCTAAAATTCAGGAGAATGATGGGAAATTTTGAAAGAAAAATAGTTTGGAAAATTCAAGAAATAATTACACTACATTTACCTGGAAACAGAAAGTAGCAATATTTCAATCCTTTGGAGATCTCCCTTCTATCTGTTCTTCACTGTCAATATCTGTATTTTTCTTCTATCATTAAACTTTTCCCTTTCCTCTCTGCCTGTTTGGTTATTTTTTCTTTAGTTTGGCTGCTATTTTTTGTTTCACTTACTTGTAGAGACTGACAGTGTATTTTAGGGGAAATTTATTTTCTATGCTATCCTATTAAGATGAAATCTTGTCCCTCCCCTTCTCTTCCCTTTTCCCTTTACCTTCCTTTTCCCCTTTCCCGTCCCCTTCCTTTTCCCCTTTCCTTTCCTCCCTCCTTCAGTTCTATCTGAAGTTACTTATACTGTTTCAGGTAGAAGTTTAAGATGCTAGTGTCTACCAAAGATAAGTAGTGCTGCTAGAGAGATACACAGAAATTCAATCAACCTCATATTGCCTTGCTTGTTTTTACTTATAGTCTCCTCCTGTGAAATNCACACTTCTGTACTTGTTCACTCTACCACTCCAAGAATATTACCTTAAGGAGGAGATTTTTAGCAGTTTTGTACTTTTACCACAAGTGCTGATGTTCATGCATGTGGCTACTAACAAAATACAGCAGCCTACACAGTACGGCCACCAGATCACATCAGTCTCAGGTCAGTAACTTTTGGAATTCATCATGAGCTACTGAGTATTCTGTGTAAAAGATGTGAATTACTGAAATCTAACTTTTAGGTTTATAGATTACATAGAATCTATAGATCTACATGGAATACCACTTTCCAAGAAAGAAATAACAAGCATTATTATTCTAATTATCAGCAGAAAAAAACGGGAGGTAAAGCTGGGATATATTCCCATCTAAAGAAAGTCAGCTCTTGAGAAAGACAGAAGTCAAGTTAACAGGAGCTAGAGGAGAGCTGTGGACTGAAACAGAATATTTCAGTTTCCTGAGCCATCTGCCTAGAACTAAATTTACCTGGAAGACAGGAATACCTAATTATCATCTTTAAAATAACTTTGTATTTCTTTCACTTTCAGCACTACCCAAGGGAAGTCAATTAAATCATATCTGTTCACAATCTATAATCATATCTTACTGCTTACAGCAGTAAGCAAAAAGTCAGCTTCTGTTATAGCAATATAAAACATAGCTATTAGCCCACCTTCTCTTTACTTTGCCCAAAGGAAAAGGAAGTGCATCTATGCTGAAAATTCAGATTTGATCACATTTGGATTTATTCCCTGCTATTCACATACAAGTGTTTCATATGGCCTATAGCAATGACAGAAAGATTTTTTAAAGCACCAGTAAGAGTTAAAAGCAAAAGCAGCAATGACAGTAGTCCTCTTCAATCAGCTTTGAATCTGTCTTTTGAAAATCCCTTTCAAAGTCCAAGTCTGTATTCAATTTCATATGTACACATCATTCTACATGTATGATAGGACGGTTGGACTAGATGATGTTGTAGGTCCTTTCCAACCTTG
>VZTM01004397.1:1056-19359 GCA_013400555.1 Jacana jacana
CATTTAAGATTCCCAGACAGTTTCAGTAATGGATTCAGCATTTTTACAATCCAGGAGACATGCTTGTTTATTTTAGCAGGCTGGGGAATTGTTCCCTCGAAGCCCTTAGAAAGCACGACAGGGAGAAAAGAGATAGAGGGCCTCAGTATATCAGCAGAAATACTGAGGGGCTGCTGTATAAAATGTCAGATGAAAAACCAGCCCCAATGACAAAATGTCAGCTGTGTCTTTCCCCAGAATGGTCAAATTCTATCCATGCAGCACAGTACTCACACAACTGACCCTTTGTGAGCTTCTACCTTCAGAGGGTATCTCCTGCAATGGGGTAGCTCCAGACCACACCATCCTCCACCCCATTGCAAACTATGCATAACTTCTCACACACAGCTGACAGACAACTGAAATCATAGAATCATAGAATGGTTTGGGTTGGAAGGGATCTTGAAGATCACCTTGTTACAACCCACATGCCATTAGCAGAGACACCTCATACTAGAGCTGGTTGTTCAAAGTCCCATCCAGCCTGGCCTTTAACATTTCCAGGGATGGAGCCTCAACAACTTCTCTGGGCAACATGTTTTGTTGTTTCATTGCCCTCAGAGTAAACAATTTCTTCAAAATATCTAATATAAGTCTCCTTTCCTTCAATTATAAACCGTCCTACTTCATTGTATTGATAGAAAATTAACCACAGTGGTTAGCTCATTTGACAGTCCTCAATTTCAAGGAGAAATCACCTCCTTGGGTTTTGCAAGAGGTATTTGTAGATTGTTCTGTAGGCAATGGGGGTCTCAGTGCTGCCTTAGCACCTACCCTCAAGGGATGCAGATGTCAGCAGACTTGTGAAAGAGACTGCACATTCCATAGAGAAATAGTAATAAACAATCTTTTGATAGTTTGTGGTGACACCACAATACCTGCTCCTTGAGGCCCCACTCAGGCTATTCATCCCCACATGGTACTTCTAGGCTTGACATACTGTGGAGGCTCTAAATCGTGAATTATTCAGCAATATCTGGCAATAAAAGAGAATGACAGCTGGAACAAGGCACATGGATTTTTTTTTGGTTTTGTCATTTTCTCTTACATTTCCATGTGCCCTGCAAACCAATAGCTGTATGTTGGATAAGAAGGTGTCTTGTTTTTATTGATGAGCAGTGGTGTTAAAGAGTTTCTGCATCTTGAAAAAAAAAAAAAGCAAACAAATATTTTTTGGTTTGCTTCTCTTTTGGACTCAAAGTAGTAAAATTGCTGCAAGATGAGCCAAGAACCCTGCAAAGAATTTAGGTGACACTTAAATACAATAACACCTAAAAAAACATTTCTCAGCCAAGCTACAAATTCTGTAGCTGAGCAGTTCTTTGCCCTTGTGATTCTTCCAGCTCATGGTGACCCCAAGGGAGTTACTTATTAGGGCTTAAAGGGAAATCCAGCAGTTAGACCTTCTCTTCCCCTACACCACCAAACAGCAGGATCCAGTAGCATTCTCAAATCAGTGTTAATTCACAGAATCAGTACCGCAGACCCTGATTTACAGGCCCTTTTCTCTGAAGGAGAGGTGGAAGTGCCCTTTACATTCTTCGTAGATGAGGATTACAGCATTCACATCCTTACCAGATTTAAACGTGCTTCCACCACTTTACACCAAATTTTCTTAAACACATGGTTACTGAGGACAACCTCTGGCTCTTCTGTTATACAGAAAAAAGCCCAAAATTCATGGCATCCCAGATGCCTTTGAGGGGTCTCACCCAGGGAGGCTCCAGGGGCCAGTGCCTAATTCAAGAATACTTATTTCATTTTATCTTGTGAATACTGAATGTACAATATATGAAAAAATCCAAAATAAGAAAAACTGATTACCCCCACCTGCAGTGAGTGTGTAAATCACTGCACTGGAAAACTGTACTCTTACTTGTTTTCTCAACAGTGGAATGGTTCCAAATCCTTCCCATGAGCTGTAGGAGGAATCACCATATAACACAGAGTTCAGGAGTCCACCAAACATGCTCAACTTGAATCTGCCAAGGCCTTTTCCATGCCTCTCTATAAATCAAGTATACTTTTATTTTCCCAGAATATAAAACCCAGCTATTTCCCTAGTTACTACACAAACTGTGTATTTCTTTTCCTGTTCAAAGTGTAACAGTTTAATACCTACACAAACAAGAGATTTTTTTTTGATGTAGAAAAGTTTCAAACAAGCACATTAACACAAGTCTTTTCTGCTTATATTATTTCACAGGATGCGATGGCACATCATTTTGTGCATTATGGTTATCATTGTGCCATGATGTGACACCACTATGAAAGACATTGGAACTGCTGTTTACCAAACAAGAAATCATGTCAAAATGAACAAACAAAATTGAAAAAGTGAAGTTAATTTTTTAAAGTTCTGTTTTGGTTCCCTTCTCAAGATTATTATATTCCTTGTGGAAAACTCTTTTCCATAGAGACCATGAAGAAAGTTTTTTTATTCTTACTTTGATGAAATAGCTGTGCTTGACAAAATTATTAGAAAAAAATTATCAGAGCTTCTCTTAGCACACGAAGCCCATTTCATCAGAAAGGGGGGCTTGATCCTGGGCTGGGATCCCTGGAAAGGAGCAGGAGCCATGCACCAAGCTCAGACAGAACCCACCGGCATCTCTGGAAACCAGCTTGGGGACATAGAGAGAAGAGCAGTAATAAGGACTTAGAAGACAGTTGCTAAGTATAGTGCAGAGAAGCAAAAGAGTTAAGGGAAATGCTTTGCCCACAGAGTAAATCCTTCAGATAAAGCTGAATGTCAGT
This sequence comes from Jacana jacana, assembly GCA_013400555.1. Classification (NCBI taxonomy): domain Eukaryota; kingdom Metazoa; phylum Chordata; class Aves; order Charadriiformes; family Jacanidae; genus Jacana; species Jacana jacana. Next base: position 3,853 of record VZTM01004397.1, read on the forward strand.
TGCTTTTAGACCCTGATGAAAAGTATTCTCAGGCTTTTGTTTATCTTGGCTTTGGTGGCAGAGGTTAGCTAGACACTTCTACTTCTTCTGACATACAAGGCTCTGGAAAATGTTTGTTTCTTCTCTTTTTTGTTTTCTTCTTTTACTTTGACTGACTTCAACTGACAGCTGCAGTTGCGGCAAATGGTGCCATGCCACATATTGAGAGAAGGAAAGTTTGAGTTGCTTGCATGCACTTTCTGAGGAGAAAGGGATGATTTTCAGGTGTCTGTAAATCCTGAAGGAGCATATGCTCTGCTTTGCAAAGTTTTTGATGCAAGCAAGAATTTTAAGGTAAAGAACAGGAAAAGCAAAACCCATTACAGCTGTGAAGGAAATATTTTGTCATGGGATTTGAATCACACGGGGTTGCAATATAAATCACTCTTTCCCCAGTATTTTTCCTTTTTTAAATGCTGTGATCCCAAAAGAGAGTGAAAGAGATGGCTCTGCTGTCATGAAAACCGTTTCATTAAAGGAAGAAACTTTTCCTTAAGGAGTGTCTTCAAAAGGAATTCTTTAGACCCTTTGAGCCACACCAAGCCACTATATTTTCTTTTCCATGGGGAAAGAAAGCAGCTGCATGTACAATGTAATCTGGAATGACTTTTGCTTCCACAGGAATGTCTCTTGTTGGATGTTTGAAAGGGCTTGTGTATGGCAATACTCTGCAATAGTACTTTACAGAGGAATTCAGGTACTTTTCTTGAACCAAAAATCCAACAGAAAGAAGGACAGGGTCTTTTGTTCTCTCTCTTACCAAAACTGCTGAAATCTCTTTTTCAGTGAGGGTGACTGAACACTGGAACAGGCTGCCCAGGAAGGTTGTGGAGTCTCCTTCTCTGGAGACATTCAAAACTCACCTGGACGTGTTCCTCTGTGATCTGATCTAGGTGTTCCTGCTCCAGCAGGGGGATTGGACTAGATGATTTTTCAAGGTCCCTTCCAATCCCTGATATTCTGTGATCCTGTGACAGGGTCTTTTGTTCTCTCTCTTACTAAAACTGCTGAAATCTCTTTTTCACCATACAGGAATATACCACAAATTACACCTTCTTGGATCTATTCTTCAATATAGTGGTCTGTGAAATTTCACACTACTAAAACACCCATAACTTCTCACATGGCCTAATAAAATTACTTTACACTGAAGTGGAAATTTTGCCACAGTTATGTATATGGAGGACAGGCTGTTCCTAGACCATGAGACAGAACAAGAACTGGGCATTGAAAGGTAAAAGGAGTCCTGAGTTTCAAAGAGGCAAAAAAGTTAAGCTTTTTAGAGTTAGGGAATATATTGCTTAGTTAAGTCAGTTTATCTTCCTCTAGTAGTTTAAAGTTGTGTGTATGCCTCTGGGACAGGTTATTATCTATTTTAAGCCACAGATTGTGTAAAAAGTACATGCACAAACTCTGTTCTAGTATTAATTCTTTTTAACAAAGATATGGCCCATTCTTTCCAAAATAAAAGGCACAAGGCACCCACACATCTCTTGCCTTCAATACATACACGTGTATTACACTAATAGTCAGATATTTTGGCCACAGTGTGCCAGGCCAAGCTCTAACAGTCTTGTCAGAAAAAATAAAATTAGCTTTGCTACTTTCTCCACACTCATATAGCTATGATAAACCAACAGATGCTCAAGTGCTTTTTGAGAACTATTTTTCCTACCACAGACAAAAGTGAATTTGCAACTGTTTCTGTTTGTCTTTGGTACAGAAGATTGGATTCTTTCTTGATCAGTATATAACACTGGGCAGCATCAGCCATATATTATAGACTCTTTAACTTATCCCCTTTAATAAATATGAACATCAGCTGCTCCTGTGGGCACAGGAGATACGATAGACTCTGTTCGTAATGCTTATTTAGACAGAAGGGACAGTTTTTCCTCTTCTACATGACTTCTCATAGAATCATAGAATCATTGAATGGTTAGAGTTGGAAGGGACCTTGAAGATGATCTATTTCCAACCCTGCTGCCTTGGGCAGGGACACCTCCCACCAGACCAGATTGCTCAAAGCCCCATCCAGCCTCGCCAGGGATGGGGCATCCACAGACAGGCACTTCGAGGGATGGGGCATCCACAACTTCTCTGCACAACCTGTTCCAGTGCCTCACCATCCTCACAAGAATTTCACTCTAGTATCTAATCTTAATCTCCCCCCTTCTAATTCAAAGCTGTTACCTCTTGTCCTGTCACAGCACTTCCCAACAGAGTCCCTTTCCAGCTCTCCTGTAGGGTCCCTTCAGGTACTGGAAGGCTGAATATTTCTCTTATACAATTTCTTCTAATGTCTGTGAGGAAGGCATGGTCTACAATATGAATATATCAAGGTTTATCCTGCATAGAGACAAAGCAGTAACAAGTTAACAATTATTTTGGCGGAATGCAATTTTAATTTCATATGTGACATAAAAATTAGACCTGGAAAAGTCTCACAGCGCTATTCAGACACCCTTTTATTACAAGAAAGAAAAGAAAGGAACCAAAACAAACTACATGAAATTTCCACAGGAAGCAAAGAACAATCCAAATGGCAGCAAGCCTGCCAGAAAAGACTCAAAACATTCAAAACAAAATAAAGATAAAACAAAAGGCAAAAATTCATTTAAAGACAAGTGCACCAATTAATTTCTAAGCAGTCTAACGATCTCCTGGAGCATACCAACAACTTGATTAGAAGGAATGGCAAACACAAACCACTGTGCTGGATTTAGACAAAATTAATTTGAGTACTGCTTATATCGAAGAATATCTAAAACAAAACAAACCCCAAGCATTTATTTTTAATAGTGTGTTTAGAAGTGAAGGAATTTGATCATCTTTATCACATCTATGCATTTCCAAAATAAAAGCAAAATGTATGTTTGCATTTCCTATGTCGTAATATCTACTATCAAATAAAACATTCTGCTCCCTAAGTCAATGCATCACTTTTACAGTCATCAGCATACTACATTTGAGCTATCCCTTCCAGGAGAAAATAGTGCAGTATTATACTTGCTAACTTTTTTTTTTTTTTATTTCCCCAGATTTCATATAAAATTACAAGGAGTACTGAAATTACAAGGAGTATTGAAAAAGCTTCAGCAAACCTGGAAAAGAATGGTTAAAAAAGCCCTTAAAATTCCTGAACCTGCTGAATTTCAAATAATGTCATCACTTTCTACAAATATACACTTGCTCTAAATAGACAGGATTTGTTTCCCACAGCTCTTCAGTATATTAGCATTTTTTATGGTGTTTGCATACTTGCCTAGATGATACACCACCCTCCTCTCTTAAGAGAGCTCCCAGTAGCACTTTCTGGTCTGCTGATGAATTCTGTAACAGATACACCTACCCTGCTTTCATTTCCAGGCAGAAATCCATCTCCTTCTAAACACTGGGATCCTTTTGAGGGTGCAATGCCTCTATATTTCTACATTTTCTTTTCCACACATTCTCACTTCCAGGAACACAATAGAAAGTGAGGTGGATGGGCAAGTTGACAAACACACTAACTCCTTGAGTTCCTCCTCTCTCTAGCTCAATGGTTTCTAGCATCCTTCCTTACTGTGCAGTGTCAGCAAGGGGTTGGTGATTGTTGCCTCTATGTAGCTTTTTACTTCAATCCCCTGTGGAAAAGGAGCTGATAGCTGGGCTATCCTCAGCTCATATATGCAAAACTGTTTCTCTCCTGAGCACCTTTGACATCAATATACTAGAGAGCTGCTTTCACAATCTTCTCTGTTATAAAAGAAAAGCCTTATCCTTATTCGGGTCTTTGGAAGAAGCATAAAAATCCAACCTTGAGGAATGCATCTGAGCTCTGAGCCCATAGCAGGGGGCAACAGTCATCTATAAGCCTGAGCCAAGGAATCTGCAACCTGCTCCTGGCTCAACATTGACATCAAGAGGAGATGTCTGCACTTTCCCTGGAGGCTGTCATTGCATTGAAGGATCTAAATCTACCAGGCACTAAGCAACTCGTGGCCATGGTGCAAACATTCTCTGTGGTTAGGATCAGGTTGCATGATGCTCATCATGTTAATTTATGATTAAGGTTTGGTCTCTCTCTTTCAAGTAAGTCTGTGTGTAGCTACACAGGTCTAATTCCAGATTTTGAACTTTTCTCCAGTTAACCCAGGACTGAAATATGAGCCTTGCACAACATCAATCGTCTAATTCCAGAAAAAGGGGAATTAGTCTCCTGGAATGGTGTAAAGTTCTTGAAAATGTTGGCTTTGGCTTTGGTTTATACATGAGATCTATTTCCAATAGCCGGGAAAGTATTTACATTTGAATTACACTCTCCTTCATGAGCCGTCATTTGAGTAGCTTAGAGTGCGCTGCTCTTTTAAAAATAAATCTTGTTTATTGAAATGAAGATAACTACCAAGATCATGAAATGGGAAGGGAGACTCTAAAGATGCTTAGAAGTGATCTATTACTAATGATATGAGGTACGTAAACTTTTACAGAAGTGATTTCATTCAGACATGAATTATTGACACCTGCTGTGTGCAAGGTGAACAAAACAGATGTGATAAATAGTGCAACAACTGTGACAAAGAAGCATCTTATTGTTTGTTATTTTATTGTTTATTATTTCCCCATTTATAAAGATGATGAATACAGAGCAGCTCCCATCTCTGAACTTCAGGAGAAATCAATCTGAGAAATAGTCAAAAGAATTGAATGCTTGCAATATTTTCTGAGCTAAAACTGAGTCCATGCAACTTACACATATCTCCATCTACTTCTTTTTTAAATTTAAAAGATATCATTGAGGCATGAATCAGAGGTATCAAATAAATATTAAAACATAGAAATCTGAATTAGGGCCAAGGTTTCATTCCTGAGCATTCCACAAAAAATGTAAATATAGACAATTCAGGTCTTTGTCTGCGCATTTACTCTCCTTTCCTCTTTAACATGAGATTGAGGCGATATCCACTGAAGGCGGACTTTGAATCTAAAGTATGTTGAAGAGAGCGTATTTCCATATAGTGCTCTGAAATTGGTGGCAATAACTCCCTAGTCTATTAATAAAGCCAAGAATTTCACAGGATTAGAAAGAGCCTGGCAAGTATTTAGATAAAATATTCAGAGTTCTGGAAGGGTCAAATCTTTTGGGTTTCTTCATGTGCACCAACTTTTAATTACCGAGAATCAGATCAAACTTTCCCTGCCTTCTAAGTGGATTTTGTTTTAATTGCAAGGTCTCTGGCCTTTCAGAGCAGGTGGCCCCGGCCCTCAGTGGATGATCATATAGATGCTGTTTCTGCTGTTCTTCACTTTTATTGTCCTTGGAGAAGAAATTGTTTGCTTGATGAGCTTGAGCTTGAGAACTGCATGTATAAAAATGCTTGGGTATAATACATTCCTCTCAACTGCAGGAATTACACAGGCAAATAATCAGCTGGAGAACTAATGAGATATTTGCATGCATAATTACACCACTTGTAGGCACAGTTCTATATGCAGCTTGAACCTGAACCTGACAACTATGAAGCACCAGGTAATAATATTTTGGTTGAGTTCCTCAGGGCTGGTGTCAACGTCTCCTTGTTTCTGAAGATAACATCAGGATCTGCACATCAGTCTTTTTAGGAAAGATCAATAAAGACACAAAGGCATACTCAAGCTAACTTGATAACCCGATTGTTGGATGGGGGGAAGACAGTGGATATAATATATCTGGATCTTAGCAAAGCATTTGACACTGTCCCCCACCACATTCTCATGGAAAAACTGGCTGCTCATGGCCTGGACACGCGTACGATCTGCTGGATCCAGCAATGGCTGGAAGGACGATCCCAAAGGGTGGTGCTCAATGGATTTAAATCCAGCTGGCGGCTGGTCACAAGTGGTGTTCCTCAGGGCTCAGTACTAGGGCCTTTCCTTTTTAATATTTTCATCAATGATATTGATAAGGACATAGAAAACACTATTAGTAAGTTTGCAGATGACACTAAGTTGGGTGGGAGTGTTGATCTGCTTGAGAACAGGGATGCTCTACAGAGGGACCTGGATAGACTGAATAGATGGGCCAATGTTAATGGCATGGCCTTCAGTGAGGCCAAGTGCCAGGTCCTGCACTTGGGCCACAACAACCCCATGGATGGCTACAGGCTTGGGGCAGTGTGGCTGGAGAGCTGCCTGGCAGAAAAGGACCTGGGGGTGCTGGTCGACAGGAGGCTGAACATGAGCCAGCAGTGTGCCCAGGTGGCCAAGAAGGCCAATGGCATCCTGGCTTGCATAAAGAATAGTGTGACCAGCAGAAGTAGGGAGGTGATTGTCCCCCTGTACTCAGCACTGGTTAGGCCACACCTTGAGTATTGTGTCCAGTTCTGGGCACCTCAGCACAAGAGAGATATCGAGGTGCTGGAGCGAGTACAGAGGAGGGCAACAAAGCTGGTGAGAGGCCTGGAGAACAAGGCTTATGAGGATCGATTGAGGGAGTTGGGGTTGTTTAGTTTGAGGAAGAGGAGGCTGAGGGGAGACCTCATCACTCTCTACAACTGCTTGAAAGGGCACTGTAGAGAGATTGGTGCTGGTCTCTTCTCACAGGCAATGAGCGACAGGACAAGAGGGAATGGCTGCAAGCTGCAGCAGGGTAGGTTTAGGCTTGACATTAGGAAAAAAATTTTCACGGAGAGAGTGGTCAGTCAGTGGAATCAGCTGCCCAGGGAGGTGGTGGAGTCACCCTCCCTGACTGTGTTTAAGAGCAGATTAGATGTGGTGTTGAGGGATCTGGTGTAGGGGAGAACTTGTAGAGTAGGGCTGATGGTTGGACTTGATGATCCCAGGGGTCTCTTCCAACCAAAATGATTCTATGATTCTATGATTCTAACTTCCAGCTCCACCTCTGTGTCTGGTGCTTTTGTTTGATGGGGTCTGGGAGACTCCTAAATCAGGAACATTAATTAAATCTTTGACTTCTCAGATATGCCTGTATTCTCCTCTGACTAAGCCCAGGGGTTAAAGTGGGCATTAAACTGTCTGAATAAGACCCTTTAAAGTGTAATCTTTAGTGTAATGCCCTAATATAGGCTGAACAAATGTTCTGGACACTATTCTCTCCCACTAACGCTCTCAGAATAGATTTGCTCTCTGAAGGAAATTTTGCACTTTGCTGCAATGTGAGGTTTTTGCATTCTGCCTTTCTGGGAACTGGCCCTTTACATTTGGAAACAGCTGCTTTGCAAACAGCTACAGAGACTGTAGCTGTTATGTTATTTTCTTCAGTCTTTTTTTATACTTACTTTCCATCACTTTTTCATAGAAGCATAGAATCATTCAGGTTGAAAAAGACCCTTGGGATCACTGAATCCAACTATCAGCCCTGCTCTACAAAGTTCTACCCTACACCATANGAGTCACTTTACTTCTTCAAGCCTCTGTTTGTAGCAGTGGAATGGATGATGTTATGTCATTTGTAAAGCACTTTTGAGATACCTTGATGAAAAGTGCTCTGTAAGAATTAGGTAAGATTTCTGTTTAGATCTGCAAGAGCTTAATGGTGTAAAATACAACTAAACTGTGCATTGTGTTTGGCAAAACCATTCCTAGCAAATCTCTCCTCTTCCATTAGGAAAACAAATGTGATTAACCTCCCCTGTGCCATTGATTTGATAATGGGCTCTGATGTGCTCCTTTCTTACTGAGGTGAATTGTCCCAATGATGCTTACTTTCTTTTTATACACAGACTCTACTTATGAGTCTAGAAATTTGTATTGAACCCTTTACAGGTCTGATACAAAATATGCCAAGATTAGTAAGAAGCTTCAGAAGATTTCAGTAGGTTTTGAAGAAACTTTTTTTTTTCTTTGTTGTTTGGGATTTTTTTTGGGTTCTGGGTAGTGAGGAGGTTGCATGGGTTAAATTGCCTAAATGGAGATATATTCATACTGGAAATTATAAGACTGCTTTGGAGTAGTCAATATTTGTAATAGGGAACATGTCGCTCTTCGCTTTCCATCCATCATTTGAAAAATTTTCAAGATAATAATTTCCTCTTGTAGTTTAATAGACCCTGCAATATAGGAAAAAGTAAAAGTCTGTTTCTGTATATAGCATGAGGTGTCTATTAATTAAATTGTATAAAAGACAGGCAATAATTCCTTTCTGTAACAAAAGCATTAAACCGATTTTTAAATCAGTGACTTTCTTCTCAATTTTTTCCTTAATTTTGAATTTTTCTTAAAAATAATTAATCCAGCTTGCCGCAACTCAAAATTCCTATACCTATGATTTTTGGTAGCTCAATTACAAGTTTAATTTGACTTAGTTGAATTCAATATTAAATTTCCATTTTAACTGAAAAATATATTTAGTTTACTGATGTTTATTAATATTTTGGAGGGTTGGGCAATTCCATTCCATTTCCTAGTATTCTAAAGCCAAGGTGGCTAACACATATGTAACCTCCACATGTGTGGAAATAAAATTCATGGATGTGGATAAATTGGAAGTTAACGCCCACGGGAGTTAATTTGCCTTTCCACTTTTCTGGCATTCAGAGAAGTATCTAACCAAACGCTACAAGAAATACACAAATGCTTGTTTGTATTTTACATATAAAGTCTTCAGTGTGTCAGAACTTATTATATATATAAAGTACATCAGAATTTTTCATAGAGATATTAAAGGTGCACAGGCCTTTTGTATCAGAGTAACAGTAAAAAGCCTGTGGGGGAGATGGAAAGGTCCCTATGTCTGTGTGGGTTTCTTTCATACAGGTATGTTTCCAGGTTCCTAGTAACAACTCACTTTAAGAGCTAACCTGGATATAGATCTATGTATTCTAGGGGCTGGTATATTGTAACCCAGTCTTCTTCAAGGGCACCTTTTCTCTTTTATTGCCATTCTCCAGTGAAGAAATACGTACTAATAATATGAACATGCAGCAGGATTTCTCTATCGTTCTTTGAGCTGGTCACCTTCCATTCATACAGAACCGTCTCATAAATTCAGCTGCTGCAATGATCTGCATCATCTGTTCCCTTGACACTGATTCCCTGGCTTCTCCAACACCTCTTCTGTGTCATATTTTTGAAACTCCTTTTCTTTCCTCATCTTAAAAATGAGTGAAGTTTCTTTCTTTGTTTCTTTTATACATTTATTGTTTTCTACTCTCTTCATCACAACAAATCTGCAGTCAAGCATCTGGAAGGTTTTCATTCATGTGATCCTCTATCTGTTTCAGTTTTACAAGCATGTTCAACTTCCCTATTTTTAACATAAATGACTTGGACAGGAAGTCTAAGTCCAGGTTTTCTCTTAACAATACTTTATTTCACAGAGGTCTCTGAGATGCTGCCTTGCAATTTAATGTCATCTGACAGGGATCATAACTTGACCTGTAAGCCTTTTAAAGCAACCTTTTAATACCTTTTTAAAATATTTTTCATAATACCGTTAGACTGTGGCTAAGGTTCCGAGTGGGGTTTAATATCATGCCATCTTGCAAAACATTTAATCTCATAGCAATGAAATTGTGATCTGTTATCTGTCATTACCACAGTTGGTAGCAAATACAGATTTTATATCTTAGATTACATGTTCAGCTCTATTCTCTGACAAAGTACTATTTCTGGGTAATAGGAATAACAATCCAGAACCAGTATGTAATTTAGTTTTTTTCAGCAAACAGCAACAAGTCTATGCCAGCCGTGAACCACTGATATAGTTTCACAAACACATTTAATTTTTCAATGTCAAAAACTTATTCTTCCTTTTTTCTTTCCCAGATTTTTTTCATAACATTGTTCTTGTTGAGAATGTCCATCTTCTTGATGGACTTGTTGGCTTGTTTCATCTGCTTTTGCTTTAGTTTTGGTTTTAGCTTGCATTTACCTTACAAATCTTCATATATATTTGATTATAGTTTTGTTCTAACTGAATGTTCATCACATAATATGTTTATATATGAATTATATTTTGTATATACTGATTTCTGTATGTGTGTTCAATAACATGGGTTTTTGTCTGTGAGTAAACTCTACAAAATGAAATTTACTTGCCCCATTACCATTTGTGTGCAAATGCTCAACCTGAAAGTCAGAAGACATTCGCTACTGGCTGAGTGAGTCTTCTACCCAGTGGATGTAGCTGTCTGGAAGAAGAGATATGGTGTAAAATCTTCTGGGAGTGCTACTGACCATCTCAAGTGCTTTATGCACACTGCTTCTGAAATCTTCATATTTCAATATGCATGTGTGTGCCTCTGTGTGTGCACGCTGATTTTTTTTTTTTTGTGCTTTTCTACAATAGATTTGCTTTACAAATAAATGAAGTTGTGTCTAAAAACAAGGCAGTGCTTTGAAATATTTGCTTCCACACTATATTCGATATTTCACATTCCTCGAATTCTATTTGCATTTTTGAGTATTTATCTTTGAATAATCTGCATTTATTTTGCCTGCATGTATATCTATGAGTCTGTGTTTCCCTCTAAAAATTCATATTTGTACTGGCTATACTATGCATTCATTGAAATAGATTTCTCTTTTAAAATTTAAATCAGAAACAGAAGACAAATGTTTTCTTCCTTTTGGGGATTTGACCTAAAATCTGGTTTTAGATTAGGAATTAGGGATTTCAGAAACCCAGGTAGGTAGCATGGTTTATTTAAGTATCCTGAATATATTACAAATATCACAATTTTCTTCTGGTTTTGCATTTTGATGAGAAACTGGCACTTTCAAATTTCAGACCTTATTAAGGAATGGAGTACTCTTTAAGCTTATGAATCCCCCCACCTTCATATCATCCATTTTATACATGCCCCGACCTCCACAACTACTAATTTAGCAGACCGTGTGTTTCTCCTATTACATGATCATTTCATTCTTCCCATCAGTTCGCAAGCTGCATCCTTTTTGTAAAACCCACAATTATTAAGCACTGTTTTGGTAGAACCTGTTTTCCTGTGACATCAGGGAATCAAGTCTGTGACCAAGACCTCCCTCCTGTCATGGGTGAGATGAAATAAGCAACAGCCTGGAGGGATCTAAACCTTAGGGTGAATGAAGTGATTTGGATGTGAATGGTTTGACTCACACACTTGCTTCCTCACTCCTCCGACGGCATTGGTACAGCATGTTCAACACAGGAGGGAAGCGGTGCCATCCAGAGGGGCCTTGACAGGCTCAAGAAGTGGACTTGTGAGAACCTCATGCAGTTCATCCAAGCCAAGTGCAGGGTCCTGCAACTGGGAAATGGTAATCCCAAGCACAAATACAGATTTGGTGGAAAATGGCTGGAGAGCAGCCCTGAGGAAAAGGACTTGGGATTGATGGTGGATGGGATGTGCAACATGAGCCAGCAGTGCACACTGGCAGCCAAGGAAGCCAACCCCATTCAGGGCTGCATCAAAAGAAGCATGGCCAGCAGGTCATGTGAGGTGATTCTACCCCCCTACTCTGCACTAGTGAGACACCATCTCGAGTACTGTATCCAGCTCTGGAGTCTTTAATATAGAAGATGTAGAAGTGTTGGAATGGGTCCAGCGGAGGGCCATGAAGATGATCAGAGGTCTGGAGCACCTCACCTCTCCTATGAAGACTAGTTGAGGGAGATGGGTTTGTTCAGCCTGGAGAAGATTCCAGGGAGACCTTATAGCAACCTTCCAGTATCTGAAGGGAGCCTACAGTAGAGCTGAGGAGGGACTCTTTGTCAGAAAGTGTAGTGACAGGACAAGGGGTAAGGGCTTTAAATTGGAAGAGAGGAGATTTAGACAAGATACTAGAAAGAAATTCTTTGCTGTGAGGGTAGTGAGACACTGGAACAGGTTGCCCAGGGAAGCTGTGGCTGTCCCGTACCTGGAAGTGTTTAAGGCCAGGCTGGATGGGTCTTTGAGCAACCTGGTCTGGTGGGAGGTGTCCCTGACCATGGCAGGGGTGGTTCAAACTTGATAATCTTTAAGGTCCCTTCCAACACAGGCCATTCTATGATTCTATGCAATCACTAGTTCTCAACTGCCCACCACCACTGGGCCACTCTCCCATCAAGGTCAGACAGAAAGCCACACTGGTCCATGCTGTTCTGCAAGTTACATCTTAGATGTCCCAGCCAGGTACCTGGCATTCCTCCATACGCATATCCCTGATCTTCAAGATCATCTCCTGGTTTCTGAATCTTTCCTCTTGCTAGGGTTTTTTACTTCCCTTCCTTCCCCCTTCTTTCCTTCCTTCCTGTGCAGGAGCACATCACATGATCAGCCTATAAACTGGTGGATCTGTCTCATGTCCCCTTATATACTGGAGAACTCAAGAAGTGACACTTTTATTTGGTCTAGGTGAGATCAAAATTTACAACTAACCTGTACCAAGTGTATCTAACAAGTAGCAGTCTTCTACCTGTGAGCTCAAAAGATAACGTTGGACACTGCCCACACATACATGCATATATATATATATATATATCTTTAATTTTTTTCACAATTTAACCCATTTTTTTTATCTCTGACTTCTGCCAATAAAAAAATTACAGGTTTTCATATAAAAGAGGTGAAAAAAAAAAAAAAAACAAGGAGAAATTCTGGGAATTTTTTCCTTAGAGGAAGAATGGGTGGAAGAATATAGACAAATATAAAGTAAAGTAAAATTAATAGATATTTTGACTCTACAAATGATTAGTTTTCCACCGTGGACCAAAGAGTAAAGACACTACAAACAACAAATGGAACAGCTTAGATCTCTGTTTATAAAACCAGTTTTTAAAAGCTCATAAATAAAATAGAGAAAATAAAATAGAGACATGCTTTATTAGCTCATTCAAATAGTTCGTGGGGTCTGGCTTAAGCCATACCATAACATTACAAACTGGGCCCAGACCTACAAAGGTGCTGTGTACCAGCAGTATCCTTGTGTGCTAGTAAGATCATTTGCTAGTGCACAGATAAGAATATGTGCATACTCACAGATTTGGAACCATATGTTCAAGTTCTCTTTGTTTTTTTTTGTTTTCCCCCAAAGAACACAATTTTCCCCTCTCTTCTACTCAGCCATTTTTACTGGCATAAGTAGCTTATTCTCTGCTCTGATCTCTCCTTCCAGTTTCAGAGCCTTTCTTCTTGAGGTGGCAACAGCTATGCAAAGGTTAAGTCCCCTCCCTAGGCAGAGAGGCACTAGAGATACTTGAAAGCTGTCAACAATTTCAATAGGAATCTTCCTTTCACAGTGAAGGACTCTGCTTGTCAGAGCAAGCTGTTCAGCAGCTTGGATTCAGCCTACTTGATCCAGTCTGTTTACCTCTTGGGATCGCTTGCAGGGTGGGTGTTTGCTCTGCACTTAATACTGGCCTCCTCTTAAAATGTTACCAGAGTGGCAGTGCAGATGCATAAATCACTTGATTGTTAACGCTAAAGATAACACCAAAGCGCGCAATCTAAGTGTGATTCTGTCAGATGAAGGTGCCCTGCTTCTCAACATGGCTTACTTGGATTCCCACACCAGCCCTTTGCAACCAATTATTGCTACTCCCCCTAAGCAGATGCCCAATTATTATAGAAACCACTGCATTGTCAAGCACAGAGATGGCAAATGCTTTCTCATTTCACTCTCACATTTGATCTGAAGGGTTTTAGACCCTGATCCAGTGCAAGAATATTCCTGAAGTTAAATACGTGAATAATTGTGTTCCATTTCAGGAACTCAGAGGATAAATATTTTCTTGGTTAACAATCCCTAACAAGTTACAAACCAAAGGTGATATTGTTCCATTATAGCACTGTTGTGCAATCATGTATTAGGGTTTTATGAAAATAAACATATACTTGCACAAGCAGCTTAATAAAGTGATGTATTACACCACCTCAGTTTTGTATTTTGAATTGCTACAAACAATCTTACTTGAATTTTAACGATGTCATCCACCGTACTTCACTGTTGTAACACTAACATCTTAACTCCCTTCCTTATTACAATCTTATCATCAGCCAATAAAACCATATGAGTCATTAATTTAAGTACAACTCATTTTTGCTAGAGGTGGTGCCAAGGTGGGAACCTTCCTTAGTAATACTTTAAATCTGTTGATAAATCAATAGAGTTTGGCTCCTCTTGTGCCATATAATTTCTCTGTTGTCTTGGCCAACTCAGATGAGTTTGCATTCATGTCCATATTATATGTCAAATGTAAGTATCTAACATAAGCGTCCCATGAGCTAGGAGATCAGTGACATTACTGTCAGTGGAGACCTGAAACTCAACTCATTTGCCTTATTTTTCCAGGACCATTTTAGGTGCCTTAAAATACCTACCTGAGGTATTTCCGTGGGTTTGGTGGATACAACAGAGGGAGCTAACCTTTCCTGTAATCTTCCCTCATGCAACATGAGGGATGTGATCTTCTTTCCATCTCCACACATGTTCTACTTCATGTGTGCTTTTAAGGTAAAGCTTCATTATTAATAGCTGGTACTTATGTGGTTTCTATTAGAATGGTACATGCTTCCCTGAGTGTCCCTCTCCATCATAGCTCTGGGAGACAAGAAAGTATAAGATGGGAAGGATGAAAGCCAAATTTTATTTCAATTGTCTCTTATCATCCTCCCCCCACTCTCCCACCTCCTCAAACACCACAGTGCCTGATTTAATTTTCTGCAGAGTAGGATTTATATCATAGAGTAAGGTCCCAGTGCTCAATGTACAGGGAAGAAGGAGAGTTAAGACACTTTAGAGGAAGATTTAAGTCAGACAGCAATCTGAGCAAAGAGTAGCCAAGAGCTTCCCAATGGTGTTTCTACACATTGAGTAGGGAAGAAGTCTAAAATTCCCCCTCTCAGAAGCTTTTATGTATATTTGAAGAAGATGTTCCCGCTCACAGGGAAGCTGCAGTTCAGAGCTTTCTTCTGCAGGTAGATGCCTCTGATCTTCCCTTCAAACAGTTGAACAAGATACCCTTCTCCTCTTGCAAAGCATTTAGGGAAGAGGGGAACAGAACAGCTCCCGAGTTAGAGACTCTCAAAGTGAGAAGAGGGAGTCCTAGACTCAGTCCCCACTTCTGCTCATATTTAGCCTGCTTTTGGAATATGTGTCCCTGGAAGCTGCTTACTGTTCTGAGCAGAGTAATTTTCCACCCATCAGAAAAAAAAAAAAAAAAAAAAGAAACAAACAAACAAAAACATAACACCCACAGAGTGATGTGGGGTTGGAAGTGACCTCTGGAGATCATCTGTTCCAAATCCCCTGGCCAGAGTAGGGTCACCTAGAGCAGATTGCACAGGAAAATGTCCAGGTGCATTTTGAATGTCTCCAGAGACATGGACTCCACCACCTCTCCGTGCAGTCTCTCCCAGGACTCTGCCATCCTCCTCATGTTTGGATAGAACTTTCTATGTTACCTCTTGCCCTGTCACTGGTCACCACTGTAAAAAGACTGGCCCCTTCCTCTTGACACCCACCATTTCAATATTTATAGGCATTGGTCAGATCCCCCTTCAGTCTTCTCTTCTCCAGAACCTAAAG
>VZTM01004398.1:0-16358 GCA_013400555.1 Jacana jacana
CCCAGTACTGACCCTTGGGGGACCTTATGTATTACGGACCTCTGACTAGCTCGTGTGCTAGATCATGACTTTCTGAGTTCTGTCTTTCAACCAGTTTTCAATCCACCTCACTGTCCATTCATCTAATCCACACTTCCTAAACTTTCCTATGAGGATGCTGTGGGACACTGTGTCAAAAGCCTTGCTGAAGTCAGGGTAGATAACATCTACCATCTACTACACCCTCTTCTATCCATCCCGTCATGCCATCATAGAAGGCTATCAGGTTAATCAGACGTGATTTCCCCTTGGTGAATCTTTGTTGACTACTTCTGACACTTGCTTTTCCTCAGGATGCTTTGAGATGATGCCCAGAATAAACCATTCCATCATCTTTCCAAGCATGGAGGTTAGACTGACCTCACCTAGTCTAACACCCCGGACTATTGGACAGGGACATTTTGCACAAGGTCAGGTTCCTGAAAACTTCATCCAGCCTGACCTGAACACTTCTAATATTAGGACATCCATAAATTATCTGGTAAACTTGTTCTGGTGTCTAATCATCCTCACTGTGAAAAAAAAAAAAATAAAATCATTCTTTCTTAGGTCTAATTTAAATGAACCCAACTGTTGCCCATTGTACTGTCATTACAACTCCTGATAAAAAGCCTGTCCCCATCATTCTTATAAGCCCATTTATATATTGAAAGGCCTCAGGAAGGTCTGTCCAGAACCTTCTCTATTCCAGGCTGAACAACCCAACTCTCTCTCAGCCTTCCTCCACAGGAGAGCTGCTCCAGCCCTCTGATCATTTGCATGGCCCTCCTCTGGACACAGTCTAACAGCTCCATGTCTATCTTGTGCTGGGAACCCCAAAGCTGGACACAAGACTCCAGGTGGGTGTGCAGATTTTATCACATAATCTAACTTAAACCACAATTAATTATTCAGGTATTTAAACCTTAACTTCCAGTAGGATTTGGAGCAAATATCTTATGGTTACAGAAAGCTGTTTCTTTTTTTGCTCTTTTTATTTTTTTTTTTTATTTTATTTTTTTTTTTTGATAATTTACTGACTTTAAAATACCAGACGTATCTATGGTACAACCCCTCTCCCCTCTCCTGAAAAAAAATAATAAAAAGTATAAGTTGCCAAAGTGGTGACACTTTCAAGTCTTCTTCATTGCAAGTCACAATGGAAAATAAATCCTTACACTTTTTCTGCTCTGACATTATCTTTTCTGAACACTCATTTCAGTCTTTGATCATCCACTGACCTTATAAAGTTCCCATCAAGCTTTATTCACCTGATCTGCTTGAAGAATGACTTACTGTTACTTTTAATGCACTCTTCTAGTATTTCCTCAATACTTTTTTGTCCTAACTTACTGTGTTTTTAAATTTAACCTGCCAGATTTTAAGATGTTTTATGATTATTTTTTTTTCTTTAACTTGAATTTAATAACTTACTTTCCCTGCTATTTAGCTGGGACACTTTCCTCGATACATTTTTCTGACTTTATCCTGAAGTAGTATAAATTACATTTGAACCTCCAATACACTATCTTGTCAAAGCTACTGAATAAAAATGTCTTACTCTTTTCTAGATTTACTTTATCATTTCCTTTATAAGCTTCCTAGTTTTCACATAGTCCATACTTTTTCCCTGAAGTTAAACACAAATGTCACAGGGGTTTTAGCTTTTGGTAGTCCTGGAAAGGCCATCATAAACCAGTTTGTGATAGTAATATTATATATGTATGATATTGACCACAACCAGGACCAAATTGGGTTTTTTTATTGTTGGCTTTTTTGTTGATTTTTTTTTTCATTTTCTGGTAGTTATGTATATAGTTATATTCCTGGACTGTCTAAAAATTGGGTCTACTTTTCCTTTAGTTTGTAGTTAGCCCTGTTTGTGTGGTGATCATCAACATCAACATTGTGCTTTCTTAACTGATAGCATGGATGATTTCATTCAGATTCAGAATGCCACAATTTCTGTTACATTTCTCATTTACTAATTCATAAGGTGGTACTAATATTACATTTTCCTAAATAGGACAGGAATTTAAATGTTGTTGACATGGAATATTCTTGAGTTCATTTTTACAAACACTCTTTCACCAGCCAGAGGAAGCTCTTTCCAGCATATACTTTGTATCTAGTGTCCTATATACATACATACATACATATGAACAATACACCTGAATGGGAGAAAGTTGTGAAGCACAGTACTGAAATGAAATCTGCACCCCTTTGAAGCAGAAACTTGGAGATCAATCTATGCCATTGTACCTCAAGCAGGCACCTATTTTTATGCTCTTCAGTTGTACTTTTTCTTACCATTACCAATAATGAAGTTTTGATATGCTAGCTCAGATTATACATCCATCTTGCAGTGGTTCAGAATTGGTGTAGATGAAACCTCTCCTATGGCATTGGTCTACCTTAGGATAGAAAAATTTTGTTCTTCGACGTCCTTCATTCCACTAACTGCTCTTTCTCCCGTAAGTTTATGTAAAAAGGTTAGAATAGATGCTAAATTAGAGTATAGAATCATAGAATCAAAGAGTCATAAAATCATTTTGGCTGGAAAAGACCCTTGGGATCATCAAGTCCAACCTTTAGTCCTACTCTACAAGTTTTCCCTTACACCATATCCCTCAACACCACATCCAATTTATTCTTAAACACAGTCAGGGATGGCGACTCCACTACCTCCCTGGGCTTCCCATTCCAGTGCCTGACATCTCTTTCTGTGAATTTTTTTCCTAATGTCAAGCCTAAACCTACTTTGCTGCAGCTTGCAGCCGTTCCCTCTTGTTCTGTCGCTAATTGCCCGAGAGAAAAGACCAGCACCAACCTCTCTACAATGCCCTTTCAAGCAGCTGTAGAGAGTGATGAGGTCTCCCTTCAGCCTCGTCTTCCTCCAACTCAACAGTCCCAGTTCCCTCAATCGTTTCTTGTAAGATTTATTCTTGAGGCCTTTCACCAGTTTCTTTGCCCACCTCTGTACTCGCTCCAGCACCTTGATATCTCCCTTGTGCTGAGGTGCCCAGAACTGGACACAAGACTCCAGGTGTGACCTCACCAGTGCTGAGTACAGGAGGACAATCACCTCCCTACTTCTGCTGGTCACACTATTCTTTATGCAAGCTTGGCCTTCTTGGCCACCTGGGTACATTACCTGGCTCATATTTAGCCACTTGTCAACCAGCAGGTCCTTTTCTGATAGGCAGCTCTCCAGCCACACTTCCCCAAGCCTGTAGCAATGCATGGGGTTGTTGTGGCCCAAGTGCAGGACCTGGCACTTGGCCTCGTTGAAGGCCATGCCATTAACATTGGCCCATCTATCCAGTCTATCCAAGTCCCTCTGTAGAGCATCTCTGCCCTCAACCAGATCAACATTCCCACCCAACTTCGTGTCATCTCCAGACTTACTGATAGTGCTCTCTATATACCTATCAACATCATCAATAAAGATATTAAACAGGAAAAGACCCAATACTGAGCCCTGAGGAACACCACTTGTGACCAGCCGCCAGCTGGATTTAATTCCATTAAGCACCACTCTTTGGGACCATCCTTCCAGCCAGTGCTCGATCCAGCAAATTGTATGCTCCTCCAGGCCATGAGCAGCCAGCTTTTCTATGAGAATTCTGTGTGGGTCAGTGTTACAATATGGTCAAAGCCAGGTGACAAGAATTCAAGCCAAGAGGATGTCTCATGGAATGAAGTACTACTGCATGAGCAAAGGCGTTGGAAATTGACTTTCACTGTACTTGCCTACGATGCTGGTTTGTATAAGACAAATTTTCAATTTACAGTTGGGCTAACCTCCTGTTAGAGTGCGCTTATACAATAGTAGCTGAGAAGATAAAAGAGAGAGATTGATTGAGCAAAGGACTTCACAAGGGTATGTAAATTTTCCTGATTTACAAACTTCCTAAACTTAGTTTTTACAAAATATACTCCATATCTGTTTGAAAGTAGGAAGAATGAAGGATTTGGTACAAACTTGGGGGAAAAAAAAACAAAAAAACACCAAACAAAACACAAAACCCACCACCAAAAACAGATTAAGAGAAAAAAAAAAAGATTTTGCAAAATTTTGCAAAATAAAGAAATCAGAGCACTGATTGACAGATTGACAGCACATTCTTCAAAGACTATTTTCAGGAAATTACATGGTTGCTCTCTAAGTATTCAGCCACTTTCCTATGCTTTTTGTAATATGACAACCACTTTCAATTATTTTAAAGTTTAATTTACCTAAAAATGACAATCTTTTTCCCTGGTTTGTTCTAAGAAACATTTAAAAAAATGTGTCTTAAAGGTATGAATTTTCTTTTATCAATATAACCATTTGGTGAGGGGGAGGTGCCTTAGTCCATATTCTTTTAAAAATTTATCAGTAAACTGCCTATTTTTTTTATAATAAACGGAAAGTATGGAGAAAAAAGGATGATTTCACTTTAATAAATACTAAATTCAACCTGTGAAAACCATCTGTGGTAGGGAATAATACTGCAGTTTCATTTCTCATGCTGTAGTGAGCTGTTAAAGGTGGAACAAAGCTAGTCATCATCTGATAAACTTTAAAGGAATATGGATAAAAGAAAATTCATACCTTGAAGACACATTTTTTTAAATGTTTCTTAGAACAAACCAGGGAAAAAGATTGTCATTTTTTAACTTGGCCAGATGCCCGTGTTTTTGACATAAAGTAATTCAATCATTTAATTGAATTTAATAATTTAATTTTAAGTTTCAGTCTGTTTAAGCCCCATACAGTTTACAGTGTTTTTTACATGACTGAATTCACGAGAGCAGTCTAATACATCTTCTTTTCAAGACTTCTTAGATCTATAGGCCTCTAATTTCATTGGACATTTTCTTATTTAGCCTGAGAGTTCCCTGAACATCTAACTGTAGTCACACATGACTGTTCTGAAGAGGCAGATGCCAATATATTCTTTGCTGACCAAAATGTTTCATATGGTTAGGGCTACAGCTAAGCTTGAGAGTACTTTTTAGATAATAGATTAACAGAAGTGAAAGAGCAGATTCTAGAATTTTCTCATCTTGAGGAAGGCTGAACCTACATCTTCCCCATGTTAAAAGCTGTCTTATCTACCAGACCATGAAAAACAATCTGTCTGCCTCAGCTGTTTGAAGCTGGACTATTACAATGCCAAGAGTCTGAGGAAGAGCAAGTAAAAGGGAGGGGAGGGAAAGAGAGAGGAGAGGAAAAGGAATAAGAAAATCCTACATATTTTTCAGACGGTAAGAGATTTAAGCAACTTTCATTCCCAGTGGGGCGGTGGAAATATTTATTATACATGCTGATGAAAAAGAAAATAAAGCAAACCCCCTCCCCCAAACAAAGTACAGCACACTAAAATACAATGCGCCAATCATTAAATTCAACCTAAAATGAAAATCAATAACCATAACAAAATGTGTTATATGTCTGACTCACATGTCTGATGAAGAACAAGCAGTGCTTTGATGTTTTTCTTTTCTTCCTGTCTAATATAACACAAAGTTGACAGTGGAAGCTTCAAGTACTAAATCACTGAAAAACTTTGGTCTTTAATAGTCTTTAAATTAAATTTATCAAAAAAGGTAAAACAGAAATTTAGAAGAATTCTCCAATTTCCCATTGTGTCAGGTATTTTTATTGCATTATTAAGGAATTTTATCAAAATAAAGGGCCCTCTTGAGTAGTTGACACATTCTGGGACTTGGTTTTTATAATTTATAAGAATTTGAAGATTTGGTTTATGCAAGTATCTGTATGTATGCCATTAGAAAGTTTGCAAAATGTTTGAAAAGACTGAAATAGATTTAGGTTTGGGGTTTTTGTTGCCAAGGGCAGTAGCGAGGGTGCCCATGAGAGGTGAGACAATGTAGAAGAACTGCTAGGCTTGACAGCTAAACTTTGAAGCAAATTAGACAGACTGTGGAGTCAGAGAAGGTGATTGACTGGTTTACCACACTTTACTGTTACTGGATATATCCTTTGCCTTCCCAGGTGTCTTTACACAACAGAATGAAATTGGAATAATTGTCTTTGGACTCTAGAGAGGTCCCAGTTAACTGAAACACAGCAAATAATATTCTAATTTTCAAGTAGGAAGACTCTGGTAATTATAAACTTGTTAGACTCACTTCAGTGCCTGGTAAAATTATGATTATTCTGGAAATTACAGGAAAATACATGATGGACAATACAATCATTGGTCAAAGCCAACACGGCTTCATGAAGGGAAAGTCATGCCTTACTAACTTAATATCCTTTTATGACAAGATTACCTGACTAATTGACGAAGGGAAGGTAGTGTATGTGGTTTGGGGTTTGAGGAGTTTCTTTGTTTGTTTGTTTACTTTATTTTGTTTGGGTTTTTTTTGTTGTTTTGGAGTTTGTTTGGTTTTGGTTTGGGTTTTTTTGTTTGGTTGGTTTGGGGTTTGTGATTGTTTTGTTTTGTTTTGTTTTGTTTTTTCATTTCGTTTCGTTTCATTTTGTTTTGTTTCCAATTTAGGAAGTGTTTTAACACAGTCTTTCAGAGTATTCTTCTGGATACTCTGGATGTCCAGCATACAGCCAAACATGTACACAGTATGATGGGTGAAAAACTGTCTGGAAAATCAGGCTAAAAGAGCAGTGGGAAATGGGGTGGTTGGTGGCCTTTCACTTGTGATGCTCTCCACTGTTCAGTTTCAGGGCCAGTTCTCTTCAGTGATTTTACCAGTGACCTGGACAAAGGCATTGAGTACATACAAAGTATGTTTGCTGATAATACTATATTAGGAAGGTGACATTGATTCTCTCAAGGGTAGAGAAGCCTTACAGAGACATCTTGATAGATTAGAGTGCTGGGTAATCATGACCTGTATGAAATTTAACAAGGAGAAATGCTAGATTCCTCATCTGGGACAGTGTATTCCTGCATGTATGTATCAACCGGGCAATGAGACTGGAGTACAGATCTGCAGAAAGGGCTCTAGGGATTTGTGTTGATGGTAAGACCAATATGAATTAACATGTGTGTGGTTAGTAGGTCGTGAGAGGTTCTCCTCCCCCTCTATTCTGCCCTGATGAGACCCCACCTGGAATATTGTGTCCAGTTCTGGGCCCCTCAGTTCAAGAAGGACAGGGAGCTGCTTGAGAGAGTCCAGGGCAGGGCTACCAAGATGATTAAGGGAGTGGAGCATCTCCCATATGAGGAAAGGCTGAGGGAGTTGGGTCTCTAGCTTGGAGAAGAGGAGACTGAGGGGTGACCTTATTAACATTTATAAATATGTAAAGGGTGAGTGTCAGGAGGATGGAGCCAGGCTCTTCTCAGTAACATCCAATGATAGGACAAGGGGTAATGGATGCAAGCTGGAACATAGGAGATTCCAGTTAAATATAAGGAAAAATTTCTTCACAGTGAGAGTGACTGAACACTGGAAGGGGCTGCCCAGGGAGGTTGTGGAGTCTCCTTCTCTGGAGACATTCAAAACTCGCCTGGACGCATTCCTGAGTGATCTGACCTAGGTGTTCCTGCTCTGGCAGGGGTATTGGACTAGATGATCTTTCAAGGTCCCTTCCAATCCCTGATATTCTGTGATTCTGTGATTCTGATTCTGTAACATTGTCCCCTGTCGGCCAACCATATCCTACATTAAGCACAATATAGCCAAGCAGTCAAAAGAAGTGAGTACAGTCCCACTGTACTCAGCACTTGTGCAGCCTTACTTCAAAGTATTGTGTGCAGTTTTGGACTCCACAATATAAGGATATAAAAATGTTAAACTGTGTCTAAAGGAGAGAAACAAAGGTAGTGAAAGGACTAGAGGGCAGGACTTATGAGGAGTGACTGAAGATGCTGGATTTGTTCAGCTTAGAGGAGACTGAGGGGTAACCACACAGTTGTCTACAACTTACTCATGAGGAGGAATAGAGTCGTAGGTGTTGACCTCTTCTCTCTGGTGTCTGGTGATAGGAGCTAGGGAATGACTTTAAAGCTGTGTCAGGGACCACCACTGGGGTGGTCAAGGTGGTCAAGGTGGTTGAACACTGGAGCAAGCTCACCAGGGAAGTGGTCACGGCTTCAAACCTGTTGGTGTTCAAGAAGTATTTAGACAATGCTCTTCGATATAATTTTTATGCTGGCCTGTGTGCAGTCTGGAGCTGGACTCAATTATCCTTTTTGGATTGTTCCAACTCAGGATGTTCTATGATTAAAAAATTCCAGTTAATATTTGTTAAAGTGGTTATTTCAATGGAATTCCTACACTTAGTCCAACATACGAGTACAGGAGACATGGAGGTTAGTGGAATATTTTTTTCTGCAATCATAAACAACACTATCAAGTTATCTTGCAGAATATATGCCATTGTTGAAATTTAGCATAACTATGATTCAAACATTTAGACATTTCCTTCCATCTGCTGAAAAAAATACTATGCCATAAAATATGTACAACTTCATGTGTAAGCAGGGATAACCCCCAAAATATTTTCATCTTCTGAAAAATGAAAAAGAAAGTTATAAACATAAGAATTACATGCTAATATGCAGAACATTAGCTAGATATGCTAAACCTTGCAAAATAAAGTACTTAATATTATTAATTAATCTGCATAGTTACTTCATCAAATCTTTTGACCAGTTCTGATAACATAGCATATAGAAAAGACTTAAATGGCATAATAATTCAAACACTAAAAGAAATTTTATCTTGTACACTGTCTCAAAAGCAATAAAAACAAAATGAATGCTGAATGATAGTAAAAATATATATTAAGGAAAATAAATTCAACAAGCAAATTCCAAAGGGGAAATATGCCTATCTAACTCAGTAATCGTAGAATCATAGAATCATAGAACCATTTAGGTTGGAAGAGACCCCCGGGATCATCAAGTCCAACCATGGACTTGAGAGAGAGAGAGCCCTACTCTACAAAGTTCTCCCCTACACCATATCCCTCAACACCACATCTAATCTATTCTTAAACACAGTCAGGGATGGTGACTCCACCACCTCCATGGGCAGCCAATTCCAGTGCCTGACTGCTCTTTCTGTGAAGACTTTTTTCCTAATGTCAAGCCTAAACTTACCCTGCTGCAGCTTGCAGCCATTCCCTCTCATTCTCTTGCTAATTACCTGTGAGAAGAGACTAGCACCAACCTCTCTACAATGCCCTTTCAAGCAGTTGTAGAGAGTGATGAGGTCTCCCCTCAGCCTCCTCTTCCGCAAAGTAAACAGTCCCAGCTCCCTCAATCAGTCCTCATAAATTTATGCCCCAGGCCCTTCACCAGTTTTGTAGCCCTCCTCTGCACTCGCTCTAGCACCTTAACGTCTCTCTTGTGTTGAGGTGCCCAGAACTGGACACAATACTCAAGGTATGGCCTCATCAGTGTTGAGTACAGGGGGACAATCACCTTCCTGCTTCTACTGGTCCCATTATTTCTTGTACAAGCCAGGATGCCATTGGCCTTCTTGGCCACCTGGGCACACTGCTGGCTCATATTTAGCCACTAATCTTCTATGATGAAATAATTGGTCTGGTAGATGAGGGGAGAGCAGTTAACATTGTTGACCTGGGTTTCAGTAAGGCCTTTGATGCTTTGTCTTAGATTGTCTTAGATTCTTAGAGAGAAACTCTTGATGTACGGGCTGGATGAGGAGTCAAGGAGGTGCGTTGTAAACTGATTGAAAGGCTGTGACAAGAATGTGGTGATCATTAGACCAAAGTCTAGTTGGAGTCCAGTAACTAGAAATTACTGAGTGAATGTTGGCTATTATTCCTCATCTCTTTCAACCTCAATTAGTCTGTGATTCTGTGACTAACCTTATCTTTAAATGGTTTCTTGCCAAGTCAGTGGTATCATTGTCAGATATGAGAGGCAAAATATATATGGTATATAAAACTGTCCATATTTTAGCAATGTGTGGTTGTTTTTTTTTTCTTCTTCTCATTTATCTCTGTTCCCAAAGTATCATTGCTTTTTAACTCATTTACTTTTCTCTTTTTTTCTTAGTTCACAGTCCTCATGCTCCATGTTCTCATTAGTTACCTCTTATTCTGCTCTCCAAACTACTTCTTGTTTCTCGTATTTGCAAAGAATATCTTTATATGAAATATATCTTTATTATCAAATATCTTTATCTTGCATGTACCTGCACTGTTGCAAACTTTTGTCTGAATCCTGTCCAAAAGTCACTTCTTTTGAGTTTTCTTATTTTTTCTCTGAACTCCAAAACTTTGTGCCTTGGATCTTCCATACCACTCAGAGCTACTGCTAGGTCTGTGCTATTTAAATACTAACATGTAGGTCATGGTATAAGTATCTAATATATATGATATATATTTATGATATTATACCATAGGTTAATAAAAACAGTAATGTGATTGGTTTTCTAATATAAACTATTAAAATAAATTAATATAAGATACTTCAAAAGATAATGGAGTAGGCACTGGAGGCTTTCATATTAAGTAAAATTAGTAAAACATAGGCTTCTTGAAGCCAAGATTTTTGCTTTCACACTGCATAGTGATTTAAATTCAGCAGAACTACTGTATTAGAATACATTTTAGCCCAGGGGTTCATCCACTCTTTCAAGATGTTAGTCCAAAACATTGCAGGTTTAAGGATGAATCATGATAGGCTTTTTCTTTAACTGGATCAGAATAACCTACTCTTGAGGCCTTTTCTTGACTCTAAAATACCAAATTTAACTACTCAGTTAAGTAACTGAGTAGTTAAATTGGAAAACTCAACAAGCATGAGATCTCTGGTATGTTTAAAATTTCTCATCAGATTAGGTAGGTTTTCCTATTTGTCACCTTAAAACATCCTTCAAGCTTTTAGGATTTGATTCATTGGCCTAAACACAAGTGTTTAGTGCCATTTAAAATGCCCTGGAATATTTAAGATGTTTTCACAAAACTGTCAGGTAAGACACAGGACTTGGAGGAGATTTGATCTTTTCTGGAATAGCAGAGAAAAATGCAGTTGACTATTTCAGGGGACCTTAACTGTTACCGTGTTTAGGTGACAGTTTTTAATCTTTTAAATTCTCAATGAGTTCGTGTCTTTCACTAGTGTACTTAAAAACAAGGATAAGAGTACTTTATTCCCCATGGGACATTTTAAGAATAGAAACATTAAAGGTAATTAATTGCTCCAATACGATGTAAATGAGGCACTTAAACGTACCTAAAACACTACATTGTATAGGTATCTGTTTTAGTACTTGACGTTGACTAGCAAGGCTGTCAGTAAAGATTGAAACAAAGTGCTAACATAGTAGCAGAAGCCTATGATCAATAAAGTTATTTTTCAAAACACACAAAAATGAATGAATCTGTTAATGTTTTCAAGGACTGAATGCATTCTAAATACATTGATAGTGTAACCTGTTATAAAATTGTATCCATACTATTATAAATTAAGAGTTTATCTAAAAAAAAAGGTATTAAGAGATCATAACCCTTAATAGATTTATAAAATAATAATATACAAAATAAAACATGTTAGAAAAGATGTGCTGTATCTTTCCATGAACTAAGCAAACAGGCTTTTCATTGTGCTCCAAGAAAAAATTTATATTGAGAAGACTACAGAAAAAAACTAGTTATTTTGCTATTAGTCAAAGAATAGAGAAAAGTATTTCAGATAACTACAGAATGTTTTTTTCTGTATTCACTTGTTTCTTGTTTTATATCAAGAGATTTCTAGTGAATCTTCCTAGGCAACAAAAGATACTAGCTATTGTTAACATACATGCACCATAAAATGAGAAATGATACAAATGTTATCAAAAAAGGGAAGACAGGAAGTGAAGAAAAAATGGGAAGCATGGGTAATTCAGTTAATAGAACTCTCCTTGAAGCACTTCCCACAATCACTGGGGGCTGCTCCACGAAGGGATTTTTACTGGAAGAACAGGAAGGGAGGGAGAGAGAGAGAGAGGTGGCCATATTTCAGCAAAGACAGTCCCTTTGCTGTAGACCAGGTGTTCCAGGGAACCTTCCCTTGGGTGGGATTGGGTGAGATCAGCCTGGGCAACTTGTATTGACAACATCTGCTCTAAAACCTTGTGTTACTGTTCCCTCAGAGTGGCCATCAAGTTGCCTAATGCCAGCCTTCTGCCGCTCAAAAGCTTGCTGACCCTGCTCCAAAATATCAGCAGGAATGCCAATACCAGCAGGATGACTGCTGTCAACCTAGCCATCTACATAGGGTCAAACCTCCAACCCAACAGAGAAGCACATGCTCCCTCTGGGCATCCTGGTGAAGGTGACATAGAAGGTATACTGTGTTTACCAACTGGCTACAGCCTTCCAGGACCACGCGTCTTTTACTTTTCAGAAATACCCAGCTGTCTCCTTTGTTAAGAAAATGGTCATTGATGTGTGCATGTGTCTGCTGGGAAGAGCAGTCCCATAGCTGCAGTCTTCTCCACAGAAGTGAGGGTCGGGGCAGGAGAGTGTGTTTCCACTAGACTGGAAACAAGTATTTTGCTGTGTGCAGGTGACACAGCTGATGGAGTTATTCGTTGAACACTGCAGGGAAGTCTTTGGGGATGAGGTGGCTGGACTTGCCAGCACATTGGCTGAGGAATCACCACAACTGAGGGAAGAAACAGAAACATAAGATGTATGTCAGGTCCACAAACAGCATGACAAGAAAAGCCTTCTACTTCAGAAGGTGGAACTGCTGCCACAAGCAAGGTCATCCACCAACCTGTAGTATTGCGAAAGTGCAGAGCAAGGCTGATGTAGCTTGTCCTACATTGTGAGACAATTCCACTAGAACTGGCTTATCTGAGCTGAGCAAACTCATCCAAGAAATCTGCCCTTCAAAGTAAAGGTAACAATTGGGAATATAGCTTCCTCTTCCAAGTAGGTCCTTGCCGTCTGTTAACTTCTACATTTCTATTGCAGTCTCTCCAGGAAATATGGAAGACTTCCCCATCTGGCCTGAAGACCTGAAGAGTTATTTGGAGAAAGGAGGCCAAATGAGATAGCTTTGATGAAGAGAAAAAAATATTTGTTTTTATCACTACTTTACCCCCCTAGCAATACTATTAATTTGAAAGCTTGCCAAGCTCTTCATGGGAAAAAAATAAAACAGAGAAACAGAAAGAGAAAATCCAACTGTGAAGAGGGAAATGACAGTCTACCAGGTAAGAAAAGGAGAATGTCAGAAACAGATTTTATTCTCTCAGGGATGAGCAACGGAGAAAACCCAACCACAGGGAGAAGAATAAGGAGCCCTGGCATGTAACAGACTGTTGTCTGCTTTGTCCTATACTCTGCTGTAAGTATAGGAAATATTTCCATGGTGCACAGAGATGGCTCCAAGCAGGAAGAATGCACCTACCTTTGTTGACAGAACAAATGCTTGCAGTTTTCATTTTGCACCTATTGAAGCTCTATTTGTACAAGGCTGAGCAGACACTCCAGCAAGGTTACAAGACTCACAGTTTTAAGTTATTTGACCTGCGACCTACATAAAGAGGCAAAGAGGCAAAGGCACACTTTTCTGTTCATGTCAGCTGGCAATCCTATGCTAGCTGGTGGTGTCTGAATCCCAAAGATGTAGCAAGTTTTTAGTCTAAGTAGTTCTAGACACTGATATATTGGCACTTCTTAAAAAGCTAATACTTAATCTGAGATAACTGAGAGAAAATAAAACCAACAAACCAAGTTGGGGTTTTTTTGTTTTGCTTTGTTTTTGGTTTTTTTTTTAATTTATTTTTTTTCAAAGCAAACCCATCTGGGCCCTGCCCTGAAGGGATCTAGCCTCATGCCTTCAGATTTTTGCCCCTGCATTGCCCACCAGAGAACAAAGCAGTCCAGGATGCCTAGGACAGCTCAGCACAGTGTTTTGCAGAATGAGGAATGCAGTCCCAGAAGGCTCAGTGGCTCTGCCTACAGAGCACATTTGACCTGTCAACCCAGGTGTGCTAGCAATGGACAACTAAGCATGCTGTTGCTCAGGTTTTGGGAAGGACCACATCACAGCTACTTAGGGACTTCTTACCAAGCTCTATTGCCTGGCAAAGGCACAACTGCACATCTCGGTCAACTTGCAGTGCTGAGTGTATAGCACATGTTGAGAAAGGGCCAAAGTAATAATGTAGTTGTTGCCAGCAAGGATTCACTCTTCTGGGTCAGGAATGACTCCTTTTACATCGTACTCCCCAGACAAAAGGGGACAAAGTCACTCCTATTCCTGCCTCTGTAGCTTCAGCAGCACTTTCTGACTAGATCGTTGCAGGTGCTCTGCTTCTCTGGATGGTGGATTTACTCATGCATCTCTGAGTTAAGGTGAGGAAAGACAGCCCTGCAACACCTTCACACCAGTCCAATGCACCTGGACAATGCACTATGCTCTTTCTTTTTTTTTTTCTTTTTATTTTTTTCTTGTGATTACATCTTCAAGATCCTTTCTACTTTCCAGTGATAAGAGGAAAAACAAAGCCCTCTCCTACAGAGGTCCCAAAGGTCTGACTCATTCATTGTTCTAATTTCACATGTTTATTCTCACAGAATACTGAAATGAAATATATTCAGGTCTGGTGAAACTCAGGCATATGTTCATCAGTCATTATTATTATTGTTGTTGTTGTTATTATTATTATTGTCTTCTGACAGAAATGGGAGATAATTTCTCAGTAGTAAGGTATTGTAAATATAAGATGTATTCACTGTCACTGTGAATCAAATACAAGTATAATATATACCTGTTGCAAAAAGTTGGGGCAGAGAAGAGATGCAGACAATTATAAAATGGCTCATATAGCATTCACTAGTTAAAATGAAATTTGTGCATGTAATGGAAATGCCAACATTTTCTTTCAAGAGCAGAATGCTCTTAAAAGCAGGATGCTTTAAGAGCAGATGTTGCCCTTTTGTCAGCAGCATAGCTCTGTAGAATAGACACAGATTAAGGGCACCTTTGCCTCAACTGTTTTTGTGAGTCTGCAGTGTGTGAGCACGCAGGTTAACAACATATATGTATTGAGTTTAGGTGACAAAGTTTCAGTACAAGTGAGATTGCAGGGGCAGCTTCTGTGAGACGAGCCAGACGATTACCTCTATGTGCAGCAGAAGCAGTTCCAGCCATCTCCAAGAGAGATCTGATGCCAGCCAAATCTGAACCTATCATTGATGTTGGTAGCACCCCTGTGATGATGTATTTAAGAAAGAGTAAAAAACACTGCTCATCAGCAGTTAAAAATCAGGATGCTGGTACACTGCCTGGAGTTTTCTGTCTTCTCCCTGTTATGCTAGAAATGAGGGGATGCTATGAGTGAAGTATCTAACAGACCATCAGCCCACAATGCAGACATTTCCCTAAAATGGATCATTTCCAAGAGATAGAACTTTCTCAAAAAAACCAGTGTATGCTATAGGCATAGACTCAGAAGTTTTCTTCTTATATTAAAATTCACAGCAACCAATGAGAGAATGAATTGCTAAGGAGAAACACAAAGTTAGACATACACACAACACAGACAGTATGACTATGTTAGTCTAGTTTTCAAATTAAAGAGGAATAAAAATAATATTCAGGCAAAATGTTAAAGAAAGAAAACTTCTACTATATATGCAGTTCCATTAATTACATGAACAGCAGTAATTCTTTCTTGTTAAATATGTTATAACCTATGAAATAATGACTGTCATGTTAAACATTATAAGAAGAACTTATTTTGTACAATTGAATTTGGGAAAATTCTTTTTAATTGTTTAGGTTGGAAAAGACTTTGAAGATCATCGAGTCTAACTCTAAACCTGACAATGCCAAGTCTACCTCTAAACCATGTCCTTAAGCGTCAGATCTACAGTTTTTTCTATATTGTAAGTACTTCCAGGGATGGTGACTCAACCACTTCCCTGGGAAGCCTGCTCCAAGGCTTGATTACTGTTTCAGTGAAGAAACATTTCCTACTATTCAATCTAAACCTCCCTTGGTGCAACTTGAGGCTGTTTCCTCTTCTTCTACCATCTGTTATTTGGGAGAAAAGACTGACCCCCACCTTTCTACAACCTCTTTACCTCCCTTCAGGTAGATGTAGAGAGTGATAAGGTTTCCTCTGAGCCTCTTTTTCACAAGGCTAAACGACCCTGGTTCCCTCAATCACTTTTCATAAGACTTGTTCTGTCACTGTGTTCTGTAAAGACAAGACTATACATCTAAACACAATTCAGCATTCTGTTTTTACATGATTTTTTCAATGAATAATTTACAATTCATTAATTTATAAGAAGCTTGGGTTGTTTTGGTTTGGTTTTTGTTTGTTTGTTTAGGTTTTTTGTTTGGTTGGTTTTGTTTGGTTTTTTTTTTTTTTTTTTGGTTGAG
>VZTM01004400.1:3121-16479 GCA_013400555.1 Jacana jacana
CTCTCTCTTCCTCTCCTCTCTTAAAAAAAGTCAGTCCAAAAATTGCCAATTTTTTTCCACCACCATCCATAGCTTGGATTATTTTTAATTTATAAAAAAACAATTCTGTCAAATTATTGTAGGGGGAAAATTTGTTCTGGGTCTTGAACAAGTCGCACTGAATCAGTGCAAGTCTCTGAGATGACTCTTGCCCGCTCTGAACTGGGTTTTGCCCGGTCACTGGGAAGACTGGCAGGTCCTTGGCGGTGCTGGGACTGACTTTTCACTTCTGAAAACAAGCACTGACTGTTTCAAGAGGTCCTCTTAGATTTCAAGGAAGTCAATCTTTGTTGTTGTTGTTGTTGTTAAATGAAAATTTAAAATATAGCCCCTGGGGGTTCATTTGGATTTTGAAGAAAACGGTGATTTTACAGAAATGTTGGGGTTTTGGCTACTGAAAGTCAATATTATTTTCTGGTCATGTCCCAAAGGGACACTTCAATGAAATATTCTCATCTGCACTCAAAAAAAAAAAATGCTTTTTGCATCATTTCCTCATTTAAAGAAGATACTTAAAGTGCAGTAACACTGGATCAAAATTGTGACTATTCCAAACTGTTACTGTTTAATTTCCTCTTGTGTCTGTATATCAATAAATGCATCAATACATGCATGGACATAAACATACATGGGAAAACGCATGTCACATGGATAAATACACTTAGGAAAACCCATCATACATGCCCACAGAGCCACACACCTCATTTTTCGATGCAAATGTTTCTCCCTTTTAACTTCCTCCTTTATCCATTGATTTATTTTGGTTCCCCAGTGCTCGGTGTGTGGGAAGAGCTTCTCTCAATCCTCCAGCCTGAACAAACACATGAGGGTTCACTCTGGGGAGCGCCCCTACAAGTGTGTCTACTGCAACAAGGTGAGGCAGAGCCCAATCCTGCTGTCTGTCAGCCTTCCTTTATCGATCCTTCTGTTTCTTTTCTATTTTCTTTCAAGAAAACGCCTTCTATTTCAATTGATGACCAGACAACTAAGTGAGCATCTGTTCCATTGTGAGTGGTGGTGACAGGGTTGGATGAGGCTGGAGAAACAAGAGCCTGGGTTCTATCTTATGTGAAATCCGTGAATCACAGAATCATTCAGGTTGGCAGAGACCCTTGGGATCATCGAGTCCAACCATCAGCCCCCACTCTACAAAGTTCTCCCCCTACACCAGATCCCTCAATACCACATCTAATCTACTCTTAAAGACATTCAGGGATGGGGACTCCACCACCTCCCTGGGCAGCCCATTCCAGTGACTGAACACTCTTTCTGGGTGTCATGTCCCAGCTGGAAGAGGTGCTGTTTGGGGAGAAGGTCTAGGAGGGAAGTGATTTGGCCCATAAGCTGAACCTGCACAATACGACTTGGTGCATGCCTTACCTTGGGAGTGCAACTGGGTCCTTGATGTGCAACCAGGCCAGGGAGGTTTCGTTTGAAAAATGACCACAAATGGAGTTTTGCAGCACTGATGGCAAATGGGCTCTCCTGTAACTACCCTCCACAGCAGGAGAAGATTCAGGTGAGCTCTCCCCGTGAGAGCAGTGACAGCTCTTCCAGCAGACCGAGGATGGATGCTGCTGGAAGAATATCGAGAGGTCTCCAGCTGTTAAGGAGCAACCCAGAAGCACCGTCAGTGTGTAGGAAGGTGTTCCTGATTTTGGAGAGAGAGAAGTTTTTATGACTCACTGGATGAACACAAAGCTGAAGTGTCCTCTAGTAAGGAACCTCAGAAGCAGCTCCTTTTGGCCATTATCTTTTTCTGTCCCAGACACCCTGAAAACTTGCAGGCAGAGTTTAGGATAAAATCATAAAACCAACCAAAAAAAGGTTGAAAGGGACCTTAATGGACTTCCAACTCCCTGCTTTAGGCAGGGACACTTCCCACCAGAGCAGGTTGCTCCAAGCCCCATCCAGCCTGGCCTTGAACCCCTCCAGGGATGGGGCAGCCACAGCTTCTCTGGGCAACCTCTTCCAGGGTCTCACCACCCTCACAGCAAGGAATTTCTTCCTGAGATCTCATCTATGTCTCCCCTCTTTCAACCTGCTTTATGTCTCCCAAACCTAAAGGAGCTGCAAAGCTAATTAGGACAGTATTGACTTCTTATCCTTTGACACATAGAAGATATTTATAAGTGTCTCTACATCAGAAATCTTTCTCTGAGCTTCATCTTACTCTGTGGACTCAGATACATCTGCTAAATTCAGTGTGATAGCTGGTGGCTTCTGATTTCTTGTTGCTGAGTTTTGGGTGGGGTTTTTTATCCATTTGGGTGAGGATGTGAGCTATTTGAGGATTTACTCTGAGGACATGGTGCTTCTGATGGTTCTGGGTTAGCTGAACCTGGGGATTGCATATGTGAAAATAGGTTGTGACAGGATGAGGGGGAACGGCTATAAATCGAAAGAGGAGAGATTTAGATAAGATACCAGAAAGTTAATTTTTTTGTTGTGAGGGTGGTGAGACCCTGGAAGAGGTTGCCCAGAGAAGCTGTGGCTGCCCCATCCCTGGAGGGGTTCAAGGCCAGGCTGGATGGGGCTTGGAGCAACCTGGTGTGGTGGGAGGTGTCCCTGCCCAGGGCAGGGGAGTTGGAACTCCATGATTTTTGAAGTCTCTTCCAACTCTAACTGTTCTACAATTCTATTAATTTCAACTCCTCTCCTCTTCTGTTCCTGGTCCTTTCAGGCCTTCACCGCCTCCAGCATCCTGCGGACCCACATCCGCCAGCACTCGGGGGAGAAGCCCTTCAAGTGCAAGCACTGCGGCAAGGCCTTCGCCTCCCACGCCGCCCACGACAGCCACGTGCGCCGCACGCACGGCAAGGAGAAGGGCTACGCTTGCCCGGTGTGTGGCCAGCACTTCCCGGAGCAGGAGGATTACCGCTTCCACATGAAGGTTCACGCCGCTCATTAGCCAAGTGGCAACCCCTCCCCTCTCCCGTAGACGTGTCCTTCCTTGACCAGCTTCACGTGTCTATGGGTCTGGGTTGCGTGTGCTTGCGCGCAGTGGTGTGCACGCTGTAGGAGGTGACTCTGTGACCACCCTCACGGTGGTGGCCCTTTGGAAACGTCCAGTCTCCGGGCTCTGGAGATTATTTCTGAGTACAGGGGACAGGATTTCCTCACCTGGGATACCCCCATGTCACATACTGGGATGATGCCCAACATGCACTACCCCACCTCTCTCTCCCTTCCTTGCCTCCCACGCCCTCATTTTCCCCAAAGGCAGAGGCAGGCAGGAGGGGATGCCACCTCCCATCCACCCTTTTGTGCACAAATGTCACTGTGAGGAGCGTTCCCGTGCCTCTAGTGCTCCATGTCTGGGGCTGCCTGGTGCAGTCTCTGCCAAAGCTTGCGGGAGGGATGTTTTTATCAAAAGCCTGTTTAACCTTTGTTTTCTGGGGGGGGTGCATGACCCCTTGGGGGGCGTCTACTAACCTTTAATGGACAAGTCCTCGAATGACTTTTATTTGAATGTGAACTGCCTCAGAGATACCTGCTGCTGGACCAGCAGAGGGGTAGTTAATTCCATCCCTCAGCTGACCACGGGGAGATCTGGGGCACTGAGAGGATGCTCAACCTCAAATAGCCTAGGAGGAGAGAGGCAGGGGGTGATGAAATAGCTGCAGGCCTAGCAGAGATTTTGGAGCTTGACCCCGCTTTCTCACAGCTGAGAGGACCAAATGTGTAGATAGTTTATTCCCAGGCACCAGTGAGCTCTTGGGTGTGCTGCTAAGAACCAAGTGGGCTTTGTAGAGGTATTGCATGGTGGGCTCAGCACAGGCCAGGAGCCCGCATGATCCCACCACTGGGTTCTTCTGCCCCATAACCATCTTTGGTTCAGAAATTTGCCACTATTGGAAGTTCTGGCCAGGTGGGCTTTAGCGCAATGGGTCTTGACATGAAGGCTGGGCTCCTCCACTCCCCCCTGCTGGCTTCATGTAGGATGGTGACGACTGAACTGTCACTCCTGAATGCTTTTAAAAATGCACCATATACTAGTTCTCAAGGCACAAAGGTTTTAAAAACCCTTCTCCTATCTGAAATCTTAAGATTTGAGGTGTAGGATAGATGGTACCAGGATTTCACAGCTCGACACCTAAAACTTGGAAGGTGAAATTCCCTCCCCAGCCTGCAGGAATGCCTATGCCTTGATGGGAGGACTAAGAGGTTTAAAGAACAGCATGCCCTGGAGATGTGAAATCTCATCTTGATGGAGGCTTAGTGGTCCAAATTCCAGTTCACAGCTGGAACTGGTGAAGAAGCATCTCATCACAGGGTGTCTGGCACGATGGGGAGGGTGCTGTATTGCTGAGAGGGGGCTCCCTGCATCCATGGGGTGGTGTCTTGCACCCAGGACGGGTAATGGAAGGCCTTGCTTGCTGGAGCTAGTTAATTAACACAAGGTGATTCGATGTTAACTGGAATGGTGAGGTTGGTTCTCTGATTATCCTAGATGAGCCTAGGATTAACAGACTTTGCACATAAGTATTAGAGATAAAAGCTTTTATTTTGTGCCAACCTTCATACCCTCTTTAAATACAGCCTAAAAGTAGATAAAAAAGTTATCTGAACATTTAATTATATTGCACAAATACCGTATCTATAAATATCTATTGATTTGCACTATCTCATATGGTTTATTGTACCCTAAGTTGCTTTGTCCTCATTGTTTTCATGGTAAGAAAAATGAAAATATTTATAGATTCACTTACTTTTAAGTAAAATATTGAAGCCCAGCACTCGGCCATGTCTGAAATGAGCCAAGCCATTAGTATTGTACGTGCATGTAGGGTTTAGGGTCTAAGGAATATATCATTTTGTTCTTAATTTTCTTGCTAATTTTAATACCAAAGGTTCCTATAATCTGCCTGTCGTAATTTTGTAAATATTGAAAGCCTGAGCTGGAGAGCTCTAAATGAGTAAAATTCACTCCTGAGCAGCAGTTTATCACAGTAGTTACGTCTACAAACCCTGCTGAAGTACAGGTGGGGAACTGAATCCTATTTCTAGCTGCCTGTCCGTAGGGAGGTGTTTTTCCCCAGGCATACCTTGGCCAACAGAAACTGGAATTCTGTGTATGAAGGCTTGGCTTTTTGTCCCCTTAAATAACTGGGGATTTGGTGAAATCATCAGCTACTTGGTGATGAAGTCGTGCAAACCTATTTCAAAGTGCTATGAAATGCATGGTTGGCTTCCCATGCAGGTCAATCGTCTTCTTTCTTGTGAATGAGGGTTGTTTGTATATTAAGGTGGTTCATCATCTTCTGTAGTGCTTTTAACTGTGTGCGTTTTCTTCTCCTTGAAGAACCGCCAAATAATCTTGGACTAAAGTACTGGGGCCTTTCCCCTCTGTGTTTGATGAGCTCTGGCTGTAAAAAATGTGTGGAAAAGTTTTGCTTGTGACTGAAGGTGCTGGTTGTCTTGCCCATTTTAACCTGTGTATTGTACACTTTGTTGCTAATTATTAAGCTATTGCAATGAAAGGATGACAATAAATTATTACCAGAAGCTGTGGTCTAAGCCAACAGGCTCCAAATGTGGTTTCTGCCCGAATTCAAACAGGATGAAGGGTGTTTTTTTCTCTTTTCCTCTGTTATTTGCAAGTCGTTGGAGAAAGTCTGACTGTCTCAAACTGGGAATTGTCCTGCTGAGGAGCAGCTGGCTGCATCAGAAGTCAAAAGCACCCAGTGTCTTGATGGATTTAGGCTCTAAGTGTCCCAAATAGCTCATACATTCAGTTCTGGATTGAGTTCACTCCCACTTCCAAACCAGGTGATGGATCTGGATTGAGCCCTAAAAAAAAAAGGCATTTAACTCCCTTCCAGCATCTTCTTTTCCCCTTCTGATTAGCCAGTCCCAGCTGTGCTGGAGCTGAGGGGACTAGTGAGTGTGGCATTTGGCTAGCAGCCGGCTTCCCAGCAGGGTGGGGAGAAATAAAGCAGCGGGAGGGAGGGCAGGCTGAGCTGCCAGCCCAATGCAGATGTGCAAACCCTCTCCCCGGACAGGGTTTAGGATTAGGAAAGGTCAGATTAAGACCAGGGAATGTCCCTGTACATTCGCTGATGTTTCCCTCCCCAGGGACTGGCACATCTCCTTCCACCTTCTGTGACCACGATGTCAGCCACCCAGAGAAGGAGCAGTTTGGGCCAGCTCAGCAGGGTTTGGGGTATCTATAAGCAGATAAGGGAGGAGGGGACGGGAGTTGCCTGCACACACTGTGTTTTTTCATCTGAAGGGTTCTGGGGGTGACCCCTTGGTGCAGGAAGCATGAAGGAGGCTGCACCCTAAGTTCCATCGAAGGGAGAATGTTAGTGACCAAGCTCGGTCCTTTGGCTGGAAAAGCCCAGCTGTTGCAGCCCTCCAGAGCAGACCCCATGGCACTCCATGCTCCTGTTGGCCATTTCTGAGCTGAGCCCACAGAAGGCAGGGTGGTCCCACAGCTCTCTGGGGCACCAGGCTGTGGCTTTGGGTGCTGGACTAGATTTGCCTCTCCCATTTTTTGGCATCATCCAATACGTGACAGAAAGCAACATTTTCCATGACAGTGACTATACGAATCATAGAGTGGTTTGGGTTGGAAGGGACTTTAAAGATCATCAAGTTCCAACTCCCCTGCCCTGGGTAGGGACACCTCCCACCACACCAGGTTGCTCCAAGCCTCATCCAGCCTGGCCTTGAGCCCCTCCAGGGATGGGGCAGCCACAGCTTCTCTGGGCAACCTTTTCCAGGGTCTCACCACCCTCACAGCAAAGAATTTCCTCCTGAGATATCATCTAAATCTAATACACTATGTGCAATAGGTACCCATGTTCCATGTTTGGCTGTAGGGTGGCTTCCCTGGTTGGAGGGGCTCATTCTCACTATGTTCCCCAAGGCAAAGGATTACAGAAACTACCTCACGTGTGCACCCTGGCTCTTTTTTTTCTCTCTTAACTCGGATTAAAAAAGCTCCTGCCAAGGGGAACAGCAAGTCAAGCCATTTGGGGTGAATCAGCCCTGTAGGACACCCGGCTGATTTTAAGTGCTTGGCATTAACTGAGTCCGGGGTCTTTTTTTAACATGTTAAATAGAAAGTGATCTAAATAGAAACCAGAGGATGAGGGTAATCTTGAGGGTTTTGTTGAGGTGGTGGGGAGAGTCTGTGTGTGTGAGGCTAACGCCTGAAAAGCTCCTCCTTGGTGAATGACAAAGGCCAGACAAAAAAACAAAAAGGTGGTCCCAGAGCTGGGGCTGGTGAGTGCAGGGAACAAAAGGCCTGGGCACTGACATCTGCTGCCTCCCGGCATTTCCCCAGCATCTCCCCACTCTTCAAACGACTGTCCCCATCCCCCTGTCCCGGCTGGTCTCCCCAGGGGTTGCTCAGGGGAGAGGGAGGTGGTTAACCACCGAGGGGAGGCAAAAACCAGAAAATAACTTAGTGAGTTGAAGGTAATGCCACAAACAAATATTGATTTGTGCCAAACTGTCCGTTAAACAAGAGAGATCAGGGGAGGCCTGATTGGCTGTCCCCTACTTCAGAAAACCCTTTACCAGGGTCCTCAGTCTCCTCTGTGCCCCTGCAGCAAGTGCCAGGGTTTGTTTCACCCCAACAGATACACTCATCATCACCTTCATTTCCCTTTATGCCCTCACATGCACGTCTCCTTGAACCTTCTCCCTTCTGTCTCTTCTTAGTGCAGGGTCTTGGGGACACAGAATGATTCATAGAAGCACAGAATGGCTTGGGTTGGAAGGGACCATAAGGATCATGGAGTTCCACCCCCCTTGCCCTGGGCAGGGACACCTCCCACCACACCAGGTTGCTCCAAGCCCCATCCAGCCTGACCTTCAACCCCTCCAGGGATGGGGCAGCCACAGCTTCTCTGGGCAGCCTCACCACCCTCACAGCNCTTCTCTGGGCAACCTCACCACCCTCACAGCAAATAATTTCTTCCTAAAACCTAATCTAATTCTCCCCTCTTTCAGTTTAAAACCTTGATCCCTTGTTCAGATTGGATACGAGGAACAATTTTTACCCAGAAAGGGTTATTGCACATTGGAATGGGCTGCACAGGGAAGCGGTTGAGGCCCCTTCCCTGGAGGT
This sequence comes from Jacana jacana, assembly GCA_013400555.1. Taxonomy (NCBI): domain Eukaryota; kingdom Metazoa; phylum Chordata; class Aves; order Charadriiformes; family Jacanidae; genus Jacana; species Jacana jacana. The sequence continues at coordinate 11,244 of VZTM01004400.1, forward strand.
ATTTAAGAAACATAGTGCTTAGAGTTGACATAGTTGTCAGAGTGCTTAGAGACATGCTTTAGTGGTGTGGTGGTGTTGGTTTTTTTTCATCAGAGTTAGGTTGATGGTTGGACTAGATGCTCTTAAAGGTCCCCTTCCATCCTAGACAATTCTATGATTCTTGCTGTAAGGACCATCCTGGAGACCTCAGTTTAGCTGCATTGTGGTGATGGCAAAGCAGGCTTAAATTCAGAGGTCTCAGTCCAGCCAGCCCAGCAGCTCAGAGAGCACTGTCACACGCCGTAGCATGAGGATGCCACACAGTCCTGCAGACTATGGGTCTGCAATCAGAGGGCTAAAAAATGCTATTTCTCCCACTTTGACTTGCAGGGACTTGAGCAGAGTCACACCTTGGTCATTACCAGAAGCACAGTAGCAGAGAAAACGTTCCTCTGTTCTATCAAGGAAGGGGAAAGGGATTCTTGCATTATACTAGCCAAAGGTTAGAATTCATGGGTAATGGCTGAAATGAAATCAAGCTGTCGAGCCCAGTTCTCCCTGGAGAGAAAGAGTCGAATCCCTGCTTTATCTTAATGTGTGGTGTTCCTTCCAGAGCTGCAAGGCTCCAAGTGGCTCAGAGGACACTGGCCCAGTGTGGTGGCAGCGGGGATGTGGTGACAGGACGCTCTCTTGCTTTCCCACAAATGACCCCACGGCAGTGGCCGGGGTGGACCCACGGCCAGTGGGTGCTGGTGGTCAGCTGAGGGATCACCTGTATTGATTCTCTAACGGCTCTCAAGGTGGAGGGAAAGACTACTCTGCCACAAGCTGGGAGCTCTTAGCTGAGCCAGAGCATAAGCGCCCCATTAAAGGTTTCATTCAATAGCAATCTTTACTAAAGTAAATGGACAACAGCAACACACCCACCCCCCTCAAACCCATCCTCCCCCCCTGCCCCCAGCCCTAATGCAAGAGCCATTACGGAGCAGGAAGGCAGGACACAGGAACACACATTTCTGCAGTATCAGTTTCACCAACAGTCTCAAAAGAGTCATTTAATGAAAAGTGGATATTTTATTTATTTATTTATTTTTCCCAGGGATGTGAAAACCCCAAGGAAACAAGCAAAAGAGAATCCGTTCAGCTTTCTTGAACCTGCCTTGGCCTGATGGGAGGCTGTTTCCCACCCATGCACCCATCAACGAGCAGGACCACATCCTGGCAGCATCCCACTCATGCTGCTGCTGGAGATGGGCAAGACAGGTACAGTAAGTGCTGCAGATGAGAGCTGAAGGATGATGGTGGTTCTGGGGGGCTTTCCCTTCTCTAAGGCATGGGCAGTGTTGAGGAAAGAGACACTCCGAGGGAAGCAGTGCTTGGATCTTGCTTTCCTGCTGAGTCTACAGCCACTTTCTCAGCACAGGAAGAACCTGTTGGAACGAGTCCAGAGGAGACCACAAAGATGCTCAGAGGGCTGGAGCACCTCTGCTGTGAGGACAGACTAAGAGAGCTGGGGTTGTTGTGCCTGGAGAAGAGAAGGCTCTGTAGAGACCTTAGAGCCCCTTCTGGTCCCTAAAGTGGCTCCAGGAGAGATGGGGAGGGACTCTTCATCAGGGTGATAGGGCAAGGCTGGATGGTTTATAAGGTCATAGGAAGAAATTCTTTCCTATGAGAGTGGTGAGACCCTGGAAGTGGTTGCCCAGAGAAGCTGTGGCTGCCCCATCCCTGGAGGGGTTGAAGGCCAGGCTGGATGGGGCTTGGAGCAACCTGGTGTGGTAGGAGATGTTCCTGCCCATGGCAAGGGGCTTGGAACTGCATGATCTTTAAGATCACTTCCAACTCTAACCATTCTATGATTCTGTGATTCCATGCGTGGAATCATGTGAATCCATGTGATTTCCTTTCTTAAATTTTTAAGGTGGGGGGTTTCCCCCAGGAGAGAGGGAACTGGAGGTGCAGGAAGGGCCAGGAGTTGAGGCTCTTCAGAAAAGCCTGGAGCGGTGCAGGAGTCATGATAAAGTGGTAGGGGCTGAAGTGCTGGGGCTTCCTCAGCACCGAGGTACAGAGAAGCCGGTCCCACAGCTGTGATGGGAGGCTGCTGGGTAATGACAGAAGGGCTTTTGTTGCTCCCATTGGTTGTAAATAGTTTTAAAACCTACTTAAAATGCAGTGAAACCTGGAGCTGAATAAACAGAAGTCCAACGTGGGGTAGGGGAGGAAATGGTGGGGAATATAACTTAATGTAAGCGTTTATCTAGCTGAAGGCTAGAGAGGTTCCTTCCCACCCAAAACATTCTGATTCTGAAATTCCTCCCCCATGTTGGCAGTAAAAGAAGGTTTCACACTATGGCTCTGAAGCCAGGGAAGGTGAGACAGGCCTCTCTGCTGGGTATCTTTTCCCCACACAGCGTATCGAGGCTGATCCAGACCTTTGCTAGTCAAAATGAGTATTTTTCTCTCCGCTTTGATGGACCCACAGTCAAGGGTGGCACGAAACCTTGTACGGATATTACTGTATTTATCACTCTATCACAGCTTTCATTTAACCCAAGCCTCTTCTTCTAAGCCTTTTTCCCTTAGTTTCAGAACTAGAGGGATCCCACACACAGTTACTCTAGTACACACACACACAAAAAAAGTGAAAAACCAACCCAAAATTCAGCATGAAAAAACAAGGAAGCAAAGGGAAGGTTCCTGGCAAAGACATTTGGTTATTTACATCAGCATCTGGGCTTTTCACCAGTCACGTTAGACCCTTTCCCAAGGGTCCATTCAGCCTAATGTTTTGGAGGCCTGAAAAAAGGTGAAAAAAGGAAAGGGATCCTTTCGGGTAGTTTGGTTTTTGGGGGCATTTATTTCCATCAAGGAGCGTGTTCAGGTGCCAGATCTGCAGGCAGACAGGGAGGCAGCCTCGGAGAAACCCACTCTGAGCTTAACTCCGTATGGGAAGGCGTCTGGGTTTAGGGCTCTTAAGCTCCTTTTATGCTTCTACCCCAGTATGACCCCATTACCACCATGCTAACATACATTTAATTTATTTATATATATATATTTTAAACTGTATCATATTCAAATTCAAAAGGTATGTTGATTTTGACTAGCGTAACAGGCCAGGTCTATTCAGATGGTCTGTCCATCCCAGTTGAGTTCCTTCTCCATCCCAGTTGAGTTGCTGTTGGTTCTGTAGCTGTGAGATGTGAGCGGTAGCGCCTGGCGTGACGAAACCCGTCTTCTTTTATGGCTTTGATTGGTCTTGTCTCTCGGGAGCTGTTTTGGCCAGGATGTTGCTGTTGCTACGACAGAAAGGTTCTATGGGAGGGCTGAGTGAGAACAGTTTGCTCTTCTGAACGAGAGAAAGTCAGTTCATTTGGGGAAAATTCAGAAGAGAAGGAAAACTAAAACGTAGCATTTAAAACCTCCTCCCAAATCCATGAAACAGCTCAACAACACTTCAGTCATACCCGTCTGGTAGGTGGATCACTTCTTTTTCTGGCAGCAGTAAGGAAATAAAACATATGATAATATCTCTTTAATTTTATCTTTACTTTTTTATCAGTCCATGTCTCTGGGACCCATATTCCTCGCAGCATGATTTCACTAGGTTAGAACAAATGGCAGTTCTGTATGATGTATATCCGTGGCCCAAAGATGATGCATACTGTGTTTATACACTTTTGTGCTTTTAATCATTGTCACAGGAAAAAAAAAAGCCACTTATTTCTGTAATACTTATGCCACCAGGTATTAAACTTGCATTCTAATAGCAGAGTTATACTAGGTGGGTTAAAATCAAAATGAAATATTCTGGACTAGGAGATTCCTCCTCGCTTCTCTCTAAAAGAACCATATGTTTGTATCGATAACCCCCCCTCCTCTACGCTGTGTATTTTCCAAGCATATTCAGCATTTTTAATAGAATATTAGTTACTATCTTGTATTCTTGTATATATATATATAATAATAGAATTGCTTAGGTTAGAAGGAACCTTTAAAATCACCTAGTCCAACCATCAAGCTAACTTGGATTAAAAAAACACCACTAAACCATGTCTCTAAGTACTAAATATGCACATATGTGTGTATTCATGTACATGTCTGTGTGCTGCATAATGTCTACTAAAAAAATCCTTTTGACAAATCAATTAAACTGAATATAGGACTCAGAATTATCCATTCTGAGTTTCATTACTCCTTTGGTTGGCATTACTGTTGCAAAAGACAACGAATTTGCTAGAGCTTCTTTTCAACAAACACCGTGACTTTCCAACTAGGTACATCACAGCATCTATTGCCCAGCCCCATCTGAAGGGAGGGTGAGTAGAAGACTTTACGGCGGTGGCAGATGGCAGCCACTCTCCTCCTGCTGCTGCTGAGAGCTGTGGTTCCCTTGGGCACCACTGGGATAATGACTCATAGCCTTCCTTGTCTTTACGTTGTATTGATATTTGGCACCCCTTGTGTTATATATATATATACATTTTTTACATTTCCCAGACCTTCCTGTAATATGTAAAAGCTGATGGTGCCCAGCCAAAAGGGTAAGTCCTTTGAAGCAGCTTTGCTGCTAGTAATATGCTTTAGCATCTGCTTTTGTGGCAACTGCTCTACTTCATAGTGTTTCTATCTACACTGGTATTGATCTGTGCTGTGTAGGTCTGTATTTGTCAAGTTTTCAAAGGCATAGAATCATAGAATGGTTAGAGTTAGTAGGGACCTTAAAGATCATCCAGTTCCAACCCCCCTGCCCTGGGCAAGGACACCTCCCACCAGAGCAGGTTGCTCCAAGCCCCATCCAGCCTGCCCTTGAACCCCTCCAGGGATGGGGCAGTCACAGCTTCTCTGGGCAACCTGGGCCAGGGTCTCACCACCCTCACAGCAAAGAATGTCTTTCTGGTATCTAACCTAAATCTCCCCTCTTCCAATTTCAAGCCGTTACCCCTTGTGCTGTCACTACCCTTCCTGACAAAGAGTCCCTCTCCAGCTCTTCTGTAGCTCCCTTTAGATATTGGAAGGCTGCTCTAAGGTCTCCCCAGAGCCTTCTCCTCTCCAGGCTGAACAATCCCAACTTTCTCAGCCTGTCAGAGAGCATGTTTAGCAAGGGAAAGATGGATTGAATTTGTAAAATGTTTGCCCTTTTTTCTCTAGTCATACATTAATCCACTAAACTGTGTGATTCTTTAACTTTCTTTTCTTCCATGCCCTGCAAGTGATGAGGAGAAAAGAGCAGTGAAGGGTCTGACATTAAAGTAAAATGGGG
>VZTM01004400.1:24301-86815 GCA_013400555.1 Jacana jacana
AGGAGAGGAGGTGAAGAGCATGTGTGAGAGAACTGAAGGGAGACAGGGCTGTGGGCATAACAAGGTGAGGTGGATTGGAAACTCCATACATTGAGTCTTGGCTGCCTGAAGTCTCTGACTGACCCTGGTATCTGGTCAGACCCTGGCAAGCACTGGGCTTCTCCATAAATGATGTGTGTCAAGACCCGTGCAGTCACATTCTCACCACCCTTTGGTGATGGGGGTCAAGGGACCGTCATTAGGCCCTGGGTGACCCAATCAAGCATGGACATGCTGATGTGTGTCCCATGGCAGGTGTCAATCAGTCCAGGTGCACCCTCCTTTTTCCTCAGGTTTGACTTATGCCCAGAGATGATGTGGATGTCCCATCCCTCAAAGTGTTTGAGGCCAGGCTGGATGGGGCTTTGAGCAATGTTGTCTAGTTGGAGGTGTCCCTGATACGACAAGGGGTTGGAACTTGATCTTGAAGGCACCTTCCAACCCAATCTATTCTATGATCCTATGACTTCATTTTGAAGACCATACAAACCTGCTTAGAGTGATTTAATGAGTGAAAGGATTATTGGAAGCTACTTAAATGCTTATCTCAACCAGTGCCCTGGGAGAGCAGACAGGCTGACCAGTGTCACTCCTGCCACCCTCGGGGTCCTGTGCTGGTAGTGGCAGGGCAGAAGACCCCTCTACAAAGCTTAGGTGTTAGTAGCAAAACTGGATTAAAATGTTCCTACTTCCTACACATGTTTGTGAGCCTTTGCAGGAGGGAGAAAACGTTCACAATCTGGGCCCAGGTGGAATTCCACTTGCACCTTAAATCCACAACAGTACTATTTCCTCACACCTCTAGCTGTGCAGAATTGCCTGCTGGTGTTATTCCTCACCTGCTTCTGGAATTTCATAGGGGTTTTTAGCATTATTGCTCCTTTCCAGCTTGCAGACCAGAAGCTGAGGCACAGATGAGGAGTTGTGTCCTCTCGTACAGAAGCTTCCTCCTAATTCCTGGGGCTTGGCCACCAAGACTGTGATGTTAAGCTCCTCATAAGGTCCTTCCAGGGCAACATGACTCCAAATACTAACGAGCGGGCAGTTCTGTGTCTTACATATCCATTGGTGTCCCCAGCTACAGCTTGATTTCTCCTAGTATTCTGAGAGAGGCTAGGAACCAAGGATTTGTGGGATGACACTGGAGGACTGTGCCAATGCAAGACAAAAAACACATCCTGCTTCTTCATTAAAGATCAGTAAAGATGAAATATTCATGATTTACTAAACACCTCCAACATAAACCTCACAGGCACACTCGCAGAAGGATTTTACGTAAGTATGATAGGAGGAGTAGTTTGAAAGCAGATCTTCTTGCAGCACAGATGTGCTTTGCATGGGCTTGAAGCTTCAGTTTTGTTTGAAGATAATCCTTACACGGTTACTGCTCCGGCCTAACGCTGACAATTCTATAAACCTCAGCACAGGCACATGAAAAACATGATTTCATACGCTTTTGATACCCAAATAGTGGTTGATAATGTAAACAAATGCAGATGCACCACAGAATTATTGGTATTTTTATTAAATTCTTCATCAGGGAATTTACCCTGATAGTGAGATGCCAGGTATTTATCACAGATTTATAGAATTGTCTGGGATGGAAGGGACCTTGAAGAGCATCTAGTCCAACCATCAAGCTAACTCTGATAAAAAAACATCACTAAGGCGTGTTTCTAAGCACTATTTCAACCCATCTTTTAAATACCTCCAGGGAGGTGCCTCAACCCCTTCCCTGGGCAGCCCATTCCAATGCTTAAGAACCCCTTCAGTGTAAAAATTGTTCCTAATATCCAATCTGAACCTCCCCTGGCTCAACCTGAAGGCCTTTTTATATTTAAAACTTCAGGAAAAAGACCAACACTTTAGGAATGAAAATGCTTTTGTCGTTTTGTTTCCTATTGAGTACCAGGAAAAGTGTCTGATTCCTTATCAGCCACATGACCCAATGTGATAAAAGCCCACTTCTCCCCGTGCTTTGTTTTCCAAACACTCCACCACCGGATTTGCCTGGAAGCAGCCTCTCTAATGGAAGGTTCCCTAAGAAAGAAATGTCACCACCCCCCCCATCAGTGATACTGTACACAAAGGCAGGCAACTGAAAGGCTCGGGAGACACTCCTGCACTATAGAGCCCAACAATTGATCCTGGCCACAGCACTATTAAGAGTCCTTGATACCCACTACCTCCCAGACGATGTATTGTACAGAGATTTGTGGTTTGTTGTCAGTGGCAGAAAGTGTAATGGAGGTACTTGGTACTATAGATTGTTTTAGAAAGGCAGACATTAATGAGAAGAAAAAAAAAAACCAACAAAACAAACAAACAAAAAAAAGCTGCTCCTGTGATCAGAAAATGAAAAGCCAGAGAAAATAAGAATAACAATGGTTTTTCATTAGAACCCTTGTGCCCTCCCACTGGCTATCCTACCTGTGCAGACATTCTTAGCACAATACAGTGCTTTTAAGGTCTGTTATTCAGGTGCTTTTGGTCTGGAAGTTGTGTGTTTCTTTGTGGAGAATAAATGGTGGATACCTAGCAGCAAGCATCAGTCTTAGGTACCGGCTCCGGGGCTAAATTCCAACCATGCAAACCAGAAGTAGCCAGCATTGCTGGGAAGTGTTCTGTAGGCTGTACCCTGTACTTTGCTAGGACTGTCTACTACAGATGGGAGAATGGGAAAGAGTTCTTTCCCCCCCCTTCTAGTAGCAGAAGAAAGCTAAACCAACTCAAATGAGGTGAAGGAAGATAAGAGTAATGCTTTTCCTCGCAAGAGGTTCAGCTACCGTAATGTGCATGCTCTGCTGGATCAGACCTTTGAAGAGCTTTGAATGCCATTTTCACTGTCAATGCTGCTGTGAGAAAATAATTAAATATAAATAATTAAAAACCAAACGAACAAACAAGCTACTGACTGTGAAAGTTAGGAGTAACAGATTCTTAATGAAAATATGTGAGTCGGTGACAACAGTCAATTGAATTGTTGAGTGGGAAAGTGGCAGCCTGAGAAAGAGAGTTGCCTGACATAGAGTCATAGAATTCCCTGGGTTGGAAGGGACCTTTCAGATCATCGAGTCCAACCACCAACCTAACTCTGACAAAAGCCATCACTAAATCATGTCACTAAAAACCATGTCACTAAAAACCACGTCACCAAGCGTTATGTCCATTCGTCTTTTAAATACCACCAAGGATGGTGCCTCCACCACTTCCCTGGGCAGCCCATTCCAAGGTTTAATAACCCTTTCTGTGTAAAAATTTGTTGTGAGCAACCCCAGTTCCCTCAGCCTCTCCTCATAAGACATTTCACAGCTGCTCTAGTCGTGCTGGATTTCCCACTTGCACATTCAGATGATGCCAGGGGAGGAAAAAAAAACCCTCACAATGTCTTTCCAAAGCTTGGGTAGTGTTTGGGCCTCCAGGACCAGTGCAGTGACAGGAGTAATGGGCAGAGCTGCTGAGGGCCATGGGAGAAGTGCCACCACCTCCCAGCTCCGTTTCAACCACCTGTAGTTAAACTTGGGTTGACTCAACTGGGTGCTGTTTCAGCTGTGCTGGCAGCTGCTGAAATAATCTTCTGTCATTGAAATATCTCTGCTGGCATCATGAAAAGAAAGTAAAATACACCAGCTGGCTCTGGGGAGGCAGAGGGAGGGAGTCTGCCATGCCATCCCTGGTGCCATTAGCATTTCACGCAGGAATCCACAACCCCTACATGCCGGGTACCATAATTCACCAGCAACAGCTAAATATTTGGGGAAAAAGGTGCCTCGGCATAGAGTTGCAGCCCAATATGCCTCCATCACTACCAAGTCTGATAGCAGATGTGGCTAAAAGTGTGGCAGGAGGTGACAAAATTCATCCCTGTACGAATATATTCCTGATGCCTAGTTTAGGCTTTGCAGCTGTGGAGAAGTTCAGGTAAAAGAACAAACCACACGTGGCTCTGCCTTCAGATAAGAATTGCCATCCTTAGTTTGCCCTTGCACAGTTCAGCATCGGTGCATTATTGATTGGAATTAGGAAGTTAATAAGGTTTGGGCTAATTAATCAGATGGGTAGGGACTGGAACTGCACTGCAAGGCTTAATCAAGTCATCAAAGCTCTCAAGCCGTGAAGAAGGTAATTAAAGGAAAAGGATGCCTGTTATATAGTAACAGGAATCTGGGAGAGGACAAGAGCAAGATAGAGAAGCTCAATTTTCTTTTGTACACTTTTCTGATATAAATCAGACCAAATGATCCAGGTACAGTGCTCGGCTTCCTATCAGCAAATTAAGTTGGATGAATTTATAAATCATGTCAGAGAGGAATTTAGTCCAGCTAGTCTAATGGGCAAGAAATCTATGTTTGCTGGTAGAGGCTAGGGTTGGATTTTTTTTTTGCAGTATCAGGGCTGGCAGAATTATCTCTTTTTGCCTGGGACTGTTATCCCAAGGTTGCTGGAGATGGAATGAAACAACATGGCATACAAATTTAATTACCAAAAAAAACATTGTTAAGGAAAAATTAATTAATGTGAAACCATTATTTTGCAGCCTATTGAGTACTTAATATAGAAGGCTGAATCTTGAACTTTCTTTACTCAATTGCTTAGTAAACCACAAAAAACCCACAGTGGTTTCATTAAGAAGCAGACTACAGCCTTTCTGATTGTATTTTTCAGCCCACCGCTGTCAGATTAACAATGACGCAGGTGAAGGTTTTTGGCAAAAAAGCACACAAGAAATAACCACTAATGGCCTAAAAATAGCCTTTCCTATGTGTCTTCCACGTTTATAGTCACTGATGGGTCTTCTAATGTTTTGATGCACACCAGCCACAGTGAGCTGAAGCAGCAGGTTGATAACATCCAGCGTCAACCTATGCGTTATTTTGCTGGAAGTTTCTGAAAAAAAAAAAACAACCGTATTTTCTTTCAGTAATTTATGTTTTCAAAGCTAAAATTTTCACGTGTGAATCCTTTTATCACGAAAAGAAATAAAATAGTCTTTCAGAGGGAAATTCAGCCAACTACTGAGAGAAACTGACACTGAAGAAATGAGGGTAGTAAAGGAGCAGGTGAAGCATTTGAATTTTCATGAGCTGACATTCTCACCCTGTGTGGTTCCTTACCTGAGGGGATTTTGATTTCGCAACAGCCTAGGGAAAAACAATATACCCAAATAATGTGGTAACACACTTATAACAAAAGAAAAATAAGGAAGATCAATTAGCTAGAAAATAGGTCGTCTAGATTAAGCGTGCTTCACTATTGCAGTAATGATCTTTAAATATGTGCTTAGAAATTAAACTCTGTTCATATATATATAATTAGGGCCTGACAGATGAGATTTGGATGTGAGGTTTTCCTGTCTGTTTTTTCTTTTCTCCAGTTTTAGAGAGAGATAAAATCCGCCCATGCCTCGGTCTGTAGTAGGGGGTTATATAGATTAGTTTGAACGATACTGTTTTATAGATTTAGCCTGTAGTGAGTCTTCTCTGTTTTAAGGAAAAGTGTTCAGGTAATCTTGCCTCTATTTTTAGGTGGAGCTGAAAGGGCAAAATGCTAGAGCTGTGGTGCATGTGTCAAGTTTTGAATTTAAGCTCTTTGTTTTGATATAGAAAAGACCTCTACTGGCCATCAGGGCTCTGCTTGTGCTTTGCTACCTCTTTTCTTTCACCTTTTTGTGTTTTTCAAGCAACATTTCTTTTTCTCCTGAAAAGAAAAATGAGTTGGTGTGCTATTTGTTTTATTCTTTTGAAATAATGTGACAAGCATTAGCCTTCTCAGTAAGGTTGGTATTCAGCACTCGGTATCTCCAAAAAAGCCCATAACCCTTATGCCTTATGGGCAGCAAATGCAACCAGTTTGCAAGTGATGGAAAGAGCAGAAAGAAGAGGGTCACTGTTTGGAGGAGGCGGAGGCAATGAGTGTAATTAAACCATAGAATCACAGAATCACAGAATGATCTGGGGTTGCAAGAGACCTCTGGAGATCATCGAGTCCAACCCCCTGCCAAAGTAGGTCCACCCAGAGCAGGTTGCACGGGAATGTGTCCAGGCAGGGTTTCAATGTCTCCAGAGATGAAGACTCCACCACCTCTCTGCCACCCTCCAAGTGAAGAAGTTCCTCCTCATGTTTAGATGGAACTTCTTACGTCCCAGTCTGTGGCCGTTTCCTCTTGTCCTCTCGCCTCTTCACCACTGGTGCCCAGTGGAACCCTTCCTTTACTGCTTTTTAAACCTGCTCCCTAGCAATTTAATTTTAAAAGAAACAGAAGGATCTCCTTCAGGTCCCACATGCTACATGCAGGTAAGGTTTATGTGGGTGGCTTTACTTTCTCAGTTTTGAGATCAGGAAGGGACAGAGTGTGCTTGTGCATGTGTCCCCACAGCAGCAAAGGAGCAGTTTCAGCAGCCATAAATGAGAGGTTAATTAACAGCACAGATTTCCATCAGCACTGGAAAATAAAAGGCTGTAACTGCAAGTACTGCAAGTGCCACCATGAGTCATTTTTCAGATTGCAGTAATCCAGAACATTAGCAGTCCCTGAACTATCCAGCTATTTCACCCTTTGGTGAGTAACCCTAACGTACTCAGTCTTCACCCAGATGACCTCTCAGGCTGGGTAAAATCATCCTTGTGTTAATATATAGAGGCAATAATGTCCATGTGTTTGTTCTTCTGGGTATATAGGATATAGGGCCTAACGCAAAACCACTGCTCAAAGATCTGGAGAAAACAAAAACAGCATGAGGCAATATTAAGCTTTGAAACCACCAGCAAGGGTTTCATTAGCCAGGTTTGTGATAAAGGCAAGCGATAGGTGTTTGTCTTTTGAATTGATTTAAAAGGATACAAAGCAAACGTATCAATCATGAACATAATCTTTATTTCTGGACGTGTGTGGGGTCTATAGGTAGGTGATACATGAACATAAGCGCTGACACCATCGTACATCATTAATGCTCAGCTTATCATGGTAATCATCAGTAAATATTGCGGTCTGCTGTCTCAGGCAGGCAGGGCACGGTGGTGTGAGCCAGGAGAACGAGGAACTTGGAGCAGCAGTGAGAAACGGAGCCGTTTGACACCAGGCAAGGTTCTAGTAGAACATGTCTATTGTTCAGTGCCAAAGTAGTTTGAGAGCTAGCCTTCCAAAATTATACCCAGTTACAACTACCACTGGCGCTTTGGAAATAGCCCATGCTCATAGCACGGGGTTAATGGTTTTTGTCTGTTCATGCCTAGTTTAGTGATGGCATCTGCTTCTTACCTCCACTTTCCTGTACAGAGAACACTCTCATTTACATTCTACGTGAAATATCATACCCTGTTTTAAAAGGGAAGTTGCAAATGCTGTGATTGTTCATTGCCTTAGGAAGGTTTTTACATTTAAATATGTAAGAAAATACATCTATCCTCTCCAGCATGAATTTGTATTTTAGAATCACTGGGCTTCTAATAACAGAGTGAGAACTTAAATCTTTCAGTCACTGAGTGCTGGGTAAATGTCCCTCTTGTTGGTGAAGTGAGGCCATAATCCATTTAATCACTTAGCTGAGAAATGTTGGTTACCTGAGCCGACATCACCTGATAGTTCTCTGGAGGTGCCAGAAGCACAGCAGCGTTCATGCCACGTCCTTGACAAGACTGTTTTCACCCAAAGAGGTGTATTAGTTCCTCCACTATCTCTTCCGTTGCTTCAGCAACAGAAGTAACAGTGATTGCCTGAATGACCTTCAGAAAAGTAGTAGTTTTGGTTGGTGGTGTTATTGTTTCTATTAGCATTGGTGTAAAATTATACTCCCAGGCTGACAAGGAGCTTGCAGTCTCATGAATGAATGTGGGTTGTTGGTTTTTTTAATAAGAAAAATGTTCATCTCTTAAATTCTTGATATCTGGGGGATATTGTTCTGTTAAAGTGCCTGATCACACGCGTGGGTTACTCTTAGCACTACTTTTCCTTAAGAGAACAATGACATAGTCTCTTATTTATTTTCTTTATTCTAAGTGGTTTAGGCAAAGATACCTTCCTGGTTAGAGACCAACTCTCTTCCTGGCTGATAGGTAAAAGAGCATCTATGTTACTCAAGGAGTGTTATTTTCTGTCAGTAAAAGAAGGTATTTGTGCTGCTAGATTCCCACACAGATGATGCTATGTTGGACCTTTCAGGCCATTCTTCCCAACTCCAATGCTTCATCTAAAAAAAAATTGGCTTGATACCCGCTAGACCCAGAGTGTGAGTTTGGAGGAGAACTCTGTTGACTTGTGGTAAACAGGCTTGTGGCAGGACCATGGCATTGGCTTTGGTAGAGTCACATGATAACAAAAACTTCTGCTTGGCTGAAGTGCTCTAAAACACTAGAAGCAAATTACGTTCCACTGCTGTAGGGCCTATAAGGCATAAAGTCAGTCCTGACTAATTATGCCATTTACATCCTCATTTCTGCAAGCTTTTCCTGACATTATGTTGTCATTTACCTATAATGACATACTAAGGTTCTGTTTCTTACCAATCATTTTTTGTCCTTTGTGGATCTCACAGAACAAATTTGGACATTGTCATTATCTTGTCTCTAAGACTTGTGTCCTTTAACAAAAGTAAAATAACAGGAAGACATTTTTGAGCTGAAGAACTTAAAGCAGTATGAAATGCTGTGATTTGTCACAGTGCTTGATTTTGTAAAAGATGGGATTAAGAGACAGATAAGCTAATACACTCAGGAGGAGCCAGGCGTGTCAGAGGGATGTTTTGCCACTCAGTACAGTTTGATCAAATAACCAGGAAGAATAGAAGAGAGAAAGGGAGAAAAAGAAAGAAAGGGAGAAAAAGAAAGAAAGAAAGAAAGAAAGAGAGAAAGAAAGAGAGAGAGAAAGAAAGAGAGAGAGAAAGAAAGAGAGAGAGAAAGAAAGAGAGAGAGAAAGAAAGAGAGAGAGAAAGAAAGAGAGAGAGAAAGAAAGAGAGAGAGAAAGAAAGAGAGAGAGAAAGAAAGAGAGAGAGAAAGAAAGAGAGAGAGAAAGAAAGAGAGAGAGAAAGAAAGAGAGAGAGAAAGAAAGAGAGAGAGAAAGAAAGAAAGAAAGAAAGAAAAAGAAAGAAAGAAAGAAGGAAAGAAAGAAAGAAGATTTTAATTTTGCTTTGGAAATGAAATGGTTTTTTTTTCAGGTTGCTTCAGCTGCCTTGAGAAGACCTACTAGTGTACATGGAACAGAATTTATATGAATTCCTATAAAATAGCAAATTCTAAATTGCCACAGAAAGGCAATCTCTGGGTGGAGAATGGGGCACCAGTGACAGACAGGGCAAAGCCAGTTACGCCTGGAAGATCCCTCCTTGAAGATTAGGATTGTGTGACAGAAGAACAGAGACAGGGATTTTCCCCTCGTGGGTATGGCTGTAAGGCTGTTGCTGAGGCACTGCAAGGGGAGAAAAAGTAAGAGAGAAAAATGTTTGCAGATGTGTCTTGTAATGGTTGGTAGCATGCACTGGGTGCACTGGAAGAATATAGAGAGGAGAAGGCAAAGCAACCCCCATAGAGTGGAGAAGGCAACGCAACCCCACTGCCTAACTTCATGAAAAGTTAAGCTGGTCTTTGGGCTTTTAATTCTGCTTTTCCTCTGAATAACACTTTTCCTGCTTTTTGTAATCAACTGTAACACCAAGCGAGTTTACCCATTAAATCTGTGGTAGCACGTTTATTCCGTGGTGGTTAACTGCTAAAGAGAAATCCCTTGTCCTTTGGAATTGATGCTTATTAACCTTGGCCTAATTGTGGTCTTGAGCTGTCACTCATTTATTATTTATCTTCAGACCCTTTAACCAGCTTCTCTATCCATTTTAGCAAAACAAGGCCACCCTGGAGGATTTGCCTGGTCTAAAATACATGCAGCTTTCCAAGTTGCAGACAGCTTTGAGTGTTAAAATCCAGCAGCATCACCTGTTTTAAGGAGGGGCTGGTTTGTTGCACTAAGTGGAAGATTTGCTCAACCTCTTCTCTTTCTTGAGAAGAAGCAAGCACAAAGCTTGTTACAGGGACTGCATTAAACCCCTTTGTCTTGCCTTCTACGGTGTTTCTGTCGTTGATATTAAGTCACGGTGCTGCTTTACCAGTGGGTTTTTTCAGTATTTTTTCAAGCATTTTTTCATTTATTTGCTTTTTAGAAAATCAGGTCAGCTTTCTAGTGTTGCACATAGGAGTTTCCATTGGATAGGAACTGGAAGGAACAGATAAGAGGGGGCTATCTCATACTGGCCTATCGCCTACTTTTCGGTGATGAGGAGCCATGAACGCATGTGCTAATCACTGCTAGGTCACAACTTACCATTGCTCTTGGGGATTTACTGGATCTGCTGTATGAACCCAATAAGCCAAGTTTCAAAGCTGGCACAAAGTATAGTCCATTCCTATCGACAACATTAAGCTACAGCTATTGGGGAAAATAGCAAAATGAGATTTGGAAATGAGCTCAAAAAAAGTTGACATTTAGACACTTAGAGAATTGTATTATTAAGTCGTTCAGTTCTTAATAGCATGGGAAAGTATACACAAATAACAGACATAGAATCATAGAATCATTCAGGTTGAAAAGACCTTTAGGATCATCAAGTCCAATCATCAGCCCCACTCTACAAAGTTCTCCCCTGCACCAGATCCTCAAACACCACATCTAATCTACTCTGAAACACAGTCAGGGATGGAGATTTAACCATCTCCCTGGGCAGCCTGTTCCACTGTCTGACCACTCTTTCTGGGAAAAATTCTTTNTCTGTCGTTGATATTAAGTCACGGTGCTGCTTTACCAGTGGGTTTTTTCAGTATTTTTTCAAGCATTTTTTCATTTATTTGCTTTTTAGAAAATCAGGTCAGCTTTCTAGTGTTGCACATAGGAGTTTCCATTGGATAGGAACTGGAAGGAACAGATAAGAGGGGGCTATCTCATACTGGCCTATCACCTACCTTTCGGTGATGAGGAGCCATGAACGCATGTGCTAATCACTGCTAGGTCACAACTTACCATTGCTCTTGGGGATTTACTGGATCTGCTGTATGAACNCTACAATGATCTTTCAAGTTGTCATAGAGGGTGATGAGGTCTCCCCTCAGCCTCCTCTTCCTCAAACTAAACAGTCCCAGCTCCTTCAATCGCTCTTCAGAAGTTTTATTCTCCAGGCCCCTCATCAGCTTCATTGCCCTCCTCCATACTTGCTCCAGTTCTCCATATCTAAAGGATTGAACTACTTCAACATAATTTCTTACCAGTGTTTTGTTAAAGAACTAGGAAATGCTGACTGATAAGTAAGTTTGCAATTGAAAAATACCATCCAAACATTTTATTTTTTTTCTCCTTAACTAGCTTCTGAAATTTCCTTTCAACGTGAGCTAAATCCAGAATGAAATTCACTCTATGGAGAGTTTAAAGGGGCAGGAAATAATGCAGATCTGTTTTGGTTTTGGAAAGGTAAGACAGATCCTCCTCAAACCTACATGTCCCAACTGCAGTATCTGCTGGCTCACCAAAGGGAAAGGCAACACATGAACAGAAGATGTGGTTGGGTCTGATGTGGGGAATGACGTGAATTCCTGAAAATTCACCCTCATCTGCCAGAAATGCATGGTAGAAGAAATTGATTTTACCTGCTTCCTCTAAATTCGTGGCATTTTTAGAGTTTGCAAGGTTACCCGTTCTTTACCATCTAGAAAATATTTCTGACACCAAACTAATGGGAACACCACAGGGATTTGCCCCTTTGCTGGAAAAGACCCCCTCAAAATTTCTTGTCTGGACAATAGCTCAGCAATGTTTCTCCCCAGCCTTCTTTTCCTCAGTGAGGTGGAAGTAAGTCGTTTTAGTGAGGTGGAAGTATGTTGTTTTAAGTTTGTTTTTTTTTTTTTAAGAATAAAAGAAATCATAACCCAATCCCTTTCCCCCCTAAAAAGAAGGATACAAGGGCAGGAGAGATGTGAAGATGTGACTTGGTCACTTGATGCACTTGAACTAAAGGGGGAGACCTTAGAGAAGCCTTTCAATATCTGAAGGGAGCCTGTGGGAGAGCTGGAGAGGGACTCTTTGTCAGGAAGGGTAGCGACAGGGCAAGGGGTAACAGCTTTAAATTAAAAGAGGGGAGATGTAGATGAGATCTCAGGAAGAAATTCTTTGCTGTGAGGGTGGTGAGACACTGGAAGAGGTTGCCCAGAGAAGCTGTGGCTGCCCCGTCCCTGGAGGGGTTCAAGGCCAGGCTGGATGGGGCTTGGAGCAACCTGGTGTGGTGGGAGGTGTCCCTGCCCAGGGCAGGGGGGTTGGAACTTGATGATCTTTAAGGTCTCTTCCAACCCAAACCATTCTATGATTCTAATAGCTACCTGCTACCAGTTTTATTCCTTCACTCCTGGTTATGCTCCACTTTATACCGCTACTGATGCTTCTTGGATCCCCTACAAGAGAAGCAACTCTAGGAGCAGAAATACCTCTTTTCCTTCCTTTTTGTAGATTTAGTATTTTACCCATTTTACCCATGAACATAGAGCCAGACAAATGTCACTGGTGGTGCAGGCAGGAGGGAATTTGTGGAAAAGTCTGCCTAGGAGCTAAAGGAATAGCAACCAGATGTTTGACAAAATTTATCTGTATCATGAAATAACAGAGGTTTTGTCACCCAGCAAGCAAAGGTTTATTTATCCAAAAGGGAAAGGTCTAGGAGGAGATTCAGGAAAATTCTCTTCCTCCTGCAGTAGCCCAGGGCTAGTACAAAGCTGGGGCAGAGGAAGAATAGGTCTTCACCATCCCAGCCAAGTGCCCTAATCACCGATCTATTCCCTAGTCTGGGGCGGAGATGTGTCTCCAAATTCCTGTGCTGGAGAGTCCTTTTCTGGTGAGAATTTCCTGGAGGGGGGTACATTCTCAGGTGATGTCTCCATCTCCACAAATTAGCATGTGGTTTAAAAGATACAAAACCGTGCAAAAAAAAACCCAAATCTTTTGTGAGAAAATTCCTCAAGAGTTCCCACTTGAGACCAGTGCTGGTTTTAACAGTGTTTGGCAGCTCCTGAAAGGCTGCAGGGACCTCACTGCCTCTGCAGCCCGGTAAAGGGAGGGTGATAAATTGGTATGTGCTGGCCAGAAATAACCTGGTCTTAAAACACTGGGACCCCTCTGCCCTGCATGAAGAAACACCATGGCATAGTAACAAAACCGGGACTGGAAGGAGAGAACCTTGTACCGATCAATTAATCCTTGACCCATTTGCTTTTCCAGGTGATTCTTTGGGGACTGACAAATAATGGATCCAATATTTGGATGCAATCAACACTGACATTATGAGAGTTAATAAAACTCATTATCCTCTGGCAGTTTACTCCCCATGGCAAGGGAAAGGATGTTAATTTAAAGAGTTTTTTTTTTAATTAACATTCTAAGTAGCCATAGGCCCCTGCCTGCAGCTTATGCTTAAAAAAAGTAAAATCAAAACTTAGAGGAAAGGTTCTTGTGTAGAGATAAAGCCTCAAAAATTGTTTTACCAGCCAGCAAACAAAATGAGTATGTTTCTTCATTTTTGGGGGCTTGCCTTTGGGAGATTATTTTAATCTCACTTTCCCTGGTCTCTTCCACAGTAAATTAATGGAACATTATGTATCTTAATGTAGAAACCATACAAAATGTAATTTACCTATTCTGTTATTGGTGAGATGTCTGACTTAAAACCAGTAAGGAGAAAAGTGGAACAGGAAAATGGTTCAGGAGTTCCCCATGTGTACAGGGAGGTTTGTGTATAACCACCAAAGAAAACGCTGGTCCTACTGGGTCTGAAAGCAGAGGAAAGGCTTCTTGGCAACTGTAGCTGAAGTGGAAGGAGGAGAGATCTGCGTGATGTTCAGGAACCCTGAAGGGCAGATCCTTTCAGTGAAGAGGGGCAAAATGCTGCTGACCTCTGGGCTGTGCTAGACACCTTGTGCAAACATCCATTTAAACTTTAATCACTCAAAGCTAAGTGTCTGGGAGGAGTTAACATGTATGGCCTTCTTGTTGGTAGTCAGTGTAGACGTGCTGGTGTCCCACCTGGTTTACATACCTTCTCGGGGTGGGAAGAATATCTCTGTGGAGGTGCCTATTCTGTCTCCAGTGGCTGTAGAGGGAGTAGGGGTGAGTGGGTGAGACCAGAAGCTTATCAGCTGGGTGGCTGAACGGAGCCCATTCCCACGCTTGTGTAGATGGGATTATTATGACTGCTGATAAAACCTAGGGCTCCTATTAAGAAAGCTAAACCAGCATCTCTCTTTGCTATCTGCCATAATGCCAGCATCTCTCTTTGCTATCTGCCATAATGCAAAGTCTGTGGGCAATGCTTCATTTCACACAGGTTTTACCCAGAAAAAGGCTCTTGGTTTATACCCACCCCAGTGGGCATTCAAACTAGTGGAGGATTATTATTATTATTATTATCTTTGCTCATTATTGGGAACTTATTGAAATACACAAACTGTATTACATATATTCTGCTGCCAAAACAGCGTATCCAGCTGTGGATTTCAGCCTTACCACCTTCTCCTCGAGCCCAGAAGGCACTAACTAGGGTTACTGTCATGGTGAACACGGTGAACATGGTGAACACACCTCTTCAACCCCACTCCATCATCCATAGTTACACATATATTGCAACAATGGTAATAATATACTAATGTAGGTCGTTGTTTTTGAGAACAGGTCTAGTCAGACCAAAACAAGGCATCTTTATACCAACACAAATGCATTGTATAAATAAAAATATATAAAATACAGACCAAATTTGGGTAGCCTTAGGGATTCAAAAGTGACCAAGACAGCATGGTTTAAGAAGTTCTGCCTCCCTAAATGAAAGGTCTAACTTTTAAACCACTTGGGTTCTGCATTGCAACAATTTAAGAGCCTGCAACTACTCTAGCCCAGCATTTCAGCTGAAATTTTGACGTGGACCACCATCATTTAAACTGTTGCACTTGGATGGTTTGTGTTTCTGGCCATACCCTGTCTCTACCCAGATAGGCACGACCTTGTCATTTCAAACAGTGTGTCTACCCAGGACAGAACACTAAATGTCTGGTAATTCCAGTGGGTGTCTTGCCTTAAAAAATTCGGGCCCAAAGGCATTCTCACAAAAATATACCCTGCCAAAGCCCCTAAGGTGTGTGTAACTGCCCTGGAGACTCATCCCATTAGAGAGTTCCGCTTAGAGCGATGAACTGAAGCCTTGGGAAATGAAGAGTCAGCCTTATTTCAGTGACTTCAGTATGTCTGCATAGATTTAAATCAGAATATTGCACGCAGTGTGGGTTAAAAATCTCTTCTGTGTGTTATCTATAGGCACAAATCCACAGCTGCTTGAAAACGAGCCTTCGAAAAACTTGGGGCTTGCATCAAAAACACCCTCTGCAGCCCATCCTGCTATTGGATCATCTGTCACTGTCTCCCTGCCTGCCCTGTGGCGTTCCTGATCCATTCATTGATAAATGCTTCATGGGCATTGGGGAAGAGAGATGCATCCCTTGGCAAGTGCCAACTATTTATTTACACAGTCTACTGGTAGGGCTGCGTATCACATGAAGCCTTCTAATATTTCCATGACAGAAGGAGTCTCAGGACCAATACTTTACATCTACAGGACCAATACTTTACAGCTACAGGACCAATGCTTTACAGCTACAGGACCAATAAAAAATACTTTACTCCTATGTGCAATTAACCCAGTTGATGTAATGCATCAGACCTAAACTGGCAATGAAGCTGAAATCCAATTGAGGTCAGTTCTTTT
This sequence comes from Jacana jacana, assembly GCA_013400555.1. NCBI lineage: Eukaryota > Metazoa > Chordata > Aves > Charadriiformes > Jacanidae > Jacana > Jacana jacana. The sequence goes on from VZTM01004400.1 coordinate 40,108, forward strand.
TATAAGTTGTTTCTGTTTAAGGGCTTTAAGACACTGCCAATCACCTCTAATTGCTCTAAACAGTCTGCATTAAGTGTGATTACCCTGTTGAATTCCCACTGTTGTTAGGGTCTTTATTTTAGCAAAAAGTCTAAGCACTTATCAGATCTTCCTAACAAAACACTTTAGCTGCAGCCCAATACCTTAACCCTGCTGTGCTATTGTCTACTTTCAACTACATCCTGCGTCTAACTATGCCATCTTTGATGGATCTATGTAAATATGGACTGAAAAGCCCCAGCGAAACCTTTTGTTAAGTAAATATGGAAATTTAAATAAGGACACAACACAGATGATTTCATCATAAAGCTTGTGCACGGCCCAGCTTTGCACGGCAGATTTATTTACATGCCTTAAAATCATCTCTCTTAACAAAGCTATATAAATATCAGTGAGACACATTTTTGGCCGCACAGGGTTATGCAGGTCCAGCTTCTAGGAGCTAGAGGAGATGGTCGAACGATAAAGGGGTAATAATAAGATAAATTACAGTAATGCAGTTTAAATCTAAAGGGGAGGGTGTGTATACAACATATGCAGAGATCTTGCTTAAGTCACGTTTTTCTGAGGAATCCTGGTATGGAATTTTGCATCCATGGGTATTAATAAGTTGCACTTCACAGAGCCTGCATTGATTTATCCCAATACACTGTTCCCTGGTAAAACATTCACTTTACCTTTCACAGGTTGGGGATAACAGCACAGGCAAGCCTGAGCTCACTAGCTTGATTAAGATAAGCACAAATAAGAATACAGAAAGTTAAATTCATCTACAATAGTGGTCTAACTAAGGGGGTCAAGATTTCCTATCCTGGCTCCTACAGTAACAAGCTGATTTATTTGACATCCCATTCATATAAACGCAGCAATTCAGGTAGGAGAAATTAGACACGAGGTAGAAGCACTCTGCTTTCAAAATATGCAGAGCCAATTGGGGAAGTTCCCTCCTTGTGTGATTTTGGAATTCCTCCTCATGATGATGTTCTTTGCAGTGTTACCTGAATTGCATGAGCTTGGCATAGTGGGCTCTAACCCACAGCATGGGAAGCAAATTGTGTGAAGGCCGGAGGAGCAAAACAATGAGAACCAGGAACTTCTCAAGACCTTTTTGCCACCAGAGAAAATGGTAGTATAGCTGCATTTACAGCTTCATTCTTTTTCTGTTGCCATCTGCTTTTGTGGGGAGAAGTTCTAATATGAAGGAACCTGAAGAGTCTCTAGGATGTCAGATCTCTTAGCTGTAGATAACTGTGTTAGCTTAGACCACTGGGGTAGCAAATGAAACCTCAGTGTTTTGTTAGCTTAGACCACTGGTGTCATGAAGGAAGGCTGAACTCAGTGTTGTTCTGGGTATTTGGTGGCTCCTGCTGGACTCTGCGGATATTAACATCTGCATTTGGTAGTTCAAAGGTGAAGGTCTATGCACACTGCAAACACAATTCTGGCTGCAGCATAGACATATCCTTAGAAAAGAAGGTGTATTTGAGCACATTTAAAAAAAAAAAATCACATTCTTAATGGGAAGGGTTTGCTTCTTTAAAACCACTCATCTCACCTTTTGTCCCATCTATTTTATCCCTTGCTCATCTCCAGTTGAATTCTGCCTATTTACAGTAGGATCTTCCTGCTTCCACCCAGGCCAGGAGCTCACTGGATGTCCACCAGGAAGCCACGACCTCCCTCCAAGTTCTCAGGAGGGACTTGTCCCAGAGCTTTTCTCCCACCAAAACCTTTAATGCTCCGTTCCAAGCTTTTACCTTACTGCCAACAAATCATCTACCTATTTAATTTCTTTAACAGCATACATGGACACATTACTAACGAGCTTGATAAACAACAGAGAGGAGTTTCATTTCAAAATATAAATATTTCCCCAGAAGATCTTCGGTTCTCTGTGCCCATTGGGAAATAAAATGGATTCCATTGAGATATGCACATAAGAAATGATGAGAAAGAGCATTTTTTTATGTTGGCATTTGAAAAGTACATTGCAGGTATTCTCATGAATGTCACAAGAAGGAGATATATTGTGTTAATTTGGTCTCAAACTCAGCAGTGAGTGGCTATAATCTATTTTAAAAACGCTATCGGTTAAGATACTCTGTGGCTTCTTCTACAGTGAGTAGATTAGCACCTTATAAATCAGTTCAGGAACCAGAGTTGGCCTAAAGGTGCTGGGAAAACACAACAATTGAGTGTCCCTTGTCCCAGGGACCTTTCAATGCAAATGGGTGAGATAAGTGCCAGGAGGAGGAGAAGGAAATCACGGGACATCAGTGAGCTATGGGATGGCGGCGCACACTGTCCGGTACAGTCCGTTGTGGGAAGCACAGCAGAGGGAGAGGAAACAAGACAGGGGGGTGGGAAAGAAAGAGGATTAGAATAGACAGAAAGAGGTAAATATGCACACAGCTGTAAAGATATCTTGGGGGGGTTGGTCTCTTCTCCCAAGTCACAGGCAATAGGACAAGAGAAAATGACCTGAAGTTGCACCAGGGGAGGTTCAGATTGGATATTAGGATATTAGTTTTTTATCAGACTTAGGTTGGTGGTTGGACTAGATGATCTTAAAGGTCTCTTCCAACCTAGACAATTCAATGGTTCCATGATTCTGTGGGTCTATGTTCAGTGACTCCTGCTTTGGCTGCTTTTGCAATTCCTTCTACTGCCCAAATCCTAATTCTACTGCAAATCATGCAGTACAAGTAAAGGAAGATGTACCACGATTTCTACTGCTGGTACAATGATTTGTAGGAGTCCTTGAATGCTCTTTTTTTACCCTCCTTCTATTAGCAGGGTATTCCATCCTATGACTTTTTATGTCATAGGCCTTTGTATGCGGCAGCAACTCGCGTAGTCTCTGTGATACCTTTATTATCATGATAATTATTCTTATTATTACTACTACTGCTATTACTATTACTAACATTATGCATGAAGTCTTCATTATTTGTTGCCCAGTGGTCGTTTAGATGCTAGGGGGATTCTTAGAAAGAAAACTAAACCATTTGATAGTTTTAAAAAGTTAAGACACAACCAGACTTTTAGTTTTCTCAATGATTATGCTGTTGAAATCACATTTCTAAAAAGACTACTGGTGGCACTAACCTACTTTGTGTTGCATACTGAGTTCCTTCATCACCTGGGCCTCAAATCCTGCATGAAATCCGGTGGCTACTGAGAATTCATTGGCATAGAATCTGCCCTGTGTTATGCTCAGGCAGTTGTTTGCAATGATAACCTGAACTGTCCTTCTGTAACTTTTTATTTAAGTTCTCTCATGGCTGGAGTGAGAATCAAGGGGGAGACAATGCTTTTGTTGGGCTCATGGTTTGAAGATGAACCCCAAAGCATCCAAATTGAGCATGCAGTCATATGACTAATGTTTAAAAAATGTGAGGCTTTCCTGTCCCTTGGGACGTAAGTAGTATTTTCAGAGTAGAAAGTACTCCATAAGGCCCTAATTCATGTGTAGTCTTCTGGGTATTTTGTACCAGTTCAAAGTCTTTTTACTATAGATTTCCAACTGTGTGGGACAAATGCTCCTTTGAGATTCTTCTTTTGTGTTGGTGCTGCTCAAAGACAAATGTGCAGGAGATGCCCTTTTAAAATTCCTTTGTGGGTCTGCAGTAGCTTGAGGGATGATCAGGGATGACTTTAAAGGTTGATTATTTCTTTTGAGTTCCCTACAAGATCATAAGTCCATGGAATTTTCTTTTGGGAGTTCAGACACCTCTCGGCATAACTTGCTGACTTACTGTTCTCATTTCACAGAGAATCTATAACCTATGCTAGTACCTACAGCTCATGATTGAGAAAGTAACACTACATGTGTTAACATGCTTCTTCCTTGCTTTGTCCTGTTGCTTCTTTGTGATAAAGTAGGAACTGAAGTAGAAGTTGCATGTTGTAATCAATCTGTTTAATGAAAATTTAGTGTGAATTCTGAAATAATCACTGGAACAACTGTACCAGAAGAAGGAGTAATGTGAGTACACAACTATCATCCCTGCTTCTTGAATTGCAACAATAGGGACTGATTCTAGAAATCAAGTGTGGTTACTTGCTGTTCACCAAGAGAGCATACAGTCTTTCAGAGCACAACCCGAAATTTTCTTGATTTAAAACCATGTAATGGACTATAATCTGCCATATTCGTAGGCTGTAATTGCTGAACGTGGCCATGGAAGATTTTAAATACCTGTTAACTACTAGTTATGGGTATCTATATAACAATGACCAACTCCCTTTCCTCCTCTCCAGTGCAAACTCATTAAAAAATATTCTGCACACAAGTAGCTACTAAAAAATGAAGAAGTTAAAGACCCACTGCAAATTATGCCAATTCACAGGCAAAGATTGCCCACAGAAGCAATACTGTGGAATATAAATAGCCTCATTAACTTTAGAAAGGCTGACTATTAGCCAAAGCTCTAATGCTAGACTTGCAGACATTTTTGAACCCCCAGGCCTAGTTTTCCTTCTATTTCCCCAAGACCCAAGAGGGTTTACAGACTCCAAACACAATCTTCTCTGAGTTCCATAGGAGCTAGTGGAGATATCCCCCCTTGCCTTTGGGGGATTTTATTCTGTCCTGTAAAAAACCAATAGTTTATGCCTCTGTTGCCCTTTCAGAACTTTCATCCAAGATATTAGATGCTATGCCAACTTAAGCAAAAACCTCTTTCTTCTCCTTAATGTCAGCAGAAAGGTTTTTATCAAGAACAGTGGATATCAAAGGCCAGGCCACTTGTTAGTTGTTCAAACTGTAAAAAAAAAAATAAATTAAAAAATCAGCCTTCTGGCTGAAAATACACTGTGTTATTGTTGTAGTCACTCTGAAAATGCTAAATGACCCTTCAGACTTTGCGGAGAAACATTATCTATTCAATTAATGGGCCATAAAATGATTGAGATAAAAGACAAGTCTTTAGAAATCCAAGAGAGGAAAGCCAATACTATCTAATGTCTCCAAGTTCAAAGATATAAAAGGTTTAGGAAATGTAGAACATCACTTGCACAGGATCCTGCACAACACTTTAGGAAACCAGAAACTGCAAACCGAAGGGGGAGGAGAAGTACAATACCCTATATGTGGTAAAACCCACATTAATGCATGAATACACGCTGTCATTTTCCAGGGGCGATGCATTTAATACACTCTCCAGCGAGGATGACTGAAGAACAAGAAGGTCAAGTGATCTGACCGCAGACATTGGTCAATGGCTCTGGGTGATTGGAATTACTACTTTCCTGGCTCCCACAAACCGCTACACCAGGACCTCTCATAAATATATATATATAATTTCAAGCTGTGAAACAATTTATTATCTGTCACGGATATTATGCCATGATAAACCAGAAATGTTATATCTTTACTGATATGTGTTAAAATGTTAAATGTTAAAAAGTGTTATAAAAAAAAAAAAAGGAAAAAGACAAGGACTTGACTTTCATTGATTCTGGGCAATTTTCTTTGAAGATTTTGCCCTATAATTGCTAAAGTCACAATATTATCTCAGCTTCGCAGAAAACTACTTGAATTTTAATGCCTTTTCTTTCTCGTCGCATTTGTTTTGGGGTTTTTTTTTTGGTCCTGAACATTTTACAGTATAATAGTCCTTCTATTATCAGTTAACAAATACCCTTTCAGCTACACCCCTGTATGGAGATTCTGAGCAGAATGTAACAGCAAACAGCAGTGGTGAGGAATACAAAATGTTACCTTAGTCTCTCAAAGCCCTGAAAATATTCAGTCATGGATATGAAGGGTGACAATGTGCTGGGGTGACAAACATGAAGGTATACCTGGCTGTGTTAGGGTGGCTGGTTAGCTCACTATAGATATACATATATACACACAAAAGCACAAACCAGCCTCAAAATTTGGCGTTGAGATATTTTAGGCAAACTTAACTTTCGTGATTCCGGTAAATTTAATAGAGGTTTATTGCACGAGGAGATAAAATCCAGTAACGTAGATTTCAGGTGCTGGATGTCAGGATAAGGAAAGCAAAATGCGAGAAACCAATAAAAATGCGTAAATTGGATTAGTCAAAGGCAAAAAGGACAGTGTCTCTGTGGATAGTGAGGTTTAATAACACTAACCTTGCTTTCCAATGGAGGGGTGACCTGGGTGTTCCAACCTGCCTCATCCAGTAGTGTCCCTCTCTTCGCTGCTGCTGCACTGAGTCCTCACTTGCTGGGCAAGGGCAGTGCCTTTGCCTGTTATGGGAGCTGCTGGGTGCCGCCTTTCATAAAATCATAGATTCATAGAAAAATATAATTGCTTGGGTTGGAAGGGACCTTTCAGACCATTGAGTCCAACCATCAACCAAACTCTGACAAAAACCCATCACTAAACCATATCTCTAAGCGCTATGTCTGCCTGGCTTTTAAATATCCCCAGGGATGGTGACTCCACCACTTTCTTTGGTCAGTCTAATGGGATGCAAGTGAGTGGGTTCTTGGTTTTATATGAGTTAAAAAAACTAAGGAGCAATTGAAAAGAACATCTAGGTCAAACTACATGTGACAGGCTGACAGCATTGGGGTTGTTCAGTCTGGAGAAGAGAAGGCTCCAGGGAGAGCTTAGAGCAGCCTAGTGGAGCCATAGGAGGAGGGGGAATAATTTTAAACTGATCTGAGGAAGAAATTCTTTGCTGTGAGGGTGGTGAGGCACTGGAAGAGGTTGCCCAGAGAAGCTGTGGCTGCCTCATCCCTGGAGGTGTTGAAGGCCAGGCTGGATAGAACTTTGAGCAACCTGGTCTGGTGGGAGGTGTCCCTTCCCAGGGAAGGTGGGTTGGAACTCCATGATCTTGAAGGTCTCTTCCAACCCAAACCATTCTAAGATTCCATGATTCTATGACTAACTAAAGTCTGTCTTATTTTTCAGGGCTGATGGTATTTTTTTGTCTGTGTCTTGAATCAATGTGTACTTGGTTCATGCTGTGCTCTCCAGAAGCGAATTTCTGTGCTATGTCAGCTAAGCCTTGTTTCTTCATTACATTAGCCAGGAGAGCTGATGCGTTTCATTACTTATTGTTTGTAAAGCTCTTTTCAGGTCTTTGAAGTACACAAATTGCTAATTATTCAAGCCAAGGCCATTAAGGTGTACAGCCTTTCTGCAGGAGTAGGCTACTTTGTCTCTTGATATTCAGGACAACTAAAGGTTGAAACTTTCTTCTAAAAAATGTTCCTGAAACATTTTTGAGAAGAATCTAGACATGGTTATAATTAGTCAGCATGCAACATTTCCGTAGGAAATGTCAAATTGTGCTAGATTTGACTTTTTGATATTAAACAAAGAAGTACAGATTGAAACTAGTAAACTGTTTTGAGGATGCTCTCTGTCTGCACTACCCTGATCTTCTTGATAACAGCGATGTGTGGTGGATGAAAGTTAAACTGAAACCCTGGCACAGTCTGACGGGAAATTTGCCACAGATTTGGCAAGAAGTTCTCTGAATATGCAGCGCTTCCAAAGAAACGCCGGGTTGCGGAGTGTCTGTGCTCATCTGTCGCCTTCCTGACCCCCAGTTCCACTGTGGGAACCTCCCCTTGGCCTTCATCGCTCTGAGAACTGGAGTAGAAATGACTTTACCCACTTTCCTAGTTCAGTGAACTGAGATTGTTTCTGAGTTGCCAACTGTTCTCATAAAATAGTGCACTGGTACCACTCAGAGGGGCTGAGAAAAACCTTTAAGAGGACACCCTCCCCAGGTGGTTCAGAGCCTGTCCCTCAGGGTGAGGGAGGTATTTCCCCCAAAACTATGAAGCAGGGTGGCAGAAGAAGGGGCAGGGAGAAGCATGGAGCAAGAAACTCCACAGGTTTAAAGTTCCCAGAGAAAGCAGAGAAGCAGAGATTGGCACCACAAGAAGTCCTTAAACTGGACACGGAGGGGAACACAGAGGCAGATGCACCTTGAGAGTGCACCAGTCTGTGGCCAGGAAGACCTGCAGGACACACTGGGTGGGAATGGAGGGCAGAAAGATGAAGAGGCAGAAAGCAGCAGTGGGGAGGATGACGGGGATGCTGTTTGCAATGCCAGCAAAGAGGTCTTCTGGTGAGCAGGGCTCTAACAGGACATGTTCACAAACCATAGAAAGCAGCAAAATACAATATAGTTATAAAAGGGAGTAGAAATGCCATGTTGTATTGATATAAAACGCTATTTCCCCTCTTTCTTTATTTCACAATGTGAATTTCTGGCCTGTACAGAGCTAGCATGACATTTGGGTGTTTTAGATGTTGTGATATTGCCCTCTTCTGGCTAAATATCGAAATGACTTTATTTTTTCGGTTGAGGTTAAAGAGTACAGCCAAGTCTTGCTCCTCATGGCTTGACTGACAGCAGCTACAAAATGCAAGTCATGTTAAATTAGGTTTAGGAGTCCCCTGTGATAACTGCAGAAAGGAAAAGCCACAGCTCTGTAACCCTGTGCATCCCAGTGCTGCTCGGATGGACCAGCATGGGCCACCACACCTTGCTGCAGTGGCTGGAAGCATCAAGCACTTGGTGCTTCCTCAGCCCCAGGCACTGATTTTCCTCAGCCACACAAATCCAAGATTTAGATAAGGAAGACTGGACTGCACAGGGCTTTCCCTATGCATAAATGCACACACATGTTGCAAATAACCACAAATTAATGTTGCCACAACTTAATGTTGCCTGAAAGTCTAAGCTAAGCACCACAAAATCAGGACAAGTGACAGTTAGAGACTGTGGGGTTTTTATTTCTTCTGTCTGTCTTCAGCTTTTTAAGTTAATTTTCTCAGATGCTCTTCTAGAAAAAAAATAAATTCAAAATCTTTTCATGGGAAAAGATTTTATACTGCCATAAGAATTAAAAAAAGGCCAGGATGCTGTGTATTTGCTTGTTTTCAAAAGATCTTTATGAATAAAATAAAAACTTGAGTTGTGCATTAATATTGGGAAAACTGACAGCATCATCTACATTATTAAAAGGCCTAAGCTGTTCATTTTCACTTGAGGTCAGTTAGTCCCTGGCCATTCATTCCCTTGTCATGTAGCATGCAGAATGCTAACTGTATCATAGACTCATAGAATGGTCCAGACCTGAAGGGACCTCTAGGGCCACCTAGTCTGACCTCCTCGCAGTCAGCAGGGACACCCCCAACTAGACCAGGTTGCCCAGGGACTCCTCAAGCCTCGCCTTAAATATCTCCATGGAAGGGGCCTCAACCACCTCCCTGGGCAACCTGTCCCAGTGATCCACCACCCTCAGAGTAAAGGACCTATTCCTAATATCCAAGCTAAAGCTGCTCTTCTTCAGCTTGAAGCCATTGCTCCTCATCCTGTCCCTGCAAGCCTTTGGAAACAGACCCTCCCCAGCCTTCCTGTAGGTCCCCTTTTTATTAGGTTTCCCAGGAGCCTTCTCTTCTCCAGGCTGAACAACCCCAGCTCCCTCAGCCTGTCCTCAGAGCAAAGGTGCTCCAACTCCCTGATCATTGTTGTGGCCCTCCTCTAGACCTGCTCCATCAGGTCCATGTCCTTCCTCTCTTGAGGGCTCCAGACCTGCCCACAGTACTCCAGGTGAGGTCTCACCAGAGCAGAGCAAAGTGGCAATGCACCTTTGGATGCAGCCCAGGATGGGGTTGGCCTTCTGGGCTGCAAGTGCATGTTGCCTGCTCATGGCCAGCTCCTCATCCACCAGCACCCCCAAGTTCCTTTCCTCAGGGCTGCTTTCTGACACCTCATCCCCTGGTCTGTATTGAGAGTGAGGATTGTTCTGGCCCATATATTAGGACATGCCTGTAGGGACGAATGAAGATGAATTTCTGATCTGTGTCTCACTTTTGAAGTTTACAACATAATTTAGACCTTTGCACCAAGTCTGGGAGAGCTTGTGAGGCTCTATGTGAACACAGGCATCCCACCACACACTTGTGCATGCAGGTTAAAGAGGGACCTTTACCACTGTGTCACAGGCTGTGAAAGATAACTTTCAGCAGCTCTCACCTCTGTATTTCAGACTTCTGAGACCAGACTTCTGGACCTGATGACCTAGAAATGTGTCTGGTACATAGAACTACAGAATGATAGAATGGTTTGGGTTGGAAGGGACCTGAAAGATCATCGCGTTCCAGCCACCTGCCCTGGGCAGGGACACCTCCCACCAGACCAGGTTGCTCCAAACCCCATCCAGCCTGGCCTTGAACCCCTCCAGATATGGGGCAGCCACAGCTTCTCTGGGCAAACTCTTCCAGGGTCTCACCATCCTCACAGCAAAGAATTTCTTCCTGAGATCTCATATAAATCTCCCCTCTTTCAGTTTAAAGCCATTCCCCTTCCTCCTGTGGCTCCACTCCCCGATCAACAGTCTCTCCCCATCTCTCCTGTAGCTCCTTTAGGGACTGAAATTAGGTATATATTCCTGAATGGTGTTTATACCAGTGAAATTCCCAGGATTTGCATGTCTTTCAAGAACAGTCAGCAGTTGCAAACAAATGGCCCACTAAGAGCAGCTGGTGATTTTGTCAACACGTCTTTTCATGTCTTCATTTTCTTAGTCAATGTAGGACAGATGGTCCAAGTATTTAGCTGCAGGTACAGCTGCAGCTGGGGTAGGAAGAGGATATTTAATGCAGTGCAATCAACTTTCCAATCTATTTAAAGAGGGTTTATCATTGTTTCTTACCAGTCAGCAGAAAGAGGGGATGAAAGGACACCAGCACTTTCTGAAATAGAGCAGAAAATTGGGGTTGTTCTCGTCCTCCTGTTTTGCCCCACTCCACAGCACACGCTCAGACTTGCAGAAGTGCTCATGGTTCTGGACCCCAGTGAGATATAGGTTTAGAGCAAATAAAATAATAGCACAATAATGTAATATGTTGTTAGGAAATCACTCTTAAATAATTTAGACTTTGTTTTAGATCAGAATAATGAAAAGCACCCATCATCTAGGCTCAGCAGGGGAAAAAAAATTTAATTTTCCAATCTAGCTATAAGCTTCATTTAGAATCAACAATGGTATTGAATAATTTGCCCATTTATATCTAACATCTACATAATTTAAACACTGACATGGCTTCTGGACACGTGTCTGAGCAGGCAAAGGATGACAATTGGCAGATAAATACATTCAGTTCGGAGACCAGAGCGTAGGTCTACTCTGCTGTAAACCTGGACATCAAGGTGACACTTGTCTCTGTGTCTCTGTTGTTGGCATTTGACTGAGACCAGCTATGAAAGAATTGTCGAGATGGTTCCGTGGGAGGTGTCCTTTTTGCTTGGATAGGTTGAGCGGCTTGTGCAGGAACACAGCATTCAGCCTGAAAAAGAAATTCAGGCAAAACACCAGGGTAGAAGCTAGAACTGGAAGAAGACAGCTCAGATCTCTCCCTTTTCTTACTTTCTAAAAAAATACATATTTGAATTCACAAAATCCCAATGTCATTCTTTACATTTTTTAGACCATTGAGCAACGGTCTAATTAAAAAATGAGAATTAGTAAATTTTTCAGAGCAGCATTTCAGTTTTTTTTCTGTTCAGACAGAATTTCATGGAGACCTCTTGAAATGAAATTTTACCTTTTTTTTTTTCATAGATCAAACTAGGCTTAAATGACAATGTGTGCATATGCAAGTGTGTATTCATGACTCCCTTGTTGTCCTTAGCAGCTTTTGAATCCCATCCTTTTGAATCCCACAAAACCAGCTCAAGCTGCAGCCCTAACTTATAGATGCATTGAATTAGGTGAGTTGGATCCTCTCCATACTGTCCAACAAAACCAGGGAGTGACTTTGATGCACATCCCCCCACGTATTAAAATATAGTTAGTTAGTTAGTTAGTTAGTTAGTTAGTTAGTTAGTTAGTTAGTTAGTTAGTTAGTTAGTTAGTTAGTCAGTCAGTTAGTTAGTTAGTTAGTTTTGCAGGGACTGCAAAGCCTCCAGATGGTACTGGCAAAAGTTTGACTGAGTCCCGTGCCAGGAGAACTGGCTCCCTGATTACAGTCCAGCAGACAGTTAACTGCACTTTAAGTTCCTTCCTCATTAATATTTCCAGAAGTAGGAAGTGTTGCTATAATGCTATTTTTTAATGTTGATATAAATGATTCATAGCATTTACAAGGACTCTGTTTTGTCATCACAGTTATTGACCACTTTTGTCTACTGCACTACCACTGCTCCTTAAAAGATGATGGAGATTTTTATTTTTAAGGGAAACAAGCTTTAAAAATATCCTTTGAGAAGATTTCATTTTCCTTAATGCAGTCAGCTGAAAATACCCAGACTTCCCAAACACATTAATGTCTGATTTCCCTCTTCCTCCCCTTGCTGGGACAGGTTGTGCAGGGTGGTTGGGGCTCTCCCTCTCCTGTGTGACATGGCAAGAGGCATTGCCACAATGAGATGTCAACATTCAGAGAGAGATGTTTTCCATGGGGCTTTTGCACACCCGGTTGATTTACAGTGAAATGCAGATTACAGAGAGTAAAGTGTCCCCATGGCAGCTTATTCTTTTGGTTTGCTTTTGTCTCCACATAGAATCACCCGACCGGTGACTTGCAAGTAGAGCGTGGAGTAGAATCATAGAATGGTTTGGGTTGGAAGGGACCTTAAAGATCATCCCATTCCAACCCCCCTGCCATGGGCAGGGACACCTCCCACCCGACCAGGTTGCTCCAAGCCCCATCCAGCCTGGCCTTGAACCCCTCCGGGGATGGGACAGCCACAGCTTCTCTGGGCAACCTCTTCCAGTGTCTCACCACCCTCACAGCAGAGAATTTCTTCCTAATATCTCATCTAAATCTCAACTCTCTTTCAGTTTAAAATTGTTATTCCTCATCTTATCACTTCACTCCCTCTGTATGTGTGCTTCTGTTCTCTCTTTCCCAAGAAATGATCCAGTCCAGAGGCTACAATTAATAGGGCACACTACCTCTTTATCTACTTAGAGACCACAAGAGAGGATCGCTGTTGTTTTTTCCATCCGACCAATGAACAGATCTCCCTTCTGCCTGTCAGCTGTGAGGCAGACCAGGACCTCTTTCAAAGTGGCCAGCCTGCCACCTGGCAGAGCTGCACATGGTGAACCACACAAAAACATACGGGGGCTCCTTGTTACACTGCAAGACCCTTTGAGAGCCCCAAGTCAGTGCAACTGCAGCAGTTGCAGCAGAGATTAAGGACAAGGTCTGTGGTGTCCTTGCAGAGAGCGCTGAGGGATTTTCTTTGCATGTGTGGTTCTTCACCTCACAGCTTGTAGGGAGTCTCTTCAGCCCCTATTGGCGTGACTCGGTACTCCTGTGAGGCAGATGGTGTCCAGATGGATGAGCTATCATCTGCCTCAGCTCAGCCAGCCAGAACAGCCTGGGAACTTGTGTGAGGGCAGCAACTGGTACTGAGGGAGGTCATTAAGGGATTGTTTTGTAAAGGATGAGCTTTGACATCCAGGACTTGCACATAGGAACTGTACTGGCTGACCTTTAAAATACAGTTTAATTAAGATGGGAGAGAGTCTAATGTAGGGCACCAAAGACGATTGAGGGATTGGAGTGTCTCCCTTACAAGGAAAGGCTGAGGGAGCCGGGACTCTTTAGCCTGGAAGAAGGCTGAAGGGAAACCTTATTAGTGCTTATAAGTATCTGAAGGGTGGGTTGAAGGAGGATGGAGCCAGACTCTTTTCAGTGATTCCCAGTGACAGGACAAGAGGCAACAGGCACGAGCTGGAACACAGGAAATTTAATTCAAATATGAGAAAAAACTTATTTACGGTGAGGGTGGCAGAGCCCTGGAAAAGGCTGCCCAGGGAGGGTGTGGAGCCCCCTTCTCTCAAGACCTTCAAGCCCCACCCGGATGCAGTCCTAAGTGATGTGCTCTGGGCAACCCTGCTTTAGCAGGGGAGTTGGACTGGATGATATCTAGAGATCCCTTCCAACCACTATCATTCTGTGATATGAGGCCAGCAGCCCATCACAGAATCATTCAGGCTGGAAGAGACCCTTGGGATCATTGAGTCCAACCATCAACCCCACTCTACAGTAAAGTTCTCCCCTATACCATTTCCCTCAACACCACAGCTCTGGAAACTGGATTCCAGCTCTGAAGTCAGGAACACATGGATCAGGATCAAATAGGCTCTTCTTTGGATATCATTCGTTGAAGAAAGAGCTGACCCTGTGATCCCTCAGCTTTTATACTGAGCATGGGGTGGATGGGATGGAACGCCCTATTGTTCAGGTTTGGAGTCACCTCTCCTGTCCGCTCCTCCTGGAGGTGGAACCCCTTTATGCTTATCCATTTCTGACCCTCCAGTGGGGCAAACAGTGAAATGAGCTGCCCTTAGTTGTTACAGCAATAAGTATAGGCAAGAGCATCCCTGCACACCGTTCCTTGGCCTGAAGTGCAAACATTGGCCTTATCACTCTGAGAACGAACATTTTTCTGCACTGCATGCTGTTAATTTCAGAGAGTTAGAAGAAGCCTAGCTAAGAAGTAAAATTACTGAACAGAAAGTCAGTTCTGTTTGACCTCAAACCAGGACACACTGGCACCACGTGGCCCGTCTGAACACTTTCTTCTGTAGGTAAAAGCACTCAGTCCTCAAAAGGGCTGGAGTTCGAACCAAAACTGTTTCTGAGGTAGGGTGCTTGGGAGCAGAATCTGCCTCGCTTTTCTTTCTCTGCCTTTCACCTTTTAGCCAGTTATAAGGATGACTGCAATACAGACAAACATCACCAGATGAGAGAATCCTTTTTAACGTTGTCACTGTCGCTTTCAGTTTAGTGGGCATTGCCCGACCGTTGTAGTACAGTCTAAGCAACCTTCCTCTGGAACGTAGGGTTTTCCTACAGGCTACCTCAAGGTGGAGTTCACAGTTGCTCTTGTATTTATCCCAGAGATCTCTGTTTTCAGCGAGTCAGCTTGGGCAAGAAATCAGAGGCACTCTACTGCTCCTGTGTGCTTTCAGCTCTTGTATAGATAAAGCCTTTGGCTCCATCCATCTACATGCGAAATCTTTCGTTGTCTTGCAAAGCACTGGTACAAAAGGCACAAAGACTAACAAAGCAAAAAATAAAAATTGACTGGCTGTGGTAATTAAATGTTGTAGAATTTATTATTTTTTTTTTTAAAAATACAGACTTTGGTTCCCACATCTTTGCTATTCACCATGAATTGGCTAGGTTAGGACTAGAATTAACCAAGCAGGCATTGCTATTCTCATTGAGAGTCTGAGAAACAATGAACTGATTGGCATGTCATGTCATAGCAGGCTTTAACAGTCATTAAAAAATAATTAACAGTGATTTGCTTGTTTGCCTGTTGTTTTGAAGAAACACTACGCAACTATGCTATTGTTGATGCTAATTTTGAAGTAGCTTGTTACGCAGCTGCTCTTTAATGGTATTACCTCCAAGGCTGCGTTGGGAACAGCTTGATTCATTTTGGATGAACTGAAATCACAGCTGTACCCTGAGCTGCCGGTTAAAACCTGCCCTCACTGAGCCCAGCTCTTTGCAGGAGGTCTCTTTCCAGGAGCTTTTTCCTGCTGCTTCACACCAAGAAGTCCCCGACCCTCTCTGCCTACAAGCCTGGGAGGGGGTGGTTGTTCTCAGGTACCTGCCCTGATGTGTCCCCAGGAGGCTGGGGACATCCTCAGGGCAGCTCAGCCCTGAATAATCTGTTATGGCTATTTATTGCAGCAGAGACTCAGGCAGCCCCAGACCTAAGGGATAGCCGCAAGAGCATTCAGCAAAGTCCCTTGCTGCACTAAAGTACTGGCTTACTGGAGGCAGGCTCCTGCAGTCCTGAAATATCTCTTTTGCTAATATCCTCCCTTTATTCCCCAGGAGCAGCCAGGGTTATGGATACCCAAACTGATAGATGTCTGATACACATGTTTTTTAATAACCATATCATAAAATATTCAGCAACCCCCGGGACTGCAGTGCCTGGTCTCTAGCCATGACCCAGCATAATTCTCTAAGCAGCTGCCTCTCAGGGCCTGAGGGCTTAATTTAGAGTCCATTGAGGTGAGCAGGAGCTTTCTGTTGGCGCTGCTGATGTTGGATCTCACCCAAAGGCCCAGATCCTTCATCATCTTATTCCTGCAGGTGATCCTTAAAGAGCCTGTGCTAGGAGCATTATCTGTGTTACTGCTGAACAAGTACCTCCTGAATCTTTTTATTCCTCACATACTACCTGGGAAAAAGTTTGGGTGCTATTTTTCCCCTGAGGACTAGGATAGGTAAGCATAGGTAGAAAGTCTGCTATGGATCAGCTATGGATATAGACAACACTCGATGCTGGATCTGGTTTGAGCATCCCTAGGCAGCATCACATCATGCAAGGCAGAGCTATGAATTCTGGGACTGTAGCAGTTCTATTGTTATGCCACTTTTCAGCCTGCTCTGTCCATTACAATAGGACAACCCCACGTTACATGGCTGATGAAACATGTCAGAGCACCACAAAAGGGCTGATACACAACCTGGAATGAACACTGGGACTAACTCTGCTCAGAGGTCTGAGGAACAACTTTTGCTGGTCTAAAAGTGGTAACTCCTGTATCAGCAGTGAGTTAAAAATGTGGAACAGTTGCTTTCTCAATAGTGAAGGCTCATATGACCTCACCACAGGGGATAAAGTTAAGCAAATTGCAGAAAAAAGCCCCCATGGGCCCCCAAAAGGGGCATCTGTGAGCCCCTGGGACCAGGGTTTGTTGGAGACAGATACTGGCTAAGAGTCTGCAGGTGTGAAACTGGACTCTGCATGGGGAAAAGATAAACAAGCAACTGCCAGAGCAGGGGTGGGAGATAGTAAGCAAGGGAGACAGTCAGAGGCCTTGTAGGGCATGAGGTCTCATGGACACTCCACGTAAACCCTACTTCTTAAGAGTTTAATCACATATAGGAAAGAGGGCACAGATAAAACCTGTCTCAGAGCTGCAGGTGGTTCAATTCTGTGTTGCTTCTGTCCTGGGGACTTTGGACCTACTGTCAGGACACAGATCACAGAATCACAGAATGCTATGGGGTTGGAAGGTACCTCTGGAAATCATCTAGTCCAACCCCCTGACAGAGCAGGGTCACCCACAGCAGATTGCACAGGAATGTGTCCAGGCATGGTTTTAATGTCACCACAGAAGGAGACTCCACCACCTCTTTGGGCAGCCTCTGCCAGGGCTCTGCCATCCTCAAAGGGAAGAAGTTTCTCTTCATGTTTAGATGGAATTTCTTATGTGCAAGTTCAGGCCCATTTCCTCTTGTCCTGCCCTGGGCACCACTGAAGGAGACTGGTCCCTTCCTCTTGACACCTGTCCTTTAAGCATTTATAGGCATTGGTCAGATCCCTCACCTCAGTCTTCTCCAGATTGAAAAGAGTGAAGTCCCTCAGCCTCTGAGAATACAGAAAAGAGGGCACAGTTAATCAATCAAACCTGTCTCAGAGCTGCAGGGGGTCCAGGGGGTTCAACTCTACCTGTGTTGCTTCTGGCCCTGTGGACTTCTGACCTACTATCAGGACATGCAGTCGCAGAGAAAAATTCCCAATTACCTCTCTTTGTGTTGTTTTCAGCTGTGAATTCTTCTCTACTTGGTTGCTCTGTGCCTTTAGAGTAGGTTCAGGGTAATGGAGTCACCATCTTACTTGTGTCCTCCTTTATTATGGCAGCTCAAGTGATATGCCTTCTGGAAGGCATTCACCCCCTGAGGATAGAGCTCACCGAATCAGCCTTGAGAGCTCTCGTAATGTACCTGCAGCCAAGCACAAAGAGATTTCACGGCTACTAGACATTTTCTGGCCACTGGAGGAAACAGCTTGTCTCAAACGCCGTTCTTGGAAATGAGAGAGGCTCAGAGCATCTCTGTGGCAGTGGTGAAATGCACTGCCCATTAAACAACGGATGACTAATAGCCTTAATGGCTACATTAGAGCGGGGCCCTCTTCTTAACTGGTTTTCCTTGGTTCTTGGAGGTGGGGCCGTTGGGATCAAACAGCCCAGCAACGGCCAAGGGCGTGGGGTCAGCTCTCAAAAGGGAATATGGCAGAACTACAAAGAGAAGTTAGAGAGAGGGGAAAAGTGGCTGCAGCTGGACTTGTCCAGGTCTTTCCCCGCACTTCTGGATGCCTATCAGTATAGTTGCTGTTTTTACTCAATATTTGGGCTACCAATAGTCAAAGGGCCAAATTTACCCCTTAACTGATTGACTCGACTCCTATACACTCAGCCAGGTTTGTACCACCTGGTAGTCAAGCGCTAAGTAACATTTTTGAAGTGTGACTTTGATCGTTACCAGCAATCAATACAAAGGCTATTTTTAATCTCCACACTTAATGAGGAGATTGTCACTGCCAGTGCAGTGAGCACTGAGTAGATTCTGCTGTTACCTCTCGGTCATGTTGTCATCCCTGGTCCCTTCACCCTGGGCCTGGGTGCCCAAGGGGCAGCACTCTCAGGCTCAGCCCAATTTCTGCTATCCCTGCCCAGTTCCTGGAGTCCTGTTTTGCAGGGGAGGAGCAGCCTCAGCCCACCCTGCCCTGTGGATGTAGCTGTGGTAAGTGCTCAGGAGTAAAGCCTTACTGTACTCACTTTCTGAGGGGTAATGGTTTTAGACTGAAAGAGGGGAGATTGAGATGACATCTGGGGAAGAAAATCTTCACTGTGAGGGTGGTGAGACCCTGGAAGAGGTTGCCCAGAGAAGCTGTGGCTGCCCCACCCCTGGAGGGGTTCAAGGCCAGGCTGGATGGGGCTTGGAGCAACCTGCTCTGGTGGAATGTGTCCCTGCCCAGGGCAGGTGGCTGGAACTGGATGATCTTTAATGTCCCTACTAACTCTTAACCGTTCTATGATTACATGGTTCTCTTGACTTCCTGCTTGTAACAGTAATCAAACTGTCTCCTTTGGGAGATTAAATTGGTAGACACATTTTGTTGTGTGTTTTCCAAAGTGATGGTACCTTTTGTTGAATCAGGTGAACCAATCTTTGAAGCCAACTGTCCAAGTTCATGCTCTAAGTAACTTCTACCTAGTCTTGGTTCCATGCTCTCAGTTGCCATTTATACAATTTCCTGCATCAGGATGTTTTCCTGTTGGTGACACAGACTTTTTTGATCCTTTTAATTTTTGTTCTGAATGAAATGGAAAATCCCATACAGATATGTTTACACATGCTCGTTGTGTTAATTTATAAGGACTTGCATATGGGGCTTGTAGCAGAAAATGTAGGTTGGCTTTAGCTGGAAGGGTTTGTTACTGATGCTGTCAATACGAGTGTGCAACATAGGTAGTGACAGGACATGGTTCAGCTCCAACAGTGACTATGGAGATGCTCAGCCATGGAAGTCTGTTGCATATACCGTGCCACAGAAGGGTAATAGGAGGCATTACTGCTCCACCTAGTTCCTCGTACAATGATCTTAACTTCACAGAACCAAAAATCCACCCCTGTGATAGAGTTACCTAGTGTGGAGAACTTGATATTCTTTTTGAGGCAGTGATTCACATGTATGGCGTCATGTTTGGCCTCATATCTCCCCTTTTCCTTTTTCTTCAAGAGGTTTTACAATGAACATACTTTCCACTATGCTGATCATCATTTCTCTGAGACTCAAAGCAAAGTGCCTTTGTGATGGGAAAGTCCAGTGGATTAAGCCCATGCCAACCTTATAAATTTTCTGACGTTCTATGACAAAATAAAGACCTCTGGTCAATGAACTAATTAAAAAAGCCCATTGAAGTATCAGGAGTCCTTTCCCAGCATTTCTATTAGAGTCTAAGCATCACTCGGACTGCCTGATCTAAGGGGAAAACAAATGCTCCATTTCCATTAGCACACACACCAATATCCATGAGCAGAAGTGCAGGAAAAGAAGAAGACACAAATGAATCTAGACTGCAGTCCTACTCCCCAAAGGACAGGGAGGATTTTGAGATTTATTTTCATGCTTTTTTTTGTACTCATTCTATTCCTGAGTTAGGAGAAATAGGAAATAGAGAACCAACATTCAGGGAATTGCTGACCAGGGATCTGTTCGCTGCCATGACTGTGCTCTGACAGACATGAAGTCAACACACTAGCTAGAAATTAGTAATCCATCTGATTGCTTGATCTCATTGTAACTCATAGTCCAGTATTTCAGGCCAGCCCTTAACCCATTGCTTTCATAGGATAAGTTTGATTTAGTCTGTTCCTAGAAGAACATCTAGAAATAAAGGTGTTCTTGGAGTAATGTAACAAACATGGTGGGACCAGCAAATCTACCGCCAAGCTGGCCTGTCCTAAACTTCCTGCTACCTAGCCTAGGGGAGAGAGACTGACACACTGAAAGCACTCTTTATCAGGTGGCCAGTGTGGCTTGGGGACTGCTGAGGTCTGGAACCCACTGTTGAGAGAGAAGATTTCCTTGACAGGCGTCTCTTTGGTGAGGAGTAAGTGGTTGGAAGGCAGATAGTGCTGAAAACTTCTGTTATTGTGTCAACCTGCTTCAAAGCCATTGCTAAAAGGATCCAGGGTGAAGATAACACAGGAAGGACATGGACCTGTTGGAGTGGGTCCAGAGGAGGCCACAAAGATGCCCAAAAGGCTGGAGCCCCTCTGCTGTGAAGACAGGCTGAGAGAGTTGGGGGTGCTCAGCCTGGAGAAGAGAAGGCCCCAGGAAGCCCTTCCAGCCCCTTCCAGACCCTAAAGAGGGCTACAGGAGAGATGGGGAGGGACTCCTGATCAAGGAGTGGAGCCATAGGATAAGGGGGAATGGTTTTAAATTGAAAGAGGGGAGATTTAGATGAGATTTTAGGAAGAAATTCTTTCCTGTGAGGGTGGTGAGAGGTCGCCCAGCGAAGCTGTGGCTGCCCCATCTCTGGAGGTGTTCAAGGCCAGGTCGGACAGGGCTTTGAGCAACCTGACCTAGTAGGGTGTGCAGTGAGGAGTGGTGTAGGACAGAGCAGAAAACTGTTTATTATTATTTCTCCCCCTTTTTTATTTCAGCCGCTCAGATTTGTTTGAGGGTAGGGACGCTGAGAAAATTAGTCAAAAGTGGAATTACAATTCTTTTCTAATGCCAAACGTGCCAGGGGCATCTTTTGTCATTTTGAAAAGCCTGGGCACAGGCAGGATGGGTGACTAATGGACTAATGCCCACAGCACAGGTTTTCTTTCACTTGATGATGTCATCTGTAGTTCCAGCACTTTCCCCAGAGGGCTTCTTCACTGCTTTATATATACTGAAAGGTATTTTTGCCCAAGTGAACATTCAGTACTTTCCAGGTCTAGTCATAGCTAAGAAGGCAAGGTATTAACAAGGAGGAGAAAAAGAGACAGTAATTCCCTTTAAACACTGGATCCCTTTGGCTGGTATCATTGACAACGACCTAGTAAAGAGTCATTGCACGGGGTGAGGCTGTAGCAATACGCCAGGACCCCTGAGAGCCCTTTCAGCCTGTTTCCCTTGGTTTAAGGCACAGATCGGTTTCTTCCAGGCCATTTTCAAACACGGGAGATGTGCTGTTCCGGGCTGCGCGCGGGAAGGGAGACCCAGCTGTCAGGGGGCAGGGGTTGTCATTTAATTTAATCTTTCTTGCTCTATTTCACTGGAGTGTGTTGTTTATGTTTGCACGGATGGGGGAATAACCTTATTTTTGTTCTGGCAGTCACTGTGCTGCTTTCCTGGAGGGGCTGATTGCCTCTTAGTAGAGAGGCGCCAGGGTCAGCAAATAACTACTTTTAAATACGCAGCTATTTTACACTTAAAATCGTCAGCATACATGTAGACCAAGCAGACACAACAGGGGCAGCCTCAGCTCTGCCCTGTGACCATGCTGTACAGTAACCACAACATCCTCACGATTGTATGGCTGGATTTTTTTATTATCAGTTCCCTGATTCTCATTTTCCCAATTTATATTGCCTGAGCTTTGGATAATTACACTAGTCCCTTAATGTATTTTACCCTTGAATTATTGACAAGTGCTTTCAACCTTAAATCCACTTAAATGTAGAATAGATTTTTGAAGTGATCATTATACTGTCTTGTCTGTCTGTTCTATTACTCTCCAGAGACCACGTAATATTTGCATATTTACATTTATATAGCAAGGAACTGTCTGGAAAACCTCTTGGCTGTGGGCACATGATGAATTATCTGAACGTTACTTGGATTGTTACTTGGTCTTCTCCATTTCTTTTTTGCTGTTCATGGTATCACATCTAAACTTGTCTGGCTTTTTTCTTCTTTTTTTTTTTCTTTAATTGAAGTTTCTTTTAAGAAGGAATTTTGCACTTATTTAATATGGCATACCAGACAGGCAATAGTAGCAGGTACAAAAATAAACTTGACGCTTTTTATTTAGAAAGAGATTTGATAGGAACACAATCATCACATTTGTCTGGCTGAGAAGTGCAGGATGATTCATCCAGCCACAGTCCCAGGAATTTGATAAGAGTTGTGGTCATACAATTTTCCCTAATCTTATATTAATTTGAACATGGTTTTGTTCTGATTTAGAGGTACTGGAAGTTATTCCAAGTGCCTATGTTAGGGGTCTATCTGAGTCATCTCTTGGAGAAAGTTATTCTCCTACTTTGGAATTTAAGAAGATTTTACTGCTAGAAATTTATAGGTAAAAAATGAGAATAAGCCCAGTGTTTTTGGTGCGATGACCTACCTGTCCTGCCCCGTCACTGTAAGAAATCACCAAATTAGTACAGTGTGCTTGCTCCAGGCACAACTACCACCCAACTCCTGGGGCTCTGAGAAAGGACATTTCCCTTCTCTCCTCCACAAGCTGCACCTTGGCCAGCCAAGCAGAGCCTTCAAGGTTGACAGCCAGATGTGTTCCTGGGGCTGACACCATGGTGCCTAAAATACAGTCCCGAGCTATAAATGTTCTGGACTTGCTTTCATTCAGAGGAGGGAAGCAGAGCCAGACATGGTAGTGAGCTCCGTGGATGCTCTCTCTGTCTGCCCACCCATGGTTGCCCACATACTGAGGTCTCCACATGCAAAGAGGCCTTATCCACACATCTGGCATCCACATATCTCATCCACCCACAGCTGGCACAGGCAGCACTGGGAATACCCTACACGTGTTTTGCTGTTTCCAGTAGTATGTGTGAATCTGCTGTTTTTAAACCTAGTCCTGTGTATTTGATGCTTCAGCAGAAGCCTTTTATAGAAGTGCATAAAATGGTCTAAATGGTGTTCTGTATTTTCAAGCTTAGAAGAATCTGGATTTAGACCTAGGATCACCAAATAGGCAAAACTCTTCATGCTCAGAAGCATATGGGTACATTGATAAAGCAGGGACACCCCCAACTAGACCACGTGGCCCAGGGACTCCTCAAGCCTCGCCTTGAATATCTCCAGGGAAGGGGCCTCAACCACCTCCCTGGGCAACCTGTCCCAGTGCTCCACCACCCTCAGAGTAAAGGACCTATTCCTAAGATCCAATCTAAAGCTGCTCTTCTCCAGCTTGAAGCCATTGCCCCTCGTCCTGTCCCTGCAGGCCTTTAGAAACAGACCCTCCCCAGCCTTCCTGTAGGCCCCCTTCAGGTACTGGAAGGCTGCTCTGAGGTCTCCCTGGAGCCTGCTCCTCTCCAGGCTGAACAACCCCAGCTCCCTCAGCCTGTCCTCGGAGCAAAGGTGCTCCAACCCCCTGATCATTTTCATGGCCCTCCTCTGGACCTGCTCCATCAGGTCCATGTCTTTCCTCTCTTGAGGGCTCCAGACCTGCACACAGTACTCCAGGTGAGGTCTCACCAGAGCAGAGCGAAGTGGCAACGTGCCTTTTGATGCAGCCCAGGATGGGGTTGGCCTTCTGGGCTGCAAGTGCATGTTGCCTGCTCATGTCCAGCTCCTCATTCACCAGCACCCCCAAGTCCCTTTCCTCAGGGCTGCTTTCTAACACCTCATCCCCTGGTCTGTATCGAGAGTGAGGATTGTTCTGGCCCATCCAGTAGGACATGCCAGTAGGGACGAATGAAGATGAATTTCTGATCTGTGTCTCAATTTTGGAGTATACAACATAATTTAAATGCTTGGCAATCAAAAGGCCAGTTTTTATCATGGCAGCAGCAGAGGAAAGCTTGGAAACAGAGCTCAGGTGCAATAGAGATGTGTGCTTTGGGCCAGAGCCATTCTGCAATTAACTGTAGAAGGAAGACCTCTCTAGGGAAGGACTAAATTTAGGATTTCTTCTACTGTTGCAGTCAGATAGCCAGTGCCACCAAGATGCTGCCAGGAGATGCTGATCTCCTGCCTCTCACAGAGGACTGCTGCCCTGCTCTTACCGAGCCTTTTGTGGCTGGTGGGGTGGAGTGAAAGCAGGTTGTAGAGAAATGGGTGTTGACCTCTTCTCCCAAAGGAATAATGACAGGAGCAGAGGAAATGGCCTGAAGTTGCAGCAGGGGAGGTTTAGATTGGATATTAGGAAGAATGACTTTGCTGCAAGAGTGGTCAGGCACTGGAACAGCCTGCCCAGGGAGGTGGTGGAGTCGCCATCCCTGGAGGTATTTAACAAACATGGAGATGTGGCACTTCGGGGCATCTCAAGTGGTTGAGATTGTAGGGTGTGGTGGTTGTTGCTATGGTGGTTGGTATTTTGGGTGTGGTGGTGTCAGTGTGTCGTGGTGGTGGTGGTGGTTGGAGTTTTTCTGTTGTTTTTGTTTTGGTTTTTTTTTTATATAGTTGGACTTGATCTCAAAAGTCCCTTCCAACTATGAAGATTCTGTGATTTCCTCACTGTGATTTCCTCACTGTGATTGTGAGACTATGTAAACCTCTGCCATTGATGACTGATTCCACCTACTTTGGGAATGCATTTAAAGGTACATCAGGTTTTCCAAAGTAACCAATACTGAGTGATACTTGGAAAGGAAAAGAGTATTTTATTCTATCAACTACTGCGAATGATCACTTTGAGTTGTTACCTCTTGATTCACTCTTCTCCCTCCCTCCCAAAAGACCCCCAAATCATTTAAATTGCTGTGCTGGTGACTGATGCCTTTGGGCTACTACTTCATCTGTTTCCTTCTTCTCCCTTCCCAAGCAGTGTCAGTGTCTGAATTTAGGCCTATGTTCCTTAAATGGATGAAACTCTGCACACTCAGCAACAGGCAAAAATGCCTTTATAAAGGGGTCAATCTCTTTGCCAGCTGAGTTATTTTCAGGGAAACTCAGCTCTTTCCCCTCTTCTGGATGTCATTAGACAGAGGCCCATGTAAAGCTAGCGATATAAATCAGGCCAGCTCTGAGATTAGAGGTGTGGGAGCAAGGCAGAGAGAACATAATCAGTGCCTGCACACTGCTACAATGCTAATGACATGGTTACGAGGAGTAGCTTTAATCCCAAATGTCCTATGTGTTCTGCAAAAATGTGTCAAGCCAACCTGCCAGGATTTAAGATAAATCCACCGAAATGAAGTGAACCGTGGCCTTTGCCTTTTTTTTTTTCCTTTTTTTTTAAAGTGGCAGATGTGAGTTTAAAAACAACAACAACAACAACCCAACCAAAAACTCATTCAAATGCAGAGATTTAAAAATAGAAGCTAAAACAGTTTCAACTTTCTGGATAGATGGCAGATCATCTGGTTCTAAAAAAGAAATAATAAAAAAAAAAAACAAACAACCAACCTACGGCCAGAATATAGTTTAGAAAACAGAAAAAGTTTTGTTAGTGAAGGATGAAAGCTAGAGGAAACCCCTAATATGCCCAACCTAGACAATTCTAGGATTCTGTTTCTGAAGTATGACCAGCATCACAAGGGTTTTGGCCTTAATTGCCTCAATTTTTCAGCCTATGCAAAACCGTGAGCTGGCTAGCTG
The DNA here is from genome assembly GCA_013400555.1 of Jacana jacana. Lineage (NCBI taxonomy): Eukaryota > Metazoa > Chordata > Aves > Charadriiformes > Jacanidae > Jacana > Jacana jacana. Next base: position 65,934 of record VZTM01004400.1, read on the forward strand.
GGCAGTTCCATGACGTAATTATTACCAACATGAATAATTAGTGCTTGGGGAGAGCATTCTTGGGTAAAATTGTCTTTTTTTAAAAAATTCTTTCCCAAGGTGCTTTGTTATGTAAGCATACGGATCCCAGATTGGTACTTCTAATTAAATCAGAGGTTTCCTTCGAGGTGAGCATGTTAGATAACAGGGACAGAAAGCAGAGTGGCCAAGCACGCAAATCTTTGAGCTTATTTTTAGCTCTTCGTCGCACTTGGCCCAACTTTCCTCAAATAGACCAGCTACTAATAGGCACCACAATGAATTCTGAGCATCCCCTCCTGCTTTTGGGATGTTAATGTTTTTGTAGGTTCGGTTTGGATCAGACTGTCAGCTGCTTTATGTGGGGAGCCCAACCTTTTAACACTGATGGAGGATTTGGCTTGAAAATGCTGGAGCCACAGCTGCAGGACCGGGACTTAATTGAATACAGTAGACAGCACTCCACAAGCTCCCATTAGGCATTTGAACCTCACTGGATACTCCCAGTGGTGGGGTCCTTTGAACTCTATCTTCCACTGGGTGATTTTGTGCTTTTACACTTAAATCGATAGCGTATTTCTGGGGTTTATTAACAGCGTTTCACTGATTTAACATAGCCCTGTTGTGGAAAAATGGCATTGATGACTGTTCTCATGCTTATGGAGCTCGTGGCTTTGGATAACATGATCTGTTTGACCAGCAGAAGTAGGGAGGTAATTGTCCCCCTGTACTCGGCACTGGTAAGGCCACACCTTGAGTATTGTGTCCAGTTCTGGGCACCTCAGCACAAGAGAGATATTGATGTGCTGGAACGAGTACAGAGGAGGGCAATGGAACTGGTGAAAGGCCTCGAGAATAAATCTTATGAGGAACCATTGAGGGAGCTGGGACTGTTTAGTTTGAGCAAGAGGAGGCTGAGGGGAGACCTCATCCCTCTCTACAACTACTTGAAAGGGCATTGTAGAGAGGTTGGTGCTGGTCTCTTCTCACGGGCAATGAGCGATAGAATGAGAGGGAATGGCTGCAAGCTGCAGCAGGGTAGGGTTAGGCTGGACATTAGAAAAAAATTCTTCACAGAAAGTGTGGTCAGTCAGTGGAATCAGCTGTCCAGGGAGGTGGTGGAGTCACCATCCCTGACTGTGTTTAAGAGTAGATTAGATGTGGTGTTGAGGGATCTGGTGTAGGGGAGAACTTGTAGAGTAGGGCTGATGGTTGGACTGGATGATCCCAAGGGTTTCTTCCAACCTGAATGATTCTATGATTTTATGATCTGAGAAACAACCGGACGTTTGGCTCAGTCAGGTAAATTAAAGAAATGATTTCTCAATAGAAAAAAAAAAAACAACAAACAACCAAACCAAACAACCAGGATGCCCCTGGGAAGGAAGATTTCATGACAAGAAACCATTTAGAGAATTCAGTTCTTTTTATTTAGCGGTGCTGGGCTGGAAAGGAAAAGCCATACTAGGAAAGGAAATTGGAAAAGAGATGGGACTGAGAAGGGCAAGGGAGGGGAGGGCAGATAGTTTGAGTTGACCCCATAACCAGGAAGTCAAAGGAGGAGGGAGGAACCCTTGAAAAGGTGTAGGTTGGAGGAGCAGGGTGACAAAAATTGTCTTCGGACTGATGTGTGCTTTTAGTACGGGGATACACAGGTGTGTAATGGTCAAGATACTTAAAATAGGGAAACCAGAGTCCTCTACCCATTACACAGGAGGAAAGACAAAGTCCACAGAGCTGGAGCAGAGCTGCTCACTTCAATCTGTAAAGTAGTCAGAGGTGCAAACGCAGATGCACTGGAAAGTGCAGGTTTTTTGCAGCTTTCCTTTCTTCACACTTGATGAGGATGAAGGTCAGTCCTGGGGTCAGTCTGCACTGGTTCCGCAGGGTGAAAGGAGGGGACAGGGTGGTGGAATCTCTTGTGGAGATGCACAGCCCATTTATACTACAGAACTGTGTGTCTCCTACCAAGTCAGGGCAAAAACCAGGCTGGGGAGCATCATGACAAGGTGAGAAGATCAGCATTCCCTAGTCATTGCAGTGGAAACAGCAGCAAAACTTCTGGACAAATTAATTTATTTAATTATTTAATTAATTTCTTGAAAATGCATTTGGCACACATTGCTCACCTAAACTTAAAAATCCAATGATGGCTGGAGAAACGAGACCACATTAAGCTTGGCTTGGCTTTAGTTTAGAAATCAACTGAAATAACCGTACCTTTGATTTGGGAAAAATTCTCGGTTTTGCTATGGATTTTTTTCTTTATTTAGCATGAAATAAAGTATCTCTGTTTGAAGTTTGCCAGTTTTTTCTCCTCCAGGTTCTAAGTTAATTACACGCATCCTGAAAGAGTAAATTTACCCTAAGGCCTCAGACAGGTCCACAGAACTTACACAAGAAAAGAATCCTTCCAGTTCCAATAAGGAGCTACACTTAGGTTTGATAACAAGACCAATTAATTTTATTATAAAGAAGTCAAAATACCAGTGTTTTCGTCTTTGACATATTTTTTACACCAGAAGTGGGTTCTTCGATAAGAACACAACCATTCATTTTTTTTAATTTTTGGTATATTTCATAGCTTCCATAAAAACCCACTCAAATCTCTTGGGAAGACCTGTTTCTTATCTCTTTTCCCTGTCTGTTATGGTCTGCAAGCTTCTTAGAATTCAATTCAACTTCAATTACTCCTTGTTGAAAGACATGTGCCTGCACTGTATGTGTGAGATATAGGATATGAGGTGTATATAGACTGAGCTTGAGCCCTGAACCAGCAGAGACCTGATAAGTGCATGATAAATTCCCAGAATGTGCTACAATGCTTCATTGAATAAAGACAAGACCTGTTGCACAGAATCACAGAATGATCTGGAGTTGGAAGGGACCTCTGGAGTTCATCTATTCTGACCCCCTTGCCAAAGCAGGCCCTCCTTAGAGCAGGTTGCACAGGAACCTGTCCAGGTGGGTTTGGAATGTCTCCAGAGATGGAGACTCCACCACCTCTCTGGGCAGCCTGTGGTAGATACTTGGCTGGAGTGGGATCTTTCCACTTTTTCCAGGTGGGATCTAATTCTGGAAATTGCTGTTCCCCGAAATATCAGTGTTACCTGCTGCACTGTATGTTCTAATGCTGCTTCTGTAGTTCCCTATAACTTAACTGTGTACCCATGGCAAGATTCAGCACCAGATCCCAGACACTTAAATTTCAGTACCTAGATGTAGTTAGTGACACGGGGAATTAGGTGTCTAAACTTTGTTGTGCTCAGTGGAAAGAGCAGCTGACAGACTGCTCACTGCTGAGAGCTCTTCAAGTCACCTCCAAAGAACAACCTTCACGAGGAGCTCCAAACTCTGTTGAATTTGCCTAAAAGAGGAATGTAACGCTTTTGGGCATCCTGCCTGATCTCCTGCTGAGGTTTGGAAAGGCACAGGTCTCCTCTATAGCTTGTACCACCTCTGCTGGTTCTGTGCAGTGCTGCCAGCTGTCCCGAGGCATCTCCAACAGTACGTGACATCTTATACTTGGCAAGTGGGTAGAGTATTTTATCTTTAGTGCCTTGAGCAAGAACTTCTACACTTAGATCATACATACGTTTAGACACTAAAATGTCCTACAGGATGGAAAATACCAGCATTTTTTAAAAAAGCGTTTTCACATTAGCCATACGAAATATATTCCAAAATATTGAGAGTCTTTAATGATAAAAGCAACAACAGAGACTTGCCAGAGCTTTAACACAGCTGATTAAAAATCTGTGCTTCCTTACCACTCACTGAATTGGCAGCAGAGCACCGACCGTATGGGCTCCTTTTGGGGAAGAGAAAGGGCTCTAAGAGGTGTCTGAAACTCCTCTTCGTCTACAGTGCTTTGAAGTGTCCCTTATAAATTCTTGACTGAAACTCTGGGCTGCAAAGGTTTTATTTTGCAGGCATGACAAGACAAGCAACTGTAGAAAATCCTTCCCAGGGAGAGCAATTTCGATCAAAAGAACCCAACGTATGGCCTTTTGCAAAATGAGCAGGAGATATGAAATTTCAGTACTGATGTGCCTCGAGCATAGAATCATAGAAGCGTAGAAACACAAGGTTGGAAAAGATCTACAAGTCCAACCGTCCTCCTGTCACCAGTACTACCCACTGAGCTACTAAATCATGTCTAGTAGCACCTCGTCCAGACGCTTCGTGAACACCTCCAGGGATGGTGACTCCTCCACCTTCCTGCACAGGCCATCCCAGGGCCTGACCACTCTTGGAGAGAAAAAGCTTTTCCTGACATCTCATCTAAATCTCCCCTGGTGCAACTTGTGGCCATTCCCTCGAGTCCTATCCTTAGTTCTCTGGGAGAAGAAGCCAACCTGCTCTTCACAACCTCCCTTCAGGAAGGTGCAGAGTGCCATGAGATCTCCCCTGATCCTCCTCCTCTCCAGACTAAACAATCCCAACTCCCTCAGCCATTCCTCACAGGACTTGTGCTCCAGACCCCTCACCAGTTTTGTTGCCCTTCTCTGGACACGTCCCAGGGCCTTGATGACTTTCTTGTAGCGAAGGGCCCAAAACTGAACATGGTACTTGAGGTGCGGCCTCACCAGAGCTGAGTACTGGGGGGTGATCATCTCCCTCCTCCTGTTGGCTACACTATTCCTGATGCAAGCCAGGATGCCATTGGCTTTCTTGGTCACCTGGGCACACTGTTGGATCATGTTCAGCTGAACATCGACCAACACTCCCAGGACCTTTTCTTCTTCAGTCTTCTAGCCATTCTGCCCAAGCCTACAGCATTGCATGGGGTTATTGTGGCCAAAGTGCAGGACCTGTCACTTGGCCTTGTTGAACCTCATCCCATTCACCTCAGCCCAGCAATCCAGCCCATCCAGATCCCTCTGAGGGCCCTCCCTACCCTCAGGCAGATCAACACTACCTCCCAACTCAGTGTCATCTGTAAATTTACTGAGGGTACACTCAATCCCCTCATCTAGGTCATTAATAAAGATATTAAACAAGATAGGCCCTAGTACTGACTCCTGGGTGATACCACTTGTAACGGGATGCCAGCTGGACTTAATTCCATTAACCACTACATGCTGGGTACGGCCCTCCAGCTGGTTCTTTTCCCAGAGAAGAGTATCTCCATCCAGGCTACGGGCAGCCAGTTTCCCCAGGAGAATACAGTGGGAGACCATGTCAATGGCTTTGCTGAAGTCTAGGTAGACTACATCAATAGACTCATCTACCAGTCTGCTCGTGCTGTCATAGAAGATAGAGGTATGGTTTAGTGATGTTTTTTATCAGAATTAGGTTGATGATTGGACTAGATGATCTTAAAGGTCCCTTCCAACCCAGGCAATTCTATGGGAATACTTTCTAACTTGGACATTTCTCTCATGTCCTGAGGTACAAGAAAATTTATAATAGAACTTGCATGTCTAGAAGGTCTGTCTGTATTAAAAAAAAAAAAAAAGAAAAAAGAAAAAAAATATTAAGAGCTAAGTAATGCATATGCTGTATCAGATGCAGGAGTTTCTTCATTGTGATGTCTCTTTGATAAGAACAATTCATCCTTCTGTGAGAGCTCACACGCTGTAGGAGCTGGACATCCTCCTGCTCACTTACTAGGTGATTTCCAGAACAGCTGGCAGAGTGATGGGACAGACCCCTTTGGAAGGCTGGATGAGGAAGGGACCAGGGATGGATAGGTGGAATGGAGAACATAAGCAAGCCTGACACCAATCTCTGTACTTTGAAAACAATTTTCTTTAGGATTTCTGGCGAAATAAGAGTAGAAAAATGCACCCGGTGTACACATTTTTGTGTTGGTTTTTTTTTGCTCCTTGATAACTAAAACCCTCAGGACTTAAAAATCCCATATATGAGAAATCTAGCAGCCAAACAGTAACACTGAGGGTTATAGAGATAGTCTGAACACATCTAGATAACCCAAGACAGGTAACCAAAGTCTGAAGCCCTCATCCATTTTAGTTTTTTATATAATCTGCTGACACTAAGCAAAAAATGTTCAGAGCTCCTTCATTGTACAGATGCTCTAAGCATTTTCACATTGGATTAGCTAAATACTCACTGGATAAAGTAAAGAGCAAAAGATATCTAGAGGATTACCACTGCCTTCCCTCTGTATTTGCTGCACATGGAGTTGAGTCCATGATCCCAGCATGGATGGCAAATATGTGAGTTGGATCCCATTTACTGCTTTCAAAACCCCTTGGCCTGATAAGGGCGGAAATGAACAGCCTTTCCACAGCATGGAACTATAATTTATCAGAGATAAAATGGCAATTTTCTTCTATGTACTTAGATTTTCAGTGTCTTCTACAGTGGCAAAAACAGTCACCAGAGAATGAGAAAAATGCCATAGACTGATGCCACGTGAACGATGACAGCTTCAGCTGATGACAGTCCACTAATAGATATGTCTCAAAAGGAAGGAAGCTAGGCAGACAGGTAGGAAGGATGGAAGGGCGGAATGAAGGAAGGACGGAAGGAAGGAAGAAAAGGAACAAGGAAGGAAGGAAAAATAGGAACAAGGAAGGAAGGAAGAAAGAAAGAAAGAAACACAGGAAGAAAGAAAGAGAAGAGAAGAGAAGAGAAGAGAAGAGAAGAGAAGAGAAGAGAAGAGAAGAGAAGAGAAGAGAAGAGAAGAGAAGAAGAAAAAGGGAAAAGAAAAAGAGAGAAAGAGTGAAAGAGAGAAAGAAGAAAAAGAGAAAAGAAAAAGAAAAGAGAGAAAGAGTGAAAGAGAGAAAGAAGAAAAAGGGAAAAGAAAAAGAAAAGAGAGAAAGAGTGAAAGAGAGAAAGAAGAAAAAGGGAAAAGAAAAAGAAAAGAGAGAAAGAGTGAAAGAGAGAAAGAAGAAAAAGGGAAAAGAAAAAGAAAAGAGAGAAAGAGTGAAAGAGAGAAAGAAGAAAAAGGGAAAAGAAAAAGAAAAGAGAGAAAGAGAGAAAGAGAGAAAGAAGAAAAAGGGAAAAGAAAAAGAAAAAAAGAAAAAGAAAAAGAAAAAGAAAAGGAAAAAGAAAAAGAAAAAGAAAAAGAAAAAGAAAAAGAAAAAGAAAAAGAAAAAGAAAAAGAAAAAGAAAAAGAAAAAGAAAAAGAAAGAGAAAAAGAAAGATGGACAAATTTAATGACCTGGCTCAACACTTCATTGTGTTTCACTATATTCTGCTTAAAATTGGGCTGTAAAGGTGTGCACTTAATGAGACAACAACCTTCCTTGCTATGCAGGTTCTGCTCCAATCTTGTCTTAGTCAGTGCAGCTACATCTCTGTAGCCACATTTTTGTGACATAACACAGTGTTTATGCCAGTATTATTGCAAAGATGAGCACACTGAAACTGGCAACTCAGCATGAACAGCGCTGAAGGCCTTAATATGGAAATCTGTCTTTCAGCATCCACAGTTTTAATTTTGCATTTTGAGGTTTTAAAATGCATTGAGCTATTCCTTGCCTTATTCATCTGAGTCGGGCTTCAATCTCCTTCCAGCATTCTGTTTCTGATTAATAGTTATTAAGCAGTGACAGCCATCATGGGAAAAGGACTATTTTACCCTGGAAAATTTAGCAGTTCTAGGAACTGTTAGCATTTCCACAGCTGAATGTGAACATACAGAATACAATCTGAAGTGGTTTAAAAGACTCTCACTAAAGAATATTGTGTTTCTTTTGCATTTTCATTATGACTACGAGCCACTATGTTTCCTCAATAGTTTATTTCAACAAAGCTGATATTTCCTTACGTGCAGTGAACAATAACGCTGATCTTTCTGCTGCAGGAAGAATCTACACTGCAGAAATAATTAGAGCTATAGTTGTACAATATGCCAAAAAGAGGGGTAAATTGGATAATCCAGACATCTGGTTTTGTTCACAAATGCAATGCAGAGATCCATAAACCCATCCAGGGTAGAGACAGACTGCTTTGTATTTACATTCAAATTAACTACCCAGAGAAGAGGATGTCTACTTTTTTATTAGAATGGTTGGGTTTCAAGGTTCTTAACAATGAGGCTCTGTACATATTTCAGGTGAAACCATGGAAACAGCAGGAGCCATTTTACTCAAAATAGAAACCCCACAAATGACCTTGACATTTAAAAGCTGGTGTTGCACATTGTGAATGATGGGCATATTATCAAGTCCTCTGTTCCAAAATTGGTCTTGGCCTTCCAAGGAGTATTTGAAAGCTGGGGACTTCTGTCGTCCTCCCTTTTTAGGGGTGCAAGGTAGAAAAGTAGAATATATGCAGGAAGACGTGACAACTTGTAAATGATGGCAGTGGAGCTTGAGAGGGTGGCACTTAGAGGAATTCATCTGGACCTGAAGATTATTGGTTAAATTCAACTATTTGAAAGGACATTGTAGAGAGGTTGGTGCTTGTCTCTTCTCCTGGGTAATCAGAGAATGAGAGGGGATGGCTGCAAGCTGCAGCAGGGTAGGGTTAGGCTGGACATTAGGATCCTAAAGAATTTTTCCCAGAAAGAGTGGTCAGAGCCTGGAATGGGCTGCCCAGGGGGATGGTGGAGTCGCCATCCCTGAAGGTGTTTCAGAGTAGATTAGATGTGGTGTTGAGGGATATGGTGTAGGGGAGAAATTTGGAGAGTAGGGCTGATGGTTGGACTCGATGCCAAGACTCTCTTTCAACCTGAATGATTCTATGATTCTATGAATTCTGTATGAAGACCTAACCTGTAAAACTTCTCCCCTCAGGCAGCTGAGTGTGAAGCAATAGCTTTTTTGCTGTCAACATTTTTGCTTTTTGTTCCCCTTTGGGGAGGGACTTTTGATCAGGGAGTGGAGCCACAGGAAGAGGGAGAATGGTTTTAAATTGAAAGAGGGAAGAGTTAGAATAGATCCTAGGAAGAATCTATTTCCTATTAGGGTGGTGAGACCCTGGAAGAGGTTGCCAGGAGAAGCTGTGGCTGCCCCATCCCTGGAGGGGTTCAAGGCCAGGCTGGATGGGGCTTGGAACAACCTGGTCTTGTGGGAGGTGTCCCTGCCCCATGGCAAGGGGTTGGAACTCCATGATCTTTAAGGTCCCTTCCAACTCAAACCATTCTATGATTCTATGATGATTCTGTGGACATGCAGAGATAGAATTTTTCTACTTTACATTTCTCAATGATACTAAACGTCTCAAATACCACTTAATTTAAGGATTTCATCCTTTCAAGGATTGCTGGACAATGTGATTTCTTAGTATACAACCCCTGCATAAAACCCTAACTTCTACTGTCTTTAAATAGTTGAAAAATACAAAGGTATTTTGTTTTTTTTTGCTCTCAAGCCATACTTCTGGAAACCCCATTTCTCCTCCTGTTCAAATTATATGATAGTTGCTGAAAAGTAATTGCTGGCCCAAGGCTTGCAGGGAGACTGGGGTGTCAAACTTTTAAACACAGAGCCCTCTTAAAAGAATCCTGCTGGACAACACACATCTTCTGAGTGGGGCTGTCCACCACTGCTTGTCCATCATGTAGGACCTTGATTGGTGGTTTAGCATGTATGCTCTGGAATTTGAACCCTATGCCTTGGCCCTTAACAGCAAAGAAGAGTGTGGCAATGCCATGGTTAAGTAGGGTTGTCACTTCAAGATGGTTGGGTTAAGGTCTTTCCTAGCATGAACTTCTTCAGAGGCACTAACTGGAGTCATGTCTGGGAGATGGGACTGACTCCCACTTCTCCAGCCTGTTCTCCTTTGAGAAGACTGGACCATATGCTTTTTCCCCAGGTATTCAAGACCCCACAGATGCAGAGTCAAAGATGTTCCTAAAGAGGTTTCAGATAAATGTAGGTTCTTTGCTTCTCAGAAGAGAAAAACTGGGCTGAATGAGACAATAACCTGGAGAATAAGTTCCTGGCAATGGAGATTTTACCAACAACTTTTGTGGGGCCAGAATTTTACCCTTTGAACAGCATTTCAACTCCTTAAACAAACCACTGCCTTGTTGAATTCACCACTGCTCCTCATCTACTGATTCCCAGAACACAAACCAACACATGTCCTTGGGAATTTCTGCTTACACGATGAGCAGTAAAAGAGCCAGTGTGGGGCACCATATTAGGACAGAGCTGGAATGTCTCCTGCAGCTTCTTGTGCCTTCTCCAGTGGTTTTATACAGCTCCATTGAATTCACGCCCTTCCTTTCAGTCTTCAGCTCATATCTCTCCCTTTATTTATTACTGGTGTGAATGTCATGTGTGTGCGCACATTGAGTATTCATAGCTTTTACTAGTCTTCTCTTTCACCGAGTTGAATAGTATTTGTATTTCTAAATAAGATTTTTAATACTTAAAGAGGCCTGCTAACACTGCCCTTGAAGCTTTACTTACTTTGCCTTGCCCTCCTGCTGGGAGCAGCTCTTCCTTGAGGTGACAGATAGGAAGCCCGTTTTCTGACAGTTCAGCTCCAGCAGTGTCATGGCATGAAAGGCAAAATAATAGCTGCAGGGACAACAACCACAAACTAAAACTGCTTTATGAGCATCATTCTAGACAGGCTTTCCTGTCTAGATTAATTTTACATAGCTATTTTATATGAAAAGCATTTAATCCCATTCACCACGGCTAATCATAGAATTATAGAATCATTTTGGTTGGAAGAGATCCTTGGGATCATCTAGTCCAACCATCAGCCCTACTGTACAAAGTTCTCCCCTACACCAGATCCCTCAACACCACAGCTAATTGACTCTTAAACACATTCAGGGATGAATGGTGCATGTTGATAGCAAAGGCACTGCAGTATTTCTTGCACAAACACAAACTCTGTCCCTGTGGACCAGAAGGGTTTCTGAGGAGCAGTAAGGACAATTAGAAACTCAGTGTTTGCTTCTGCTGGCAATGGGAGCAGCAGTCCCAAAAATGCTGTCCCAGCAGCAGTCCCAGACTTCAAGCCTACCCTGAGAGCCTTGAGGTCACACTCCACAGCGTGTCATAGAATCACAGAATCATAGAATTGTCTGGGTTGGAAGGGACCTTTAAGAGCATCTAGTCCAACTGTCAACCTAACTCTGATAAAAAAACATCACTAAACCTTGTCCCTGAGCACCACGTCAACCTGTCTTCTAAATACCTCCCGGGATGATGCCTCAACCACTTCCCTGGGCAGCCCATTCCAACGTGCAATAACCCTTTTAATGTAAAAATCGTTCCTAATATCCAATCTGAGCCTCCCCTGGTGGAACTTGAGGCCATTTCCTCTTGCCCCATCACCTGTGACCTGGGAGAAGAGACCAACCCCCACCTCTCTATACCCTCCTTTCAGGTAGTTGTAGAGAATGAGGTTTCCTCAGCTTTCTTTTCTCCAGGCTGAACAACCCCAGCTCCCTCATCCTCTCCTCATATGACTTGTACTCCAGACCCCTCACCAGCTTTGTTGCCCCTCTCTGGACCCTCTCTAGCCCCTCAATGTCTTTTTTGTGGCAAGGGCCCCAAAACTGGACACAGCACTCAAGGTGGTGCCTCACCAGTGCCGAGTACAGGGGTCAGATCACCTCCTGAGTCCTATTCACCACACTGTTCCTGATCCAGGCCAGGATGCTGGTGAGAGACCGGGAACTACTGGAGAGAGTCCAGCGTAGGGCAACAAAGATGATGGAGGGATTGGAGTATCTCCCTGATGAGGAAAGGCTGTGAGAGCTGGGGCTCTTTAGCCTGGAGAAGAGAAGGCTGAGGGAAGACCTTATTCATGCTTATAAGTATCTGAAGGGTGGGTTGAAGGAGGACGGAGCCAAACTCTTTTCAGTGGTTCCCAGTAACAGGACAAGGGGCAATGGGCACAAAATTGAATATATGAAATTTCATTAAAATGTGAGGAAAAAACTGCCCAGGGAGGGTGTGGAGTCCCCTTCTCTGGAGACCTTCCAACCCTGCCTGGATGCAGTCCTGAGTGATGTGATCTGGGCAACCCCGCTTTAGCAGGGGAGTTGGACTGGGGGATCTCTAGAGGGTCCTTCCAACCACTATCATTCTGTGACTGTGTGATTCTGTATTTTCCTGAACACAGGGGGATAGTTTTGTCCTATAAACTCAGAGAAGAATTTGGGCCACAGATTTCTCAAGGCAAGAGTTGGGTGGTCTTTAACACAGAGAGGGAGGCTGCAATAGTTTAAATTTACCATTGGGTTTCAGATATAAGCCTCCATGACCACCATGCCTGAAAGCTTTCCTGGGTCAGCAGCTGCAGAGGCTACTGCTTGCTGAAATAAGCCTTCAGTATGCCCACATGAAAAAACATATTTTCAAGGATAAAAGGTAAATACTGCTTCAGCATATGGTTCTTCTTAGAGCATTTCCTTTGGCTCTTTTTTTCAGCCTTATAATAATAAATACATAACTTCAGGATAATTTTGCATGCATTCCTCTTAAGAGATCTGCAAGTTTTACTTGTACAGGGACCCTAGGGTTGCCCTGCTGGGCAAATATTCTTCTTAAAAAACAACAAAACCCTGCTCTCATATCTGGCCTAAATCTGTTTTTGAACATTGGTGCATATTTACCAGTTGCTTTCCTGGCTGCTTTTTTTGTATCTCTGCTTTTTAGGCTGTATTGCTTCAGACCAGAAAATTGTAAATAGCTCACTACATTCTTTTCTGGTTTTCATATCCTAAATAGAGAATTTAGTTTAAGTGCTGGAGACATACAGTAGACCCAGGGCTTTGAAATGGCTTTACGACTCCAGAGTTAGGGAGTAGGAGGCTTAGGGGTTTATCTCAGACTATAATTTTCCTCATTTCAACAGCTTTCACCTTTTTCAGGTCTACTGAAATAGGAGGAAGCCAGCTTCTGGACTGGCAATTGAAGAACATTTTTAATATTCTTAGATTTACTGAACCAATTACGTGAAATCACATTTTGGATGGCAAAGTATGTAATGAGTTGACTCTTGTGACTCCTTCTTGGGTTACTCTTGCGCTGCCTTTTTCAATATTCCTCAGTGCTCAATTACTTTTATCACTACTCCCCAATTAAACTTGATCATGCTTTTATTTAAAGGTATGGACACACACGGTCCTTGGCCAAATGCTCTTTCCTGCTGCGTGAAGGCACAAGCTCTGACTGCAGGTGGCACATTGCTGAGGTGTCCCATCTGGGGTGACACCAACTCAGAGGTGGGTGCAGTCCACAAAGATGTGTCTACCTCTAAAGACACTGTAGATTTACTTACATGCTGGCAATGAAAATGATTTTTTTTCCCTTGCTCTCTGTTTAATGGTGCATTATAGAATTTGTGGGGGGTTTTTTTGCTGTTTGGTACTAATCCCCCTACATTTTGCAGTTGGTGATGTTTGTAGGGAGGGCATGCAGTGGCCCACAGTAGACTAAAAAGCCTATTTTTTTTTGGCAACTGAGATGGGGGGATGATGACCCAGGAGTTCCCAGGCATTTTAATGTTCCTCTGTAGTGACTTTTGGAGAGGATATTTCTACCCAGTGGCGTTCTTCCACGGTTCTTCTATTGTGGCAATGATATTTTGTGATTTAGCCAGTGTGTTTCCCCTGAGAGAAACTAATGATCAGGTTGGGGGTAGGGGGAACAATGAGCAAATGTTCTATTTTGATAGGGAATTCTGAATTTGGATATGGGCAAAGAATTCAAACAGATCCAAACTGTTTATTTCAAAGTGTTTTGACTTTGTCACTTAGCATTTAAAGCTGGGGCACTTAAAGGCATGGAAGTGTAGAGAGGAGAGTAATGTTTAGGGATGGTTAAGGTCATAATGCATATTTTAAGCAAATATAAATGCATCAGCTTGTACATGAATACAGAATTCTTGCCAAAAGGCCGCTGAAAGGTGACATTGAAACAAAGCGGCAGATGCTGAGAAACAAGATCTCTGTGAATGAGAGTGAGAGGGAAATCCGGTTCAGTCTCCGTTCACGGCTTTGATCCCGGGTTCAGACGATGCTTCCACAGCTTCAGATGAACGCTTGTATCCTTTAAAAGCAGGGTGTAGTAGAAGAACCAGGACTTTTGGGGAAAGAACGTGAAAGTAAAGAGTGAAATGGCATGGAAAGGCACAGCAGGACTCTGCTCTTCCTTTCCCACGTAGACTCTGTGGGTTTAGTGCCTGATACTGTAGGAAGAAAAGAGGCTTAAAGCCAGAGGGTATGGATCTTAGGAAACAATTATAGGTGCTAGATGTGCCTTTGCATTCCAGGCATATACCATATCTCATCTTACCGCTGCTAGGCTACCGCAGCCCTGTAGACAATCCTAACGATGTACCCTGGTGATTAATAATCTGCTATATCTTACTTGTAAATAACCTGGGGGGTGAAAAAAAAAAGAGAGAGAAAAAAAGGTATCTTTGATGATTAGCTGCTGGATTATCTGCCCTTAGATATTCCTCGCTTGGGACTCGAGTGTGGCACTTCAGGCTGAGCTGTGGCTCAAAATGCCACACACCCCCCCCCAGAGTCTCAGAGCCCTGTGGTCCCTGAGTTGAGGGGCTCCAGCCCCAACAGAAAGAACCCCCTCCTGTTCCCAGCACGGGGAGGGAGGAAGATCATGGCTCTCCTCACACCCAAAAGACTGCCCATAGAGAGGTTCTGTGCTGACTCTCAAAGCTCCCTGCATCCTCCCCCCTTTCCCTCTGCCCAACTGGGTGAGTTCTTAGCACAGTCTGACATGTGCTAAGAACTGGGAATTGCAGCCCCTGCCTCCCAGTTTGTCACTTGGCATTTATCAATATGATCTCCTGAGGATTAATGGTATATAGGAAAAGAAAATATGCTTTAGTTTCTCCATGTTTATCCTACGCTTTCTCTTCCAGGGTTTTTTTTTAGTTTTTTTTTTTTTTCATTTTATTCTTTATACTCCTTATGCCAAAAAACAACTGAGACTTTTTACACTCATATTTATTTTACAAAGTATGAGGTTTTTTTCTGGGTGTCCTTGTGCAGGAGACAGACATAAATGAGAGTCGGTGCCATTTTTAAGATGCTCAACTGGCTTTTTCAGACAAATGCACTTAAACATTGGGCTCGTGCTCCAGAAGAAACATCTAATTTTGAACGCAACTGTTAAAATTATCCCAAGTAGATTCACTGCAACCTCCCTCCCCAGACTTGGCAGCTACCGAAACAAACCAGTAAGCCCTACAGAATCACTACCATGACTGAGATGGGTGGCATGGGCTTTCTCCTGCTGCCAGGCACTTCGAGGGGAGCCTGTGTTTATAGGCACGGTGCCAGATCCAGCCCTGTGATGGGCAAGGAATGTCAGATTCCTTCCCTTCGCTACCCTTTGCCAGGAGGCCTTATCACCTGCTGGTTCGGACCGGACTCCTGCACTGATGCAAGTCCCTCCCACCTCTCCCCACCTCTCCGTGCCTGGTGACCACTCTCAATGGCCATCTCAACCCATCGTTCCCACTCTCCTGGCCCTGAAGTTTGCGGGGTTGCTCCTGGGATGGGAGGGCAAGGCAGAGGGCAGGAGATAATGTAGAAGAATAACCTCAGTGAGAAAAGGTAGCCCTTTCTTCTCTGTTTTTTAAGGTGGATAGCTGTCACCCCTAAGCTTAACCATTATTTCTGAGACTGTCTTGCTCTTTTCTTCCACTAACCTCTTGCTTTGCACCTCCCTCACATTCACGGTTCCTTGGTTTCATTCAGGAAACTGTAGCTAACTCTTCTCTGGAGACCAACGAAACGTTAAGTTGGATTTATCTGAACAGCCTCTGAGTGTGGTTAAGCTCATTTCTTGCACTAAATGAGCTCTTTAGCTTAGGAGCTGCTGTGAGAAGTGCTCTCTCCGACATCCCAAATAAAAATAATGAGCTGCTCTCTCCCAGCAGCGAGCTGCCCTCGGGAGTTCATTAGGACACTAGCTTGGTGAGGGTCCCCGAGGAGTGAAGTTACTTGTCCTTTGGCTTTATACTTCCCAGTGCTCACACTCCAGGAAGACCCAGAGCCCATTAGCCTCCTAATGCACATCCTGTTTTGCTTATTGCTTTATTAATATTGGGCTGGGAATGAAGAGCAGATGTTGCCCAAAAATGGCAGCAGTGTTAGGGAAAAGGGGAAGGAAGACAAGCGTGCTGATTTATTGCCTTTGTGGCATACCACTGAGTGGAAAACCTGGCTGGAAGTGTGAAATACTGAAAGAAAAGCAGAGCCATTAACTCACGCCACCTTTCAGCTGAGCTATTTCTTCTCTTCGTGGCCTGGAATAGACCAGGCACCTCCTTGGGTGTCAGCAACTCCCTGGACTAGCAAGGACATGTAAAGCCCCAAATCCATCACAACTAAAGCATGACCTAAAAAAAGACAGTGCCTTTGTAGCTCTCTGTTACCTTCTCTTCTGAAGTTAATATGGCTCATGAGACCAAGGCAGCCTGAGTTAAGGTACTACTTTTCCCTTCTTCTGATGGTTACCATCCCTCTGACAAGGTCATGTCCCTCAAAGAACAGCAGTTGGGAGAGGAACTGTTAAGACAAAGGGCCTGTTTTCCACTGTTTTCCTGACTTAGTCTTGCATTAACACAGATAAATCAAAAGTAGAATGTCAGCCCATGTCCTTAATCCAGCAAAATGGGAACTATGTTCTTTTGCAGTTGTAGCCATAAACAAACCAGCAATGTGCCCTTGTGGCCAAGGTCTTTTTCTTCTGGAGAGAAGGCTGAGGGGGGATCTGATCAACACCTAGAAATACTTCAAGAGTGGGTGTCAGGAGGATGGGGCCAGTCTTTTTCCAGTGGTGCCCAATGACAGGACAAGAAGAAATGGGAACAAACTGGAACGTAAGAAGTTCCATCTGAACATGAGGAGGAACTTCTTTCCTTTGAGGGTGGCAGAGCCCTGGAAGAGGCTGCCCAGAGAGGTGGTGGAGTCTCCATCTCTGGAGACCTTAAAAACCTGCCTGGACAAGCTCCAGTGTAACCTGCTTTAGGAGGACCTGCTCTTCTGGCAGGGGGTTGGATGAGATGATCTCTAGAGGTTGCTTCTAACCCCAGATCTTTCTGTGATTCTGTGAAACCATTCTGTGACACCAATTGATTGCTTTGTGTTTGAGGGATACACTGTATTTTTAATTAACTGTGGTGAAACTTTAAAAGTAGAAAGTTTGCATAATAAGTCTTACACATTTATATTTTATTGTGAACTTGGGTGCCACTGTTGCACCTCTTGTAATCAACCTGTCAAGTGAAGAGAGTGATATTGATTTCCTGTTCATCACTTGGCACTGGATGCTCACACCCACTGCAGACTGCAGAGACTCTCTTTGCTCAGCTAACCTGTTATTTAAGCATTTAGAGCCAAAAGTAAGCCGGGAAGTCAGGCGTTTTGGCAGCTGGAGTCAGCTGGAGTAATTGCCTACAACAAACATCTTCACCTAGGCCCAAGGACAAATTTCTCTCTTGGTAGATTGGCCACTGCAGAAGGAATTGAAGTTGTACCTGTTTGCAGCTGCTGTGAAGGTTGGAAATACTGTACCCTTATATTTTCCCATGTGACTGGATAATGTCTTTTTAATATCTGCTGCTGTTCTGTGATCTTATGAAAATCATTGTTGGTTTTATACAATAATGGCTGGGACTCCTGGTCATAGAACAAGATCCCAAAGCTGTTGTATACATCCGTGCTCCATAAGGCTTAAAAACTGCAGTCATTGGTTCATCATATACCAGTTCAAGTGCAGCAGAGTTACTCAAGTTTAATGGGTCACTGCCTACCAGATGAGTTATATATATATTTTCAGGGATGGCTCAGTGTGATGACTGAGCTGAATTAAGAGCTTGTCCTTGCTGAAGTGGGGTATCCTCTCTTCCTCTTTGGATCCCATGGATCCCTCCTCTTCCTTCCCCTTCTTTGTTTTTTTTTGGAAGTTCTTGTACAAGTGAAACGAGTGACTAACAAAGTGATCCAGCTCCTAAAAGCAGCAAAAAAATATGTTGTGTTTTTCCTTTTTCCCCTTTGCATTGGTTGCTTGCCATCTCAGCAAGCTCCACCAGTGAGGGCTGAGCTGAGAGCCAGAGCTGGCACAGAGGAAGCTGAGGCCATGAGGGGCTGGCAGTGGAAGGACAAGATAAAGAATCACTGAGATGAGCTTTTCTGGAATCCTTGAAAACCTCTCTGAAAAAAGGAGAATACCAAAATAACAGGCCTAGGCTTTGGTTATGTTGAGTTTGAGCTGTTTGAGCACCACACAAGCACAAAGAGGCATCAAGCACAAGCTTGGTAAAAATGGAATATGGTGTCCTGTGAAGCTATCTTATTGATCCAGATTATAAATAAGTAAACAAATGTGGTGAGTCAGTCTTAAACACTTTCTTTTTTAAAGGAGGGGAAAGAAATCAAAGGTAAATCCTCCACCCTGCCAGCAAAGCACTAGCTATTCAGCAATGTGCAGGGTATTACACTCTGGTATATTCCTTGGCGTGGCAAAAGCCAAGGTGAAATAGAAACACCTCGTCAGTTCATCTCTATCAAACCAGAATGAACATAATTTGCAGAACTCTCTAGACTTACCTTAGTATTAGGCTTTAAAAACAGAGACCTGGGAGGAAAAAAAGCCACTGGTGCAATTTAAGGCACTATACAAACAGAGAGAAAGGAAGGAGGAAATTAGGAGGAGAGAATTAGGAGGAAATTCTGTGAGGAATAAACTCCTAAACACTTTTGCTAGGTTTTGAGTGTGTTTCCCACTTCTGGAGGTGGCTCACGTTAGAGACAAGAGCCTGAATAAAATTCAGCAAGGGCAAGTGTAGGTCCTGTACCTGGGGAGGAATAACCCCCTGCACCAGACCTGGGAGTCCTGGTGGACAACAGGATGCCCATGAGCCAGCAATGTGCCCCGGTGGCCAAGAAGGCCAATGGCATCCTGGGGTGCATCAGGAAGAGTGTGGCCAGCAGGTCGATGGAGATCATCCTCCCACTCTGCTTTGCCCTGGTGAGGCCCCATGTGGTGTCCTGTGTCCAGTTCTGGGCTCCCCAGTTCCAGAAGGACAGGGAACTGCTGGAGAGGGTACAGCAGAGGACCACAAAGATGATGAGGGGCCTGGAGCATCTCTCTGATGAGGAAAAGCTGAGGGACTTAAGTGTTTTTAGTCTGGAGAAGAGAAGGCTGAGGGGTATCTGATCAACACCTACTAATACTTAAAAGGTGGTTGTCAGGAGGATGGGGCCAGTCTTTTTTCAGTGGTGCCCAGTGACTGGACAAGAGGCAACAGGCACAACCTGGAAGAAGATCCATCTGAACATGAGGAGGAACTTCTTCCCTTTGAGGGCTGCAGAGCCCTGGAAGAGGCTGACCAGAGAGGTGGTGGAGCCTCTGTCTCTGGAGACATTCAAAACCCGCGTGGACACATTTCTTTGCAACCTGATGTGGGTGACCCTGCTCTGGCAGGGGGTTGGATTAGATGATCTCCAGAGGTACCTTCCAACCCCATAGCATTCTGCATGATCATTGTATTTTCCTAAAAATAATAATAGTAATATTTTTTTTAAAAAATAAATAATTTAAATAATAAACCCCTTTGTTCTTTCCTTTCACTTTTCAGCAGATGCTGTGATTGAGATTTCGCCTTCCCATCCCAAGATTTCATTACCTTTCGCACAACACGGTGCGACACCGCGGAGCGTCCTAAATGCCACCTCGGGACAGAGACAGACGGGACACGGTGCCAACATTTCCCGAGGGGAGGGGGAGGGCTCCGCTGATTTTTTTCCCACCCCCTCCCGGTCTCGAAGCTGCATTTCCAGGGAAGGGAAAGCAAAAAAGCAAAGGCTTTTTTATTTCTTACCGCCCCCCTTCTCACAGCCTTGCTCCCCCTCCGCAAACTCTTGCGAGGGGAATGGAACTTGGTTTACGGCGGGGATGGAACTTATGGTTTAGGGTCCTTCCCTCTCGGGGGGAGGGTGTTCTGGGGGGTGCCAAGGGAACCGCTCTCTGCCCGGTGGAGAGGGGAGGTGGAAGGGGGAGGCGAGTGCCAGGCGACATCTCCCGACCCGGCGGCGGGCGGCGAACGGGGCGCGCCTGCGCTCCGCCGAGCCTCCCGGGGAGGCGGAGGCGGCCGAGGGGGACCTGGCGTTGGGTGACAAACGGGGCGAGGGCGCAGGGCCCGGCTGGTTCCCCCGGCTCGGTCCCCCCCACCCCGGCGTCGCAGGCACGGTGAGTAGCCCCGTCTTTCTTCCCCGACCGGGAGGAAGGAGCCCGGTGCGCCCCGCCGGTTCCCCCAGTCTGCCCCGTTGCCCACCCTCCGGGGATGGGAAGGGGTGTGTGTAGGGGGGGGTGGGGGAGGGAAGAGCCGAGCCGCCGCCGGGGCGCGGTTACCGGGGGCTGCCGCTACCTCCCCCGCCCACCCCTCTGCGCGGCCGCACCGAGGAGACAAAAGGGGACAAAGAGAAGCAAAACGCGTGTTTTGTGGCTGCCGGGGTAGGCAGAGCTGGGGCATCGCTCGGCGGTCCCGTGTGCCACGGGGAGGGGCGGTGAAGAGGTGGGGGCAGCCGTGCCAAGCCAGGGTGGCGAGGGTCGGCCCCGGGGTTGCCAGCTCCCGGGGGTGCCCGCCGCCACCCCCCGGCATCGCCTTTGTTCCCCTCTTCTCCTCCCGCTGCCGCTCTCCGGGCCGCCGAGTTGTAGCGGAGTATTTATTTCTGCGTGTTTATTTTTAGGCTGGAAAATAATGATAATAGTAAAAAAAGGCTTGGCACGGCGACCTTTGGCTATCGCATCCAGCGCCAAGGAAAAGGGTTCGCGCTCTGGCCACGGAGGGCTATGTCCGCCCCTGCTCTTATGTAAATCCGTCTGCTGTCCCCAAGGACTCGGTCCCCGGGGCCGTGGGGGCGGCGGGAGCTCCCCCGAGCTCAGGGCACACGCCGGGGTCGGGGCGGGCAAGAAGCCGGGGAGGGCGGGGAG
>VZTM01004400.1:87264-135917 GCA_013400555.1 Jacana jacana
GGTCGAGGGGTGTCACCCGGCAGAGGGGTATCCCCCGCTCCCCCGCTGCCGCCGCCGCCACCACCGCTGCTGCGGGCGGGTTTCCCGGGCAGAGCCTGCCTGCGGGCCGTGCTGGCCGACTCACGCTTCTTCTTGGTGTGCATGTGCTTCCTGACCTTCATCCAGTCCCTCATGGTCTCCGGCTACCTGAGCAGCGTCATCACCACCATCGAGAGGAGATACAGCCTCAAGAGTTCGGAGTCGGGGCTGCTGGTCAGCTGCTTCGACATCGGGAGCCTGGTGGTGGTGGTCTTCATCAGCTACTTCGGGGGGCGTGGACGGAGGCCACTCTGGCTGGCCGTAGGGGGCTTTTTCATCGCCCTGGGGGCTGCGCTCTTCTCCTTACCTCATTTCATCTCTCCGCCGTACCAGATCCAGGAACTGAACTCCTCTGTCAGTAACGAGGGCTTGTGCGTGACTAGCAATGGCACCTCCAAAGAGCAGTGGGACTCGCCGGCCTGCGTCAAGGACTCCGGCGGAAACGACCACTCTCTTTATGTAGCTTTATTCATTTGTGCCCAAATCCTCATTGGCATGGGCTCCACACCCATCTATACCTTGGGACCAACCTACCTAGATGACAATGTCAAGAAAGAAAACGCCTCGCTGTACTTAGGTAAGGCATCTAAGTAGCAGGGGGCATTGGTCGGTGACTTCTTCAAAAAGCCATGTTAAAGTTTGCTGTTCCCCTTCCAAGTGTCTTTTCTGCTGCTCCAGAGGCGATATATTTCTAAATGCTGGCTCAGCATCCCTCTAGCCTGGGGTCTCTGTCTATAATGCTGGTGTTTCATGAGAGCTTTGTGGGATTTTGCCATGCTTTGTTTTACCTCTCCGGCACGCGTTTGTCTTTTAACTACCAGTAACTTGTGGCTGGCGTTGATAAAGCATCCGGCGACTCAGAAATGAGTTTAAAGGAAAAAGTTGGTAAAACAGCAAGTAGGATCTTTAGGGTTAAGAGCTCGGTTAGAAGAACTCAAGGGATGTAAGGAAATCAGAGTCTGGTCTGGCACCTGGCTTTCGGCAGGTACAGACAGGTCGTCTTCTTCTTATGATGGGAGAAAGGGATGTCTCAGATAACCAAGTACTGCACTTTTTGGGGAGTTTGGGAGTTTGTAAGATAACGACCACCGCAGGTTTTTCTTTGATGGTTTGTGTGACGTGCAAGACGACCGTTCCCTGAATTTCCCTTAGTACCTTCCGTGGTTCTGTAGGAAATGGACTTTGTGTACTCCTTCAAATTCTTCTCCAATAAGGAGAGGCACTTACGGGGCCGAGAGCGCTGCCAAGGGGTTTGGGATGCTCGGTGTTACCATTTGCAGTTCAATTTAGGTTGGCTTTACGCTAACCCCGGGGACAATCATTCCATGTAAACCAACCGCGCATCAAAGGAATACGCTCAGGGGCTGTGTGTGTAATTACTTCATTAAGCACAAGTAGTGATCCGGATCGGTATTTTTATGACTTTTGACCCGTTCTGCAGCGATTTGACTGTTCCCTGGACCGTTTTAAAGCCACGCACAAGTCTACGTGCGGTGTCGCACAGAAAGCCTGTGGCACTGTTGGTTTTCGGAAAGAGGGAGAGGTATCGTCTGTGGGTGTGTTTTTTTTTTCCTGTTATATCCACAGCATCGCTAATCTGCCTGGTGAAATATTTGACAAAGTCTTTCCCTGCTCTTCCTCCCCTCTGGGAAAGGTCTGAGCGGGAGGGAAATTTAGATGAGCCTGGGAACAAACTTTCTTGGCAGCATGAAAACGCTAAGCACCTCGTCGCGGTGGTTGGTAACTGTAGTTTGGAAACAGCAAGAGAAGGGACTGAAACTTTTGCAAACGGATGATTCTCATGCAGTCCCTCAAAAACAACGTCGGGGTCAGGGGTGGGTGGGGGAAGAGAACTGGAAAGGCTGGAGGTGAGGAAAGAAGGGTAAAAGAGATGAACAGTGGGAGAGGAGGAAGCCTTCACCAAAGGGGGAGGCAAGGTCAGAAATCCTCACCGGGCAGGAGAAGCGATGCCTGTCCCTGAAGCTCTTCTAGCCCAGGAAATTGTAATTAAGTGACTCAGGTAACTTTTAATTGCGGCAGAGATCACCCTGGAAGTTAACAAAGGTAAAAGACACCGGCAGCTGTTGGAAGACTGTATGTGACCCCGTCACCAGGCACTGGGGACAGCTTTGATCTGTACCGCTGAGCTGAAGTTCATGTCTAGTGATTCAGAAGGGTGAAGAAGAGGTGAAGTTCATGTCTAGTGATTCAGAAGGGTGAAGAAGAGGTTCCCAGCTATGGTGTACATCCAAAATTTACGCCTGTGGTCTGGTTGTGTCCACAGGGAGAAGAATTAAAATGAACACAGAGCGTGCCTAATAAGCCTTGAGTAAAAAAAAAGTGCTAACCCCTCCTCTCAGTCTTTAAGCTCCTCAGGAGCAATGTTGCTTGCTATTGGAAATCTTGATATTATCTTGTTTTAGTTTTAAATAGTGTTAATTTTTAAGGAAGCTTTTAACTTGTTCAGGTTTGATTATTTACCTCGTGTTAGACTTCGGGCCATGGCTCGTCGAGGGGCAGGAGTAAAATCAGAGTTCTGTGGGGGGAAAAAAAAAGAGAAGGAGCATTGTTTGGCACACTGGTGGTTTTGTTTTATGTATTTATTTATTTATTTAAGCTTCTCGGTGGTTTGGAATGGTTCATGCCCTTGAGGAGAGGGGTCTGTGGGCGACGAGAAGCTCAGCTGGGCACAGGGATGGGACAGAGGTGGCCAGCAGGCCAGCCACCCCACATCTTGCATTATGCTGATTTCTGAGGGCTGTTTCTCAAGGCAGCAGGATTTTACTGGTGGGGCAAGCTATGCAAATGAAGTCAAAATGTAAAAGATACGGATACATCTAGGCATGAGCTGATAAAAAGTCTTGGAGTGAGCTGGTGGGAGCTGAAGTTTTGAAAAGAGAAGCAAGCTGGGTGAAACAGATTCCAGTCCCACAGATCCAGGTGTCTGAGAGAGGAGAGTTAATTAAAGAAAAAAAAGTATCCTCTAACAAAAAGTGGAAGGTCACCAACACCTTTGATTGTAATCATGCTGATATTGCATTCTGTGTTGTTTTTCTTTCCCCCCCAAAGAAAAGTAACATATAAAGATGTTTTCAGTTGAGAAACATTTGGCTACAAGCACACACATGATAAAAGTTCCACTGAGCTGCAGAACTGAAGAGCTCTTCAACCCTGGGAGTGTGCCCACTGGTCGTAGAATCATAGAATGGTTCGGATTGGAAGGTACCTTAAAGATCATGGAGTTCCAACCCCCTGCCCTGGGCAGGGACACCAGACCAGGTTGCTCCAAGCCCCATCCAGCCTGGCCTTGAACCC
The DNA here is from genome assembly GCA_013400555.1 of Jacana jacana. Classification (NCBI taxonomy): domain Eukaryota; kingdom Metazoa; phylum Chordata; class Aves; order Charadriiformes; family Jacanidae; genus Jacana; species Jacana jacana. The sequence goes on from VZTM01004400.1 coordinate 90,658, forward strand.
TTCCAGGGATGGGGCAGCCACAGCTTCTCTGGGCAACCTTTTCCAGTGTCTCACCACCCTCACAGCAAAGAATTTCTTCCTGAGAACTCATCTAAATTTCCCCTCTTTCAGTTTAAAACTGTTCCCCCTTGTCCTATGGCTCCTCCCTCCCCATCTCTCCTGTAGCCCCATTAGGGACTGGAAGGCTGCTGTAATCAGAGGTCAGTAACTTCCCCCCCCCCCCGCAGTGTATCACTAATCCTGATTCTGCAAAAACTCACCTTATGTGGCTGTGGAAGCTATTTTATTTATTTTCCAAGTTAATCCAGCTCAGGGCTCGAGTGGCAATAGCATATCCTCTTAAGTGTAGGCATGCAAGCTCAATGTGGACAGCTGTTTTAACATTCCTGGCTGGAAGTCCTGCTCTCAGAAAACATATTTGCTGCTTATACATAGTCTCTTGGCTGCCTACACTTGAGTCCATCTGTCAGGGTGGCCCAGCGCCAGTTTACAAGGTGGTATGTCATTTTTAGTAGGACAAAGGTGCCAAGCAGGGACGTGTGTTTGGGCCGCCCGCGTAGCAATGTGCGAGCTCACCCTTGGGCAGGATGTTTCTTCCTTGTGAAGGCAGTGCCACCGCCGGCTCCTCCTGCCCCTTGAACCCGGCGGTGCTTTGATGCCCTGATGCTAGCTTTGAGAAAATGCATGACATCAGGCTTGGAAAAGAAGTGGTGATTTTAACAGGTGCTTGGGAAAGACGAGAACCTGCTCCCTTAATCACAGATAATCCCAAATGGAAGTTGCACAATTACTGGAAAAACTGGGCGATCACTTAAGTTGGCTTTGTCTCCACCAAAAGTCTCTGCCCCCCCTGGGCCTGTCCCTGTCCTGTGGCGTGGGTGTCGTGGCCTGCCTGATGTGTGCAGGTTCTCCTTTTAACTAATTAATTGAATTAATAGCAATTTAAATTGGAGTCGGACTCCACGAGCCTTGTTTTGTAGTGTTGATGGTGTTTCTGCTACTTGTCACATTCTAGAGCTTAAACACAGCCTGTTACTTCTAAACTTTGTTTGTTTGTTTGTTTGTTTTTGTAGGAACCCAATCGTTTGCCTTCAATGTGATTGTACAGTGAATTTTAAAAGCACTTCCTTAAAATTAACCTTGGCCATTGGAAAGGGAAGTTTTAGCCATGGCATTACAGTGCCTGGATAAGTTTTAAAGATTTTTGCTTCTTTTGCAAGTGAGTCTTATAATAAAACAACCAACCAACCAAACCATCAAACAAACAAGGAATTTACTTTGAAAATTCAGGCATAGAGAGTCAATCATAGGTTTTACAGAAATATTACATTAATGAAAATACTGGATCGCTCAGGAATGGCTTTCGACCAGTACTCCCCCACACACACCCCCCCCAAAAATAAAATTCTTAGTGGATGAACTGGTAATTTGCTGAGGATGTTTTATTTCAGTTTCCAGAATGCTGTTCAGGGTATGACATGAGGAAAGGGTCTAAGCCAGTTTAGTTTTATGCATTTCTCTCTATCGTTCTGGGAAGAAACCATAATTACAAAATGCAAAAGTAAAGCTTTTATGACATAAGAGCTGAAAAATTGGATAAACCTCTGTAAATGGGGTTAGTACAGATAATGGCTTGAGAGCCAGGGAAGAAAATCCTTTCCCAACCTGGAAAAAAGAATAAATATTTAGACTAGTTTCATAAATGTTTTGGACTCTGGCTTTGTTTTCATGAAGATTGTTTGTGGGCTGCTGTTTCTAGCATTAGGTAAAGCATTTCACTGTGACAACATTCTGCTTGGAAATTACCTTCTTACCTCTGTTTTACAGCTGGATGCTCTGTGTACCCCTCACATCTTTCACAGACTTCCTCAAGAGCTATATGTATATATGTATGTTGTTTCTATTTATTGCATTTGGAGTTAAATGCACCCTTAGATCCATGTCCCACCTGGAAGGAGAGGGCAAAAGGAGTAGTTTTACATACCCCATCAGAAACCCCCCACCTCTGTCTGCTGGGTCTCCATAATGTGCCTTTGCCTGGTTGTTGGCGCAGGGAGCACTGGGTTTTTTTATTGTCACTGGGATGGATTTATCTTTGTAGGATCACAGAATGGTTTGGGCTGGAAGGGACCTTAAAGATAGTCGAGGTCCAACCCCCCTGCCCTGGGCAGGGACACCTCCCACCAGACCAGGTTGCTCCAAGCCCCATCCAGCCTGGCCTTGAACCCCTCCAGGGATGGGGCAGCCACAGCTTCTCTGGGTAACTTCTTCAAGGGTCTCACCACCCTCACAGCCAAGAATTTATTCCTGAGATTTAATGTAATTCTCCCCTCTTTCAGTTTAAAGCCATTCTCCCTCATCCTCTGCCTTCCCTCCCTTATCAAGAGTCCCTCCCCACCTCTCCTGGAGCCTCTTTAGGGACTGGAAGAGGCTCTAAGGTCTCCCCAGAGTCTTCTTTTCTCCAGGCTGAACAACCCCAACTCTCTGAGCCTGTCTCATAGGAAAGGTGCTCCAGCCCTCTGAGCATCTTTGTGGCCTCCTCTGGGATGTTCCAGCAGATCTTGGTTGGGCTACTTCTGGGGTTGCTACTGAAGGACAGGAGCTGGAGCCTGCTGGGAGCATTGGGTCCTCTTTACAGATCCTGCCAGATCATTGAGGTTTTCCCAGGCAGGATCAACTTTCTCGCTCAGCAGGAAGGACTGCCTGGAAGCAGAGAAACAGCTGACCAGCATTCATTTTATTGTCATCCTTCAGTCAGTGACTGCTACCTCCTGCCAACTCCACAGCCACCTCCTGGCTCTGCCCGCCGCAGGCCGCCGGTGTGGCCACCCTCAATCAGATGCACCGTGAGGGCCGTCCCAAGCCCCACCCCCCCCGAAACTGGGGGCCACTTTTGGTCGCCCACAGCTGAAGGGGGTGGTGGTGAAGAACCTCATCCGCAGTCAGTGATCACTTGTGGTTTACACTGGATACGCTTCCTGCCACCTGATATCTGATATCTGATATCTGCAGGTTTTTCTCAACGTTGATCCCTGGACTTGGGGCAAACCCTAGAGACGTAGTACATTTAGTTTTGCAACTCGCTTGTGAGGAGGGAGGAGTTTATGAATCCAAAATGGAAGCCAAAGGGCATCGAAGCTGGAAGTTGACAGCAACGTTCACCAGCACTTTCCCCTCGATGCTGTCTTTCCCTTGCAGAAGAGCAGCAGCGTGCTGAGCTTGTTCCTCAAACACGGGAGTTTAGGTTGTCCCAGTGAAAGCCAGGTTCTGGTTTATCCTTAGGCTGATGCTGAGGCTTGGCCCATCAGCAGCCCTCTTTTGTTTGCAGGCTTGGCCGGGCAGAGAGAGGGTTTTGGGATGCAGGTGTAGCGACTGTGGCTCTGTTTAGAATCATAGAATCATAGAATCATGGAATCATTTAGGTTGGAAGAGACCCCTGGGATCATCAAGTCCACCCGTCAGCCCCACTCTACAAGTTCTCCCCTACACTAGATCCCTCAACACCACATCTAATCTGCTCTTAAACACAGTCAGGGAGGGTGACTCCACCACCTCCCTGGGCAGCTGATTCCACTGACTGACCACTCTCTCCGTGAAAAATTTTTTCCTAATGTCTAGCCTAACCCTCCCCTGCTGCAGCTTGCAGCCATTCCCTCTTGTTCTGTCGCTCATTGCCCGTGAGAAGAGACCAGCACCAATATCTCTACAGTGCCCTTTCAAGCAGTTGTAGAGTTTGTGCCTATGGAGGATGCTGTTTTCCCACGCGGTTGATGTAGCACACAGAAGGTTCAGTATTGTGCTTCTCTGGCATTTCTGTAACATCTTCTTTTACTTATTTGGTAATAATTCTGCTCAGGCAGCAGGCACAGATCCTAACAACTACCTAAAGTAGCCCCATGCAGTTTCATGACCCTTTCCTCTAATGGAAAGAATAGAAAGATAGATTTTACTTTTCTTCCCCGCCTTTGTCTCCTGCTCCACAGGTGAACTGATATGGGTTTGTTTTTTGTCTTTTGGTTTTTTTTTTCCCATGGTGTAATCCTAGATATAATTTGTTCAGGAATGTAGAAAAGCTGGGGTTCTGTGTCCATGTGAGCAGTGTGAGCACACAATGAGTTCAATGACAGGTGGGGGGCGGCTTTTCCTCTGAAGTTTTCTGCTCGGGGGATACAACGCTGCGAGTGATATACCTCCACTTGCCCTGCCAGTGTCACATCCCTTTGGGGTGCTTTCTGCGTCTCTCCTGCTGTGTCCTTGCCATGAGCTGTGACATTGTTCACAAGAGGCTGTATCGACAAAGCATCGCTTCAAGTCACTGTCAAAATGTGCTTTGCCCTTCTTAGGAGTCAGAAGAGACTCATGCACTTAGTTCACCAATTGTCTCTTTACTTTTAATAGAATCGTTCACCAATTGTCTCTTTACTTCTAATAGAATCATAGAATGGTTTGGATTGGAAGGGAGCTGAAAGATTATCCAGTTCCACCCCTTCTGCCCTGGATAGGGGCACCTCCCACCAGAGCAGGTTGCTCCAAGCCCCATCCAGCCTGGCCTTGAACCCCTCCAGGGATGGGACAGCCACAGCTTCTCTGGGCAACCTCTTCCAGTGTCTCACCACCATCTCAGGAAAGAGTTTCTTCCCGAGATCTAACCTAATTCTCTCCTTTTTCAGTTTAAAGCCATTCTCCCTCATCCTCTGCCTTCCCTCCCTGATCAAGAGTCTCTCCCCACCTCTCCTGGAGCCCCTTTAGGGACTGGAAGAGGCTCTAAGGTCTCCCTGGAGCCTTCTCTGCTCCAGGTTGAACACCCCCAACTCTCTGAGCCTGTCTTCGTAGGAGAGGTGCTCCAGCCCTCTGAGCATCTTTGTGGCCTCCTCTGGGTGTGGTAGATCACATCTGATGAAAACAGGATAGAGAACCTGTTCCAGTGTGTCACTACCCTCACAGGAAAAAATTTCTTCCTAAGATCTCATATAAATCTCCCCATTTTCAAAATCATTATCCCATGATATATATTAATATATATAATTATATAAATATAAATGTATATTTTAACATCACATAAACATTATATAATTATGTGATATACATTATATTATCGTTAACATATATTAACATATCATTTTATATTAAGGGAGAAAAACTGTGTTGGATCCAGGGGCCTGACACTCACTGAAGTCTCAGGCCCAGTTGTTCTCCCTCCTTAGCATTTGTGAAACACTCGCAGGGTTTTGTTTCTGAGGTGGGCAGTGCCCTTTTCACCTGCTGGAGCTTGGGAACGGCGACTTCTTGGAGAGCAGCTCCTTTCTTCTCCGGCGAGCTCTCCTGCAGGGCTGGTTTGGGCAGGCAAGTGTCTGCAGGACATCTGGGGACGCCTTGTGGTCCCCAGAGGGGCTCGGAAACTTAGATGTGAAAGTGGCCTTTAAGTAGAAGCACTTTTGTACCTTCTCCCAGGAACTGAAGGCTCGAGACCCAGTGTCTGATTACCCCGGGAGCTGGAAACTTTAGCTGTCTGCTGGGTACCTTGACTGACTGTTTTGTAAAGGGTCACCATAACTACTCCTGTTGCAAGCGGATTAGAGGGGCTTTTGTGTTTCTTTCATTTTCCCTTCACTTCCATTCAGTGGCCGCCTCACCTGGGAGGACTTAATTGCTGTGAAAGCTCTTACAAAGTCAAAAGGGAGGAGACTGGGTTTCTCTCTACCATCATTCAAAGACAGTCAGGTTTCTGTTCTGCCTTGGCTGTGTAGGGAATGCAGGCAATTATATAAATGAGGCTCGAGCTGCTGTTTCATCCTGAAGGCTGGCATCTAAAAATTCCAATTTTTAAGGTAGGTGGATAGATTTCATCCACAGATTTTAATATTAGACTCTTTAGTCTCACGCTCCCTTTGTAATCCTATTTTAAGTCTTTTTCACCCTGATAGCACTTTTAGAACCCTTGTTACTTGGGAAGCATGAACTCAGTTCTCCTTTTTTTTGTTGCTTTTACATGCTTTTGCCATTCCTTTTGAGGAGTTACTGTGCAAAAATGCCACCTACTTCCACTCGTCCCCTCTGGCAGTCGTTGCCTCTGTTGACCGTCAGGGTCGAAGGAAGGGTTAGCTCTGCCTCATGTTGCTGATGGATATGACAGTGACACATGGACTCTGAGGGCAGGGCAAGGCCATCGCCTGCCTTCCTATGAATCCTTGCCAGAGCTGTGAAAATTTAGCTCCAAGTCTCCAAGGGTGCCTCTGCAACGTCCTCTCTACAGCTACGGGGGACGTTGGGAGTCATGAGGGTGTCATCTGAAGGTGCATGAAGTGGCACAGTGAGAAGAGGGCAATGTTTTCCCTGAGAAACCTGTGGAAGTGAGGGCTCTGCACAAGAAGCAAACAACTTGTGGTTCATGAGAAGCTCAATGTGTCCCAGCAATGTGCACTGGCAGCCCAGAAAGCCAACTGTATCCTGGTCTGCATCAAAAGCAGTGTGGCCAGCAAGGTGAGGGGGAGGACTCTGCCCCTCTGTTCTGCTCTGGTGAAACCCCACCTGAAGCACTGTGTCCAGCTCTGGAGCCTTCACAACAGGAAGGACATGGACCTGTTGGAACAGGTCACAAAGCTGCTCAGAGGGCTGGAGCACCTCTGTGAGGACAGGTTGAGATAGCTGGGATTGTTCAGCCTGGAGAAGACAACGGGAGAGGAGAGGAGAGAGGAGAGGGGAGNGAAGGGGATTCCACATCCTCCTTGGGCAGCTTCTTCCAGGGCTCCATCGCCCTCACTGGAAAGAAGTTTTTCCTCATATTTGAATGGAACCTACTGTGTTCCAGCTTGTACCCGTTGCCCCTCATCCTGTTGCTGGAAACCACTTAAAAGAGTCCAGCTCCATCCTCCTTCAACCCACCCTTTAGGTACTTGTAAACATGGATAAGGTCTCCTCTCAGTGTCCTCTTCTCCAGGCTAAAGAGCCCCAGCTCTTTGAACCTTTCCTCATCAGGGAGGTGCTTGAACATCTGTTGTGCTGTCACAAGGCCAGAAATTCAGACACGCTGCTTGAGAGTGCTCACACGGGAGAGCTCACAAACTTTCCTCCCCCCTTCTTTTCTGCCATGGGGGATTTGTTCTTGCCTGAGAAATGGGGAAGCTCAGGCACAGAAGCTCCAGTGCTATTTCATGCTGCTGTTAGACCTGGTAGTCTAACCTGAAAGCACTAATTCTTCTGTAGGTAAACAGCTCCCTTGGGAGCAAAGGCAAATTACACCAGTGGAAAACATCCCACACTGGTACAAAGTGCATTTCGTGGTAAGTTTGTAGGAGATGCAGTCAGGGGAAAAAAACCCTGTGCGTTCTTACTTGTAGTTTGAACAGGCAGATGCAAAAATTATTCAAAGAAAATGAACACGAACTGTATTATGCAAAGTACCTGCAGAACACCATCCCTGACTGTGTTTAAGAGTACATTGGATGTGGTGTTGAGGGTTGTGATGTAGGGGAGAACTTTGTAGAGTGGGGCTGATGGTTGGACTCGATGATCCCAAGGGTCTCTTCCAACCAAAATGATTCTATGATTCTATGACTAACACTTCCATTGACCTGCACCATGCACAGCAGGACCTCAACCTGACCATTTCTCTCTCTCCTTTTACCTTTGGTGCTTATGGGATGAGAATGAAAGCCTCAAGAGTTGTCTCAGCATTGATTTTCTTAAAATCCAGTGCTTCTCTGACACCTGCTACCAGCTCTTTGGTTGTTTGAAATTAGTGTGCTTTTGTAAATTAGCAACTACTTTCAATGTTTATCTGTCTGCTCAGTAGGTGCTTCTAGGTGATAAAAAGGTAGATCCTGGATGGATTCTCCTGTGACTATATCCTTTCCTTTCTGGATTAATTAAGCTATCCTCTAGAGTCTGAATATTTCAGATAATCCATGTATTAGCTGAGCATGTCTTCTCATAGATGATGTTTTGCTTGTCAGGGTGTGGTATTTGCTCTTTCATGCTCAGGTTGAAGTCTACCCACAGTGTTTGCCACAGATTTATTCACTGTGCTCTACCTCAGGTGTCGTGTAGGCACTCAAAGGTGCCAGTGGGCTCCTCAAGCCAAGCGCTTCCTATGTTCTAATGGCATCTTAGTTCTTGCTTCTCCTTTTTTTTTCTTTTGTTTTCTCAGTCCGTGGTTAGATTCAAATCTAGATACCTGATCTCCCCAGAAGTCGTTTTAAGAAACGTGCTTTTGCAGACAAACCAAAGAGATAGTGGAATAGTGGTGAGCACACTGTGGTGGCTGCCAACCTGCAATTACTCGAAGGAAATGTGTTAAGCAAGCCTCATTTGTGGCTAAAAATACCCAAAGGAAGTACTCTGTAAGATATTATCTGATGTTGCTGCAGGTTAAACTTTCCCTGTGCTTAAGGAGAAATTGCTCTATTCAGCAATAGCAGGTTGCTGTGTGTAAGACAACTGAAAACATTACCTTTTCTACCAAAGGTCCCAAAGGAATAAGCGCACAGGATGGCAGGTCCATGTGAAATTCCTGTGAAAAGTCCCCTGAGGATTGCTGGTTAGGTGGGATTTTTCAGCTGAAGCAAAACTGGAGAGGTTGAAGGACAAGGGGAGGTTCAGTGCCAGCGGTGTGGGACCAGCACTGCCTCTTCAGTGCAGTCCAAGGTGGTGGAGGGCAAAGCCAGAAGTGACTCCTGGGGATTGTTCCAGATAGAGTCCATGCAAAGTGCTGAAAGTGCTGCTGTAAGTGTTTGTGATGTCCAGGAAAGCCCCTGGCAAGGCCAGGGAGTCTTGGAGGTGAAGAAAACAGAGAAGCTTTGCATCTGCTCATGCTGTTCTTGCCCATCAGCTCAGCATCTCCTGCTTTTGCCCAACGTGCCTCTCCACACCATTCGTCAATCCCTGCCATATCAGTAGCTTAAAGTTTAAAAAGTAGCTTGAAGTACTCTTAAATTATCTTAGAGTTTTAAAAAATAGTAACAGCGTAGTTTGCCACTTCACGTCACTTTAATCTGAATTTACATTTCCTTTTCTGACTTCATCCCGGTGAGCAAAGAAGAGACTTGATAGAGAGTGCAACCTTCTGGAGTGCACATAGTCCTAACCTGACCTAAAAGTCACAACCCTTCTATTTAAAAAAGTAATAAAAAAATAATCACAGAAGACCACTACATAATATTAGAGCCTGTAATTTCTTTAAACATGATGGGCAATTTATATCAACTTGATTTAATACAGCTGTCTACTGACAGAAGTAGTGAGAGGGTCCCTAGGGAAATTTTATAGTCATGGAGGAATACAGATAACACAGGAGCTTGTGAGTCTGCAATATGGTAGTGGTGATGCACACAAATTCAGGTGTTTATCTGGTAACTTCTATAATTGGCCTAAAAGAGGAATTTCAGAAAAGTGTGTTTCTGCTAATGGCACGAGTGAGGGCAGGAAGTGGGATCTGGGGGTTTGTCTGAAACAAGGAGGTGTTAGTTTGTTAACCACACCTGGAGGTCCCCTTATAGAAGGAGAATAAAAAGGCTGTAACTCAGCACTGCATCACAGAATCCCAGGATATCAGGGATTGGAAGGGACCTTGAAAGCTCATCTAGTCCAATCCCCCTGCTGGAGCAGGAACACCCAGAGCAGGTCACACAGGAATGCCTCCAGGCGGGTTGGGAATGTCTCCAGAGAAGGAGACTCAATGCTGGCTCCATCCTCCTGACACTCTTTACATATTTATAAACATCCTGTAATGTAACAGTTTTTCCATAAATAGTTTTTTACAGGCAGAGCTAAGGGCTGAATTGATGCTTGAAGGAAGAGCTGTACCCCAAATTATATTTCTCAAATAGCAATTGCACTCTCTTGGCATGTGGAAGGGAAGGTCTGTGTATTCACTGACCTCAGTGGCTGCATATTTTACTGGGACAGTGATCATAATGGCAAGTGATCACAGTTCACCAGTGTGAATTCCTTTGGCTGCAGAAGCAAAGGAGGCAATGATACCCATATGTGTACTCCATGGCTTCTCCAAAAGCTCTGGGAGAAGGAAGATGAGTGCTTCTAAAAGAGTGCTCTCCACGTTCAGGAATATCTCTGTGCCTGAGCCTATGCTATGCTCTTCCTTCATTACCTTTTGCTCCTTGCCTTACTTGATATTTGCTAGCAATTGATTTTTGGTTTCATTAGGACACTTTTTTGTGCTTATCCAAAGCTGGAGCTCCAACTCATAACCCATAAACTCAATAAGCTCCGGCTTCAAACACTTGGAAGCAAATAGGACACAGACAGCAAGTAGGGAGGCATTTCACCTTAAAAGGCAAAATAAAAAGTGGGTAAGCTACTACACCCATGTGTTTGTGATAATTAAAAGCAGATCAGCCTTCTGTGAGAAAGGATTGCTTAGATTACCAGGCCAGCTAATTGGGAAGGAGTTGACAAAACCTTTTAAATTGGGGGAGTTAAAAGCCTTGGGTACATATATGCCTTCTCAGCCTGCACTGAGAATAAGAGCTTCAGTTTACCAGAGGAAGATAGAGGAATATATGAAGTAATATAATTTCAGAAGTTCCTACACTGGTGTTGTTAGAGCAGCTATTACTCCTTTAGGTAAGTAGTAAAATTTTAAGTGTTCAGGTAAGGTAAAAATGAGCTGTTTATAATATGATGGATCTGTAATTAGCTTCACTTTATAGGATCATAGAATGGTGTGGGTAGGAAGGGACCTGAAAGATCATTTTGTTCTACCCCCCTGCCCTGGGCAGGGACACCTCCCACCAGACCAGGTTGCTCCAAGCCCCATCCAGCCTGGCCTTGAACCCCTCCAGGGATGGGGCAGCCACAGTTTCTTTGGGCAACCTCTTCCTGGGTCTTACCACCCTCACAGCAAAGAATTCCTCACGGGAAGTACAACTGCTGGGCTAAGCAACTCTCCTCATGCTGGAATGATCCCACTTTGCCAGGTCTGTCTGGAGACTTCAGAAGAATTAGCAGCACAGCATTAGAAGAGACGGGAGCGAAACCCTTGTGACTGTGTTGGATGTTCCCTGGGTGCTCTCAGGATGGCTGCCTGCTGCTCTTCTTTACAACCAGGACATTTTCTTTTCAACCAGGATATGGAGTGTGAGGAGCAGTGTGGTTATTTTTGTATGCAGAGGACTGAAAAATAGTACAGCTCTGTCCTTAATACAGTCTGTATTGCACTCCTGTTTAAGTAAAAGCAAAAGACTTGTTGACTTTTTTTGGCTTTCCCCTTGTTTTCTTGAGGAACAAAATGGTGCAAAGCTTGGAGGAACCGACAGCTGGTGGTTTTCTGATGTGGGAGATTTGACTCGAGGAATATATGTGTGGGTGTGATGATCCGAGGCAGGCTCTTCCCACAGCCCCTCGGTGATGTGCTGCATTACTCCTGTTATACAGAGTGCCAAAATAGACAGTAATCCTCTTACGTGGGATTGTGAAGCAAGTAATAATAGAGCACAAGTCAGTGCCATCGGTTCAGAGCTGGGGTTTTTTTTGATAAACATATTTGTCATTTGTATCTCCTGGATTTCTTTAGTACTTCTTAATCTTTATATGAACAAAGTCCTTCTCTTCAGCTGGAAACGTTCAAGTTTGATGATCTTAATGTCAGCTGCAATCAAGACCTTTCTCTTCATCTCTCTAATTGATGCACTTGCTTTAAAAAGGCTCCTGAGATTTGCAGTTTTATAATTCAGCTCATTTCCTAACATGAAAAATTCAGATGAAGACAAAAAAAACTAAACCACCCCTTTAAGATGACTTAGTCTGCATAAAGTCTGTCTTTTTGGCTGTCTTACCAGGCACCCCGAAAAGATCTGGAGCTGTCGGAGTTACTATCTGCAGGCTGTTCATCCCATTTAGAAGGCATGAAGGTGGCTGCTGTGCAGATAATCATGTGCTGGAGCAGAGAAGCAATTAGCTCTACGGCGAGCACAGTCAGGGCAGAAAGGAAGGGTCTGGAGGCTTTTAATTAATACTAATGCTTTTGTGCTTCTGGAGGCTGGAGTCATGATCGGTTACTGCCGCCTTGGTCTTGTGGTTCACAGGTCTGGCATCTAATGAGCATTAGATACAGGAAAGCTTTGCAGAAAAGTTAATAAATCACAGCTAACTGTGGGCACATTTGTATTCCCCCTGAAGGTAATGGAGCGCGCCCGGTACTGAAGGGGAGTGGGATCCGATCTGTAAAGCTTTTTCATTCGTTAATCAGGTGAACAAGTCCCCTTGGGATTATTGTACCACATTTATTTAAGCAATATGAAATAATGAAAATGCACGTTGTTTGTTAAACATTTCTCAAATCACCCAACCAATTAGGCAAAAATAAAACAGTTTCTGTTTCCATTTTTGAAAACAGTTTGGGCACTGGCTTCATTTTTATTGGTCTGAGTTTGATGGCAAAAGTACTTAAGATGGAAAAATGTTTGGATATTAGTGTATACGTATTTGCATAGCTCAAAACTTTTGAGATGCATTTTTTCTCTTTTATTCTTATTATACAACTTGGTGGAAGGCACATGTAATGTCCCTGTTAGGAGACCAGTGTCTGTGTAACTTCTCTCCCTCCTGTTTTTCTCCAGTATGCCATTCAAAACAGATTTAGACTCCAGTAGGCTGGAGAGGATGAGGTTTTTCCGTTTGTTCCCACTGAGAATACCAGCTCTGCGGCTTCAGGTTTACCTGTTGTGACATTTTGTCAATGTTGGGTTTCAGCAGTGCACATTAATGAAAAGGCAGTCTCTGTGACAATTTACTGGTTGTGCAGGAGCACTAATGTAATCCAGTTTGAGTGGTCCTTGTAATCCCAAGGAATGTGGAAACTGTAAGGGTCCATCCATGGGTTTTTCAGTCTTGTGTAGAGACTGTGTTTAACCCTACGTCACCTCTTCGACATCTTTGTTGTTCCATTTCAGGAGCAAACTTCTCTGTCAAATAGCATTTACTATATTGATGTATTGCACAGATTGTCTGCTTCTACATGTATTCAGATTTTTGCAGGTGTTGTATGAATGAGGTAATTTTATTGCACATATATATTGTCCAAGAGTTACATATAGATAATAGAATCATGGAGTTGCCTGGGTTGGAAGGGACCTTTCAGATCTTCAAGTCCAACCATCAACCTAATGCTGACAAAAACCATCAGTAAACCATATCTCTAAGCACCATGTCCACCCATCTTTTAAATACCTCCAGGGATGAGGACTTTACCATTTCCCTGAGCAGCCTGTCCCCATGCTAGATAACCATTTCAGTGTAAAAAAAAAAAATTCCCTATTATCCAATTGAAACCTCCCCTGGGTCATCGAGGTAGCCTATACTTCCTTCAAGGAATAAATCTGAAAGTACTGGATTAATCACAATGTTTAATGATTATTTATGTCTCCAACTCCCCCAAACATCTGAACAGAAACATTTGATTTTGCTATTTTGATGGTTAGGGTATAGCACATGTTTTGCTTGGTCATCTGGGACACCCCAGATGAATGTTGTTAGTACTGTGGTAATATATCTTACAGGTCTGGTAAACGAATATAAGGAGTTGAATTCTGGATTACAGGCTTCTGGACACCCTTAACAGCAGGGCTACAAACTTGTACATAAGAAGCTCTATCTAAACATGAGGAGGAACTTCTTCACTTTGAGGGTGGCAGAGCCCTGGAACAGGCTGCCCAGAGAGGTGGTGGAATCTCTTTCTGTGGAGACGTTCAGTCCCTGCCTGGACACATTCCTGTGCAACCTGCTCTAGGAGGACCTGCTCTGGCAGGGGGTTGAACTATGATCTCCAGAGGTGCCTTCTGAACCCTGTGATTCTGTCACATAATGCCAAAAATAAGGGTTTGTTTTAACTTGAATTGGCTCTGGAGGTTGTTTTCTTCAAAGGCTTTCCCTTAGTTTTTGTCAGCCAGCAGATGTGTTTTCATGTCAACATGATGTGCTACCTGGAGGGAGGTCTTCTATTGGCCCTGTGGCTGTTGGTGTCTGCTGCTGCTTATTCCCTGGCCCTGGTCCCAAGGGTTTTGTGATGACAGGGTGGATCAGATCAGAAAACTCTCTCACCTCCACTGACAGGGCCAGGTTCATCCCCAACAACCTCCCTCCCGGAGCTTGCTGATGGCTTCCAGCCCTTGTGGGAAGGAAGAGGACAACCGGAGCATTGTGGGGAACAAGTGGGAAGGAGGGAGAGAGTGGGGCCACCCAGGGAGTGGATGGCTCTTGGGGGCAGGAGGCTATACCCCCCTGGAGGAAGCCATATGTGGTGGCTGAACTGGAGGTGGTTTCTGGGGCGGACCTGAAGAAAGGCAGCTGCAGCAAGCATCTGGATTTTTAACAACTGCCTGAAACTTTCACTCCTTTAGTCATAGACTTCCTTGATATGCAGGGTGTTCAGCTGAATAGCTCATGGGTTTTTTTAGTATTTTGGGAGAGGGGAGGGGTTTATTTACTGTCACATTTGGAATGATGCTGTCCCCATTGCACATCTTCCAGTGGAATGTTTTTCTCTGCAGGTTTTGCCCTTTCCCCCTCTCCCCTCTGTGTTTTTGTTTGTTTGTTTGTTTGTTTTAAATTTCCCTCTACTATCTTACTGACTCTTTGTCCAGGAGAAATGGGGAGGGACACTTGATCAAGGACTGGAGCCATAAGATGAGGGGCAATGGTAATGGTTTTAATCTGAAAGAGGGGAGATATAGATGAGATCTCAGGAAGAAATTCTTTGCTGTGAGGGTGGTAAGACCCTGGAAGAGGTTGCCCAGAGAAGCTGTGGCTGCCCCATCCCTGGAGGGGTTCAAGGCCAGGCTGGATGGGGCTTGGGGCAACCTGGTCTGGTGGGAGGTGTCCCTGCCCAGGGCAGGGGGGTTGGACCTCGACTATCTTTAAGGTCCCTTCCAACTCTAACCAACTAACTCTGTCTAAAATCTGTGTAATGACATAAAACCATGGCACTAGACATGTTATATTAACTTATAAATAATTTACATATAATTTTTGTTCCAGGGAATGTGATAGCCAGAGATATTTTTATTCTTGAAGGCAAATATTTTATTGTAGATTCTACTTTTATTTATGGCCTTCATTAAAAGAAAGTATGATTTAAACAGTGATTGAAAACCTAAGAGTTTTATTGGTAGCATTCTTACATATAGTTATTTTACTTTTCACATTATAATGCACTTGTTTTATAGGCCATAAGACTAAAGCTTAGACCACATCTTAAAATAGAGGTGTTTAATAAATATTTGTGACTGCTGCACTGCAATTCTGTATTATCATAAACCAATCTCAGGACAACATAGTGTTAAAATTATCAGTGCAATGCGTTGCAGTTGGGTATAGCATGCAATGTAGAGCTATATTGTATGCTTTGTATTTTCTCTTTGAAGGGGTAGTGGATATTTCTTATGGGTTCTTTTTGGTGATTAACATTTGTGGTCTTTTTCCCTGCCCATGAGCTCCGTGCTTACACTTGTTTTGTTGGCACATCTATCATTATGAGTCTGAAAATGTAGTTCAAGGGTCCAGCAGTGTGTCAAGACATCTCTCTTCTGTCACATGCTGTAAAAAAAACCCAAACCCAACTCCCATAGAGTGGAAAGATGCCAGATTGATTTTCATTAGATTCGGAAAAGCTCTGACAGCAGCAGAGACCACGGGTAACACTTGCAATCACGGTTATTCCAAGCAAATCCAGTATCATTCTTTGAGGACCTCCCTGTCAATCTCTCCCTCTTCCTGTCAGAATAATTTAATAACTGAGGTTAAGGTTTCCCAAGGAGCCTCAGGAAGTCAAAGGATCTGACTTGCAATGAATTTGAAGCTGGATTAAAGGCTTGAATTTCCTTTGCAAACATAAGCCTAAAGTTTCAACAAATAACTTGCTTGTGGTAAACTGATTGAAAGCTGTGATAGTTGTGTTCATAAGCAGGTTGTGTTCATAAGCATGACCTTCCAACTGAATCTTCCTCATGTAAATAGCCAAAAGCATTTTCGCTAAAAAAAGGCCACTGGATTTCACAAGTAAGCAAAATCTGAGCCTTGAAATATGTTTTATTTCCATTGGTATTTATTACCTTATTTCCCAAGCCTGTCTGGGCAGTTTTTGTGTGTTTTGAGTACCAGCTCCTGGTTTTAAGGGGTGTTCTTGTTCTCTGGTTCTCTTGGAGGCAGCCTGGCAGGGTGGGATGTCCCATGGTGGCTCAGGACAGCTTAGACTTTCCCTGGGGCTGCCATGGCTGGCACCAATGCCACCCACTCTTGGGCTACCTTCTGCTAAATTCTCAACAGTGTCACTGAAGACCTGCGTAAAGGGCAAGGGGCCAGCTCTGGTCCTTCCCTTACCTGTATAAGGACTTCGGAGATGTCTTGAGGTAGTATGGCGGGGAAGGAAAGGTGAAGAGGTTTCTTGTCTCTTGGCATCCTTCTCAAAGGATGATGGCTGTTTCTTCAAGATCTGCTGTGTGAGGGAAGAAAAGCTGTGGGATGATTTCATGCTTTATTGGGCCAGAAAGGACCGTTATGTTCATTTACTCTGACATCTGTGTTGAATCATTACAGTGTGATGCCTATGCAAAGCTCTATTTATATAAAACCATTTAGCTTAAAATGAATCCCTCCCTTACAGAGAGTCTGTCACATCTCTAGGAATATAATATAATTAACCTGTTAAAGGTACTGCTAAGAAAGTATGCCTGAAAAGCTATGAAAGTTGGCTGGAAGTCATGTGGACGTAGCCTTGAGCCATTCCATTTATCATCTCTGTCTGCTAGATGTGAAAGCATCTTTTCCTGGTGGAGAATAACAATATGTTTAATAATCTGCCAATCTAAGTAGTTGAGAAACAAAGCCATCATGTCTAATTCTCCTCATAGAAGCAAGCAGTAGAACGAACAGTCTTTATTTAAAAACCTTGCAGACTAAATAAAAGGATATCGGCCAACTTCCCCCAAAACATGTCAGCTGAATAATTAGATTACCTAATTAGTGAAAGCTGATGTTAAATTTTTCACTTTTTTGTAAATCAACCATTTATGGCGTTTTGAAATATCTTGGAAGGAACCCGGCAGTATAAGTAATTTTCTCTTCGAAGGGCTAACACCACAAGTTAGCAATACTCCTATATTTTATTGACATATTAGCATACCTTACTGGGAATGGGCTGCAAGTTGAGCCCTAAATCACTGTGGCAATTTCCATCTTAAGAAGGAAGACAAGTGTAATTACAGTATCACCATTAAGGAGAAGCTTTTGTAAGAGTAATTACTTTTTCAGTGCTGCACTCAGTGTTTAAATGTGCCATTTAGTAGCACTGATAAGGATGTGCTGATGGTTTTGCTCTGGCAAATTATGACTCAATTAAATCTTGATTTTCTGGGGTATATTAACTTAATATATTGTAGTGGTTTTGAAAAGGTTGAAATATTTAACTTACAGTGCACTATTTTGACCTTTATGTAGGATTACAGGTTAGCATTTAAAATCAAGTTATTTTTACATGACAAAGAGAAAATCAAACCAAAACATGTAACATTTGTTACTAAAAGAGGGCATATGAGGTGCTTTTCCCTCTGAAGCACCTGTTAATCCCTTAACTATAGGAAAGGAAAGAGGTGCTGGGGCCTTTCTTGCTGGCATTTCTCCATAGGACGGAATGTCTGCACTTTCCCTAACTCAGGGTTAATTTCTTCTTTAATTTGAGGTATTAAATCCCAGGAGTCTTTTAGTTCAGTGAATCCAAGTCGGTGCCTGGAAGGTCACAGTGGCCCTGGTGTTCGGTGTTGCCACAGGGAAATACAGACTTTTGTTCTGCTTTGCTGATGCTGAGGGCATGTGGTCCATGGTCAGGATTGTAATGGCCTGAGTTCCCTGCAAGAACTGTTAGGTAATACTGATCTGAGATCTAAGACATGGCTGTCTAGAGCTGGCTGTCAAAGATCTGCCCCATCCATCCCTGGAGGGGTTCAAGGCCAGGCTGGATGGGACTTTGAGCAACCTGGTCTAGTGGGAGGTGTCCCTGCCTGTGGCAGGGTGGTTGGAATTGGATGATCTTTAAGGTCCCTTCCAACATGAACCGTTCTATGACTCTATGAAAGATCAGGCTAAGCACCATTTTCTTCTAGGTGGTTTTACTTATCATGCCCCAAGTTGTAATTAGACCTATTAAGAACATTTTGCATCAAACCCCAAATGCTTTTTTGTTGTAGGCAGTGGTAGAGAAGACAGGGGAAGCCTTTGATTTTCATCATCCATCTGTTGTTGGCAAGGAGGCTTGAATGGTGGAGAAAAGCATTTTGGTGCTTCAGCAGAACACTCTGAAGTCTCCAAGCAAAACATGGAGTTGAAATAACTCTCAAGTTTATCTTATGAGCCCCCTGTGGAGACACAGAGAAGTAGAGACCCTCTGCCCAGAACCCAAAGCTCAAGTTTTTCTTTTTTCCAGAAACATGTCAGCATAGTGCTGATTTCATGAATGTGCCCAACAATATTTGTTCCTATGATAATAAAGAGCACATTTTGAAACTCTAGAGGTTTTCCTAATTTGATGTTGTTGTTTTATAGCCAAAATAAATACCCTCTGCTATTTATAACTGTTACACATGGATGCAAATGTTTTTCAGACTCTTTGAACTGTAATAACATTTTCAATGTGGTTTTAAATACAACTCTGTGGCTCTGCATTTCACTTTGCCAGTTGTGATTTAATGGTTTGGGGTTTTGTTTTTTTAATCAAGGCTATTGCAGCTTTCAGCCTTTTTGAATGCAGAAAAATAACTTCTTAAGCAACACAGTAAATGTTAATAAAGCTAACAGGGTCATCTGCAAATTACTGGAATAATGTCCTTTTGCTTACAGGCAGATTTTCAGTCAGATATGAGTAATGATCTGTAATTCCTGTTGTTTCAGTTGAAAGATGAAAATGTGAGTGCAATTTACAAAGAAAACAAGAAGAAATGCTGTTTGGCTTGCCCTTCTTTGCAGTCTATTAGCAAGAGGTAGTCAAGGGAAAAACGATCACCAACATTCTCAATAATTAACCTGTGCCTCCCAGGCAGAAACCACTTTTTGAAAGGAAATTAATTCTGAGAGAACATGATTGAAGTAATTTCCTCCTTCTTTGTTCTTTTGTCTTGCTGCTGGGACAAAGGAAAAGTGAATATATATATATATATATATATTTATTATTAACACCTAACCCACCTAACCTTCCCTTTCAGTAGATACTTGGTCTTTCTCTTTCTTCCTCACAACTTATTTCCTTGGTACAAAGGGTCTGGTTTTGGGTAATGATGAAATATGCAAAAATGTGTGTCAAACCTGCCTCTGAAAAAGCAGATATTTGTGTGACATTACTCGGTTTGTGCACAATAATCGATAAAGCCAAAATTGATAGGTAGTAGGTTTTAAGGTACATAGACTTTGGTAAGGAACTGGTACTCAGTCCTTGTTCTTCCTGTGGTACATGATGACATACTCTAAAATCTGGTCCTGTGCCTTAAAAAGTTCCAGCAGGCTCCTATCCTGCTTTTCCTCCAAGAAAAGCATTCTCCCAGCAAAAAGTAAGGAGGAGACCTGACCGATATACTGCTGCCTGCTTATGCTGTTACGCTGCCTGAATGTGACAGAAAACTAGGACAGATACAAATATTCTGAAATACTCTGGATTCTGCTGGTCTTGCAGCTGTGGACCTGGGCTTTGTCACTGCAATTTTAAATTAATAGGATTTAAAAATACTTCAGTCTCTCTTTCTTTCATTTGATCACTCGTGAACCTACCTGGTGAGGTCTGTTTGCAGGCCAAATTTCAGCTTTCGCTGCTTGGTGGTTTCCTCAGTCATGATAACCTAAAGAAAAGGGGATGAGACGCAAAGGACCAATCCAGCCTCGCTCTGGTTTTGTGAGAAGTCCTACTAAAGAAATTAAAATCAGTTTTAAGAAGTTGAGATCAACAGGGTCTGTGAGCACGTGCCTGCAGATAGTCCCCAATGAAAATTAAATTCAACAGCCAAACCATTAAAAAAAACACCCCACAAAGCCAAGCAATTAAAAAGCAGAGACAAGGTATTCCCATTTGACATGACTTAATGGAAAGAATGACTATGAGTCAAGAGACTGCTCCATTGTCTCTTAAAGATAGCTTCAGTGTACTCCTAGTAGGAACATCAGCATGTAGTAGGGCAGAAGTGTCTCCCTCGTGAGAGTAGCCCCACTAACTTGTAGGATCCTACTAGTGTGAGTGATGAATTCACCACTGTAGATTTACCTTTCAGGGCAGGGAAGCTAAATGGAGCAAGAAATAAAACAATGGAATCATTTAACTAGTTACTCCTTGGATTTGTGATGTTTACAATATTTTGGATTAGTATTTTTCTTAGTAGTGGTTGTATACAGTAGACTGTTGTCTATATGGACATGAATGTTACATTTATGGTGTTTCATTGAAGGTAACTTTGGGTTGCTGACACCTGAAGAATTCAGAAGGGACCAAGGAAGGGACAGGGGGAGAGAGTTGGGGTTGCTCAGCCTGGAGAAGAGAAGGCTCCTGGGAGACCTTAGAGCCCTTTCCAGTCCCTAATGGGGTTCCAGGAGACCTGGGGAAGGACTCTTCATCAGGGAAGGGAGCCACAGAATGAGGGGGAACAATTTTAAACTGAAAGAGGGGAGAGTTAGAATAGATCTTAGGAAGCAATTCCTTAGTGTGAGGGTGATGAGTCCCTGGCTCAGGTTGCCCAGAGAAACTGACTGCCCCATCCCTGGAGGGGTTCAAGGCCCGGCTGGATGGGGCTTGGAGCAACCTGGTCTGGTGGGAGGTGTCCCTGCCCAGGGCAGGGTGTTGGAACTCGGTGATCTTTAAGGTCCCTTCCAAGCCAACCCATTCAATGATTCTATGAGTCACTCAGTGGGTATTTACCTGAAGAGTCAATGTCTCAGTCTGCCTAGTTCCATTAGTTAAAGGTGTCCACAAACGAGAACATCTTTAAGAAATATTCTTTTTTAAAAATGTAGAGTTTGAGAACTCATGGCTAGTGACCTTCTTGGGATACGCTGATTTCTATCTAATGCAACGTAATGACAGAGGCTCGAAAAACTTGAAAGCAGCGTGGAGCTTTTTTTGAGAACTGATTTCCAGAAAACCACAGCAAAGAGCAAACTTTTGCCTTTCAGTGTATCTTCAGACATTCTCACTGCGTTCACTGCATCTGTTTGAGAGCTACTTTACAATAACAGCTTGTTTCCAAATCAAATTTTCCTATGTGGGGAAAAAACAACTTGGAGGCTTAAAAGAGACAGTTTTCATGGCTTTCCTATTCCTGCATTTAAGTAGTTATTGACACTTTTGCTCTTCAGAAATGCTTCTTCAGAAAACCGATGCCTCTTAGTCCATGGAAAGGCTGTCAGAGCATCTTTGTTTTCAGCTCAGGTTCTGATCATACAAGTGTAGCCCAGCTTTTGGCTTTGGTCACGCAAACCATTCACAGCAGAGGTCCCATGCTTAAAGTTAGGGATGGCTGCATGTGCATTTTGGAATGCCACCACCGGAAAGTTTTGCCTTCAAATTGGTTTAAGAACTGATGAAGCTGATAAAGCCTGATTTGCTTAATTACCTGATCTAAGAATTTCCTCGTGCATGGTGTCTAAATTCAGTTAAGCAAACTGATAAAGAAAATGCAGTGAAAGTTGCAGATGTTTTCACTGAATTCTTACAGCAGATGTCTCTTGCATATTTACTTACTAACCAGAAGTCATGTTTGGTCCATATTATCAGCAAATGTTTATTTACAGTAGAATATAAAGAGAGAAAAGAGCGATTTTGAAATTAAAAAAAAAAAAAAAGAATATTTGTGTTTCCAAATGAAACAGTTTCCTCTAAAGAATGGGACAGTCTCCAGTTGTCCCTTGGGTTTCTACTTCCACAGCTCTCAGGTTTTAGGAATAAAGAAATGAAGACTCCACTTGAAGCACTGGAGTAGCTTTTCTTGGGGCAGTGGTACAAGTGCACTCCTTTCTTCTCCGTTTCCAAAATGAAAACATTTTAAACGTTTTCCAGATTTTGGATTGGAGGCACGTGCCTGCTGGTGGTGTCACCCAAAGGCAAACGCCGAGTCTGGTGACATTTTGATTGAAGATGACTTTCCTTATAGTCACCGTGGCTCCACGGCACAGCTAGTGACTGGGAGCACCATTGCTGTATATATTTGGGATAGGCATCCAATTTTAGCCTGTTTCCTTGAGTTTTTTTTTGTTTTGGTTTGGTTTTTCTGTTGTATTTTGTGTTGTTAGAATTGGATCCAGTGAAAATGATTGTAATGTTTTAAAATATGACCACAAATGGAGAAGAGAAAGCGTAAAGCAGCTTAGCTGTTTAAGCCCAGGGATTGATGTCTGTTTTGATAGAAATGATACCTGAAATAGACCTGAAAGACAAAAGTCAAAAATGTAATACTTTTCCTCTGGCACTGGCGAGTCACTGGACGTCTTTGTATTTAATTTAGCTTTCAGGGCATTTTTTAGTGGTGTGCTAAGCTGGAGCAGTCATTGTAGTTTACACGGTAGGCATGTGAAATGACACTTGAGTTATGCCTCTCTAAAAACTTGTCTCCCACATCTGTGGCATCTGCTTGCGAAAATAGGGACAAATGTGTTCTACACAAAGATCAAGCGAGGTTACTGCTGTCTTTTTGTTGCTCTATTTGTTGTTTGGAGTGGAGCACGGGATCTGAGAGCCTTTTAAAGTCATGGTAACGCTAATAGAGTTTGAAAGGAAATGATTTAAAGGTTTGATCTGTACATTGTTATCTGAACTGCAGTAATGCTCAAAGCATTGTTTTTCTCTAAGCAAATAACCACATTAAAGGAAAAAAATCCTAAAGCATGTATGGATAGGCTTGTCTGTGTGCTCATGAAGAAAAGAAGGAAGTGAACTGATTTCCTGACTTGAAAGCTTTCGAGAAGGATGCCTGTTCCCTGCTCACAGCTCTCTGTTTCGTGTCCTTGGGCTCAAAAGAGTGGTTAAACCTTATGGTTTCTTTGGGTAGCTTCTCTGTGGGTGAGTTAGACAGGATGAGGTAAATACGCCTTTATGAATGGGAGCAATGTTCCTTTGAAAGCTGCCTGATGCTTGTTCACAGAATCACAGAATCTCAGGGATTGGAAGGGACCTTGAACCACCATCCAGTCCAATCCCCCTGCGGGAGCAGGAACACCCAGAGCAGGTCACACAGGAACGCCTCCAGGCGGGTTTGGAATGTCTCCAGAGAAGGAGACTCCCACCACCTCCCTGGGCAGCCCCTTCCAGTGTTCCCTCACCCTCACTCTGAAGAAGTTTTTTCTCATATTTAAGTGGAACCTCCTCTGTTCCAGCTTGCACCCATTGCCCCTTGTCCTGTCATTGGACATCACTGAGAAGAGCCTGGCTCCTTCCTCCTGACACTCACCCTTTCCATATTTCTAAACATTGAGGCCACCCTTCAGTCTCCTCTTCTCTAAGCTCGAGACCCAGCTCCCTCAGTCTTTCCTCATATGGGAGACGCTTCACTCCCTTCATCATCTTTGTAGCCCTTTGTGTTCCTTGCAGTGCTGGGACATGAGAGGAACAGGGGAGAGGGAGATCTGAGACATGTTGCCCATTGGAACATCTGCCTGTCAGCTTTGCTCTGTGAGGAGATGAGAACCTGCTCTGTAGCCCATGGAAGTATCCTGCTGCTTGTTCTCCAGTGATGGCACAGCTCAGCTTTCCAGGGAAATGTGCTGCAGTAGGACTAAAGAGAATGCTGTGGCACCATCTATGTTGATGCTTCTTTTGCTTGCAAAGTCCAAGATAGTAACCTTTGTGACTATCTATTTTTTTTCCTGTTTTTATTTATTATTGCCCCCTGAGTTTCCTGACATGCAGAGACACAGGATTATAGAAAGTTCACCTTGCCTTTTGTGGTGAAGCTCGCTCCTCAGGTAATGAAATCTTTGGCAATAAAGTTATTTCACCACATGTGGTGTGAACACAGGGATTGTCAGACCCATAGAGAATTTAGTCCACCTTGTTGCAGTCATAGAGACTGTACTGCAATAGGCTTTACCTGAAGTGTTCTTTTGAAAAAGAATCTCCTATGAATAGAAGCAATAGAGAATGTTAGCATTTTGTCAAATGTTGTAAAAATGGCAGCATTCATTGCAACGTGTCCCAGCATAAACTTTTCAGTGGAGAAGAACGACAATGCTTGTTCTTATGTTGCTTTGGTAGGTAAATTCCATTCCATTCAATTACTGTTGCTTTGATTCCCTCTCTCCCCTCCAACATCTCAGCTGTGATGGATGTTTGTGGCTAAGCCTGGTGACCTATAACTAGCTGCAGTTTCAAAACTAGACAATCTTGCTAGTGTGGTGTTGTGCCTGAGATAATATGCCTTGCTGAGGGCATACTCAGTGAGGCGGAGAAGCTTCTCAGGTACAAAACTTCAGAGGAATTAAATTAACCATGGGTGGATATCATGGGGGGAAATGGGCATTTAACAAACTGTGCCTGAGCCAGGGCATTTTTCTTTATCTGCAGTCTGTTTCAGAGGTAGAACTACAATCTAAGTGTGGCCACCAGGTCGAGGGAGGTGATTTTGCTGCTCTGCTCTGCTCTGGGGAGACCCCACCTGGAGCACTGTGTCCAACTCTGGAGTTTTCAACATAGAAAGGACATAGACCTGTTGAAATGGATCCAGAGGAGGCAACAGAAGCAATGAGAAGGAGAGAGCACCTTTCCTGTGAAGATAGGCTGAGACAGTTGGGATTGTTCAGCCTGGAGAAGAGAAGGCTCCTGGGAGACCTTAGAGCCCCTTCCAGTCCCTAAAGAGGCTACAGGAGAGATGGGGAAGGACTCTTGATCAGGGAGTGGAGCCTTGGGATAAAGGGTAATGGTTTAAAAGTGAAAGAGGGGAGAGTTTGCTGTGTTTGCTGTGAGGGTGGTGAGATACTGGAAGAGGTTGCCCAGAGAAGCTGTGGCTGCCCCATCCCTGGAGGCGTTCAAGGCCAGGCTGGATGGGGCTTGGGGTAACCTGGTCTGGTGGGTGGTGTCTCTGCCCATGGCAGGGTATTGGAACTGGATGATCTTTAACATCCTTTCTAACCTGAACCATTCTATGAATTCTAAATAGGCCTAAAGATACAGCATGGCAAGTAAAAGGTTTTGATATTTCAAAATCAGGTGCTTGAAAGAATCTGCCCCAAACCTCCAAACCTTGTGGAAATGGAGTGGCAGTCAAAGCCAAGAGTCATCCTGGCAGGCTGCTCCAGGGTCTTGGACCCCTCAAATTCTGGTCATAACCCTCACAGCTATGCACCCCAACAACCAGGCATAAAGAGGTTCCCAATTCCCTGACAGATCACCAAGATCACTAGATGATATGGAAAGGCAACTAAACTAGAAAGAGTTTCATAATGTCCATTGTGGAGCTCATCTGCTCGCAGACTTCCTTCTGCCTTGGACTGGGAGCTCTCTGGTTTCTGAAAGATCCAGAAAGTTGCATGTTGTCTGTAAGTTATGTTAAAAAGAACCTTGAAGCCTGAGCAGCCTACAGTGATTTTTAAAATGAGTTTTTGCAACAGTGGACAGCATTCCCTCCTCTGCTGGATCACAGTGTACAGTGGTATTTTTATCTTTACTCTGCATTATTTCTGCTTAGGAAGAAAACCCTCTGAAGTTACCAGGGGTACAAAATGCACTCTCTGGATAGTGCTTCTAAACCAAAGCAGTGGCTGCTTTTTGCCTTTTTCAGTGGTGGAACTGAAGCTGAATAAATGCAGTATAAGGTTTTTGTTTGTTTGTTTGTTTGTGGGTTTGTTTGGTTTTTTTTTCTGAATACTGAAATGAATGGATTAGGTCACTCTTTTTACTTCCTTTGTGTCTAGCTTTTTAGAGACCTGAGTTCGCTGCCATTGTTTGAATAATTTTTCTGAGCAAACATTTGTAGAAGAAAATTTATTACAGTGGATGGAGGTTGGTTTGGGTTTTTTTTTCCCCTCATGATGTGGATTTTGCAAATAGCAGTTAATGTGGGGTTTATCTAACCACTTACTGCTAAGGAGCAGTGGTACAATGTCTGGTGGAGCGTTTTAGGCGTACAGAGAATTGTTTACAATCAATCCAGAAGGGGACACGGCTGGAATAAATTTAAATAGTAAACACCACGGCTGTGGAAACCTTTTGCATAAGCCAAAAGGACCTGAGCAAATCTAATTATTTGAAATTGCCATTTCATAAAACCTGAAAATGTGTTTAAGAAAGAGTAACATAGAAGTGATAAATCTGTTTAATCAATTTGTAGTCTGGAAATGTTGGTTGTTTTTTTTTTTACTGTAAGCAGTTTGCATTTTGTGCTTCTGTGATTTCCCCCCTCCCTGCAATATAGCTCTCGAGTAGCAGCCCCTCTTTACTCATCAGAGTGTTCTTCTTATTTCAAAACCTAAGATGAAAGCGTACAAGTTATTTTGGTTTAATCAGGCAGATTTAGTGGTCTCTTTTTGCTTGTTTTGTCTTTGAGAAATAACGTATTATAACCAGTAATGCAGTAAACCCAAGCTCTAACAGCTCAGTTGCTTCCCCACATGCTGCAATCCAGGATGTGGTATGTCTGATTGAGGATGGGACCAAACAGGTTGGAGCCTCCATAATGCCATGGAGAGTGACTGCTTCACAAAAAAACATGTGGAGATAGAGATTTTTGCAGTGGAGATGGGTGTTTTCAGAGAATGAGGTAATCAGTTGTTTCTCATTAAGTTCTTAATGCAGTACATGGTGGATCAGCAGCAGCTGAGCAAGTGGTGGTGTGTTGCTGGAGCTTGGGTTTGGTGGTACCAGCTGTGTGAGTGGACACCAGGGACCATCCCTTACCACTCCTTCTGTGCTTACAGCCAGGCAGCACAGGAAGCAAGGCAAAAGCATCTTGAAAGGGATGAGCACTGCAGGATGCATTAGGAAGGGAAGAGATGGAGTAGGGGAATAGAATAGAAGAGAATAGGACTATTTCAGTTGGAAGGGACCTACAACGATCTATCTCCAACTGCCTTACCACCACAGGGCTGAGCAAAAGTTAAAGCATGTTGTTAAGGGCATTGTCTAGATGCCTTGTAAACACTGACACATCTGGGGCATCAACCTCCTCTCCAGGAAGCCTGTTCAGTGCTTGACCACTGTCTTGGTAAAGAAATGATTCCTAATGCCCAGTCTGAACCTCCCCTGGCTCAGCTTTGATTCATTCCCTCCCTGGGATCCCACGTGTCCTATCCCTGGATCCCAGGGAGAAGAGCTCAGTGCCTCCCTCTCTGCTTCTTCTCCTGAGGGAGATGTAGAGAGCCATGAGGTCATCCCTCGGCCTCCTTTTCTCCAAATCAAACTCTAAGTCCTCAGCTGCTCCTCACAAGGCATTCCTTCCAGCCCTTTCACCAGCTTTGTTGCCCTCGACTGCACACATTCAAGGACCTTCACATCCTTCTGCAATTCTGGGCCCAGAACAGCACACAGTGTTCCAGGTGAGGCCACACCAATGCCGAACGCAGCAGGACAATGACCTCTTTTGACTGGCTGGTTATACTGGGTTGGAAGTCCCCCCAGGCTGCAGTTTGCCCCCTTGGCTGCCAGGTCACTGCTGGCTCCTATTGAGCCTGCTCTCAACCAGCACCACCAGATCTGTTTCCTCAGGCCTGCTCCCCAGTTACTCCAAATTTATACTTGTGCCTAGCATTACTTTGTCCTAAATGCAGAATCAGTATTCAGATTTTATCCATTTCATCCCATTAATGTCCATGTCCAATGTTCCAATCTATTTAGGTCCTTCTGCAAGGCTTCTTGTCCCTCAAGGGGGTCAACAGCACCTCCCAGTTTGGTATTGTCTGCAAACTTGTAATGATGAATTCAAGTTCTGCATCCACATCATCGATATGAATATAACAGAACCAGTCCTAGAATTGAACCCTGAGGTACACTGCTGGTTACCTGCCATTCACTTCAACCCTTTGAGTTCCGCCCTTCTCCCAGTTCTTCACCCAGCACACCGTGAACCCTCTCATCCCACAGTTGGACAACTTGTCCAGAAGGATGCTGTGAGGGACAGTGTCAAAAGCCTTACTAAAACCCAGAAAAACTACATCCACCACCTCCCCTTCATCCACGAGGCAGATGACCTTATGACAGAAGGATAGTTAAATTATATCTTATTGTAGAAATTAGTTAAACAGCACTTTCCTTTTGTGAACCTGTGTTGGCTGTGCCCGATGGTTGCATTACCCTTTAAACGCCTTTCAATAGTACCCAGGATAATCTTCTTCTTAGGTTTTTCCAGGAACTGAGGTTAGACAACAGGTCTGGAGTTTTCTGGTCTCCTCTTGCCCTTTTTGGATTGGAATGGCGTTGTCCGTATCCTTTGCTTTTCTGTTTGCTTACCGGTAGTTATGCTTTTTCCATTTATGTATTAAATTTTGTTTGGATCCAAAGGAAATGTTACCAAATCTGAAAAAATATTATCAAAATCAAGTATGCTTTCCATCCAAAATACCAAAGTAGTATCTACTTCCACCCATAAGTTTAACTGAAAACGCACAGAAAAAAGCAATTTTCTTATCAATGCGACTTATGCAGAAGTTGGAAAAAAATGGCTCTGAAGGTCTTAGGGTCAAAGCTTCCTGCTTTAAGAAGCATCTTTTACTTTTGGGTTCTAGGTGTGTAAATAGCTAATGAAACATTCATTTTATTGATGTGTGACTCTGACCTTTTATTTCCTCAGCCATCATGTACGTGATGGGAGCGCTCGGTCCTGCAGCTGGATACTTGCTCGGAGGACTTCTTATTGGTTTCTATGTTGATCCTAGGACAACTGTTTATATTGACCAGAGTGACCCCCGATTCATTGGAAATTGGTAAGGATCAAGCATTTTCCAAAACTGTTCTCTAAGTTACGGTTGGGGAATTGGTGCAGGTTAGGAAATGGTATCTCTTGAGGGCTTTTTGAAGGCTCTAGAAGGAGGCTGAGAAAGAGGAGGTTTCTGTCAACTGCTGCACAGGACAGAATATCCATGTTGTGGGAGGCCATTGAGGATCACTGGTGGCTGGGCCCAAGCCCTTCCTGCTGGAAGATGGATTAATTCCCTCCTTTGGTTTTCCAGAGCGGGCAGCATGAAACGCTGAGTTCTGCTGCCTGGATGAGAAATGGTAGATGGTGTTTACCTTTGGGCTAGGAGAAGGAGGTAGGATGGGGTCAGAACATGGCCTTTCCAGTCTTGTTTCTCAGGGTGACGGCTTGTGTTTAAGCAGCAGATGAGGTAAACAGTCATATTTGTCTCTAGTAAATAGTACACTTTCAGCAGCACTGAGATGTAACAGCCATAATTGTTAGCTGATGTCTTAGGGCAGCTTTTGGTATGTGGCCTCCTTGGAAATGTTTCTTTGAGGAAGCAGATTTTGAGGAGAATCTAACTGTTTTTTTTCTCTGATAATTCATAAATCTGCCTTGTATTTTTTTCTGCAAAGTCCAGGAAAGACTTAAGTTGGTTATCCTGGGAGGAGAGCCCTACTTTCCGTGTGTAGGGTGCAGTTACTGAAGGCCAGATTTGCGCCATCGCAGTCAGATCGTATCCCTTTATTTATCCTGCAGTGATCTCTCCTGACAGCCTGGTGTGAAAAATGCTCTCTCAGGAGTGCTCTTGAGCCTTTGAAGATTTATCACTGCTTTATTTGTCTTACTTAGTCCAAGAACATTGCTGCACAGGACTGTCTGGTTGAGTTTTCAGTGAGAGAGAAGTCAAACCCAAGTGCTCAGTTAACCTGTGACCTTGGGGTTAACGGCTCTGTCCTCTCATGTTTGTATTGACTTAACTCACAGGAAAGATTTGTCCTGGGAATGTGCTGCAGTGTTAAAGTGGTTTGATTATTCTTGAGTAAAAGCAGAATGTCATAGATTCTCTGTAAACCTCTTCTGTTTCATCTGTCGTGAACAGGACATGTCAGAACTGGAAGCCAGCATCTGCTCGGTACTTCCCAACAGAAATGGTGAACTGAGGTGGCCCATAAATATATTTAACAACTGAAATCAGTGGGGCTGTATGACTGTGGGGTAAACTCTACTTTTGACTTTATCTATAGTGCAGCCATTGATGTAGCTGCTTAATAACCTGGACACATCTGTGTGAGTTTTAACTTCACCAGGTCTGGTGAAGGTAAAATAACCAAAGCAGCATGAACAGGCAAAATAAGGCAAAATAAAAAAAAAACCCAAAAACCTATCCTTGCTCATGAATTACAGGTTTAACTGCCCTCCCTCAAAAGAGACAGTGGCAGGGATGGATGCCTAGTACAAGGGATGGATCCCCAGCATCCTACAGGCATGCTGCCACCACAGAGGGCCATGGCAAGAATTGAGAGAAGTCACCTCTTACAACCATGTCTTTGGGCAGGATTTGAGAACATCTGCTGTAACAGGCCTTGCAAGAAAAACAGGAGAAAGAGCCTAGTTTGGGCATTTGGAAGATTTTATGTCAAATTCCTAAATGCGTTTTACGTATCTCCAATATTTAATGTCACCCAAAGGAAGTTATCTTGGTGTTACTTTGGGTGTCAGCAGAAGCAATGTGAATATGACTGAAGCAAGGGCAGGAAATGAGCTGTCAATAGGATCTCAGCAGGCGAGTCATGTTCTAGCCAGCATAAAGAAGTAAAAGTCATTTAGTTTCCTCTTTCCATCATGTCGGTTGAATCCGTAGAGACTGGATTTCCTTGGAGGGTGCTCCAGGTGCTTGTATTACTTTTTCCCTTTTGGCTTTTTCAATTTTTTTCTCTTTAATTTCTAAAAAGTATCTCCTGCCATCATATCTGTAGCCATAGGATAAGGGGCAATGACTTTAAACTGAATTAGGGTAGATGTCCAGCTCTGGAGTCCTCAACATAGAAAGTACATGGACCTGTTGAAATGGGTCCAGCAGAGGTCATGAAGATGATCAGAGGGCTGGAACACCTAGCACCTCTCCTGTGAAGACAAGCTGAGAGTGATGGGGTTGCTCAACTTGGAGAAGAGAAGGCTCTGGGGAGACCTTAGAGCAGCCTTCCAGTACCTGAAGGGAGCTACAGGAGGAGAGCTGGAGAGGAACTCTTGATCAGGAAGGGTAGTGAAAGGACAAGGGGTAGCAGCCTTAAATTGAAAGAGTGGAGATTTGGATTAGATGCTAGGAAGAAATTCTTTGTTGTGAGGGTTGCCACTGGAAGAGGTTGCCCAGAGAAGCTGTGGCTGTCCCATCCCTGGAGGGGTTCAAGGCCAGGCTGGATGGGACTTGGAGCAACCTGGTGTGGTGGGAGGTGTCCCTGCCCATGGCAGGGGTGTTGGAATTCCATGATCTTTAAGGTCCCTTCTAATCCAAACCATTCTATGATGATCTCTAGTAATTTGTTTCATAGTCTGTGGTGACCTCTCATAGAAGTTTGGTAGTGTTCATAGCATCTGCACCTTATCCTCTTTTCTTTTTCTGAAGCGTTGTCTACCCATTAAAGCAAGGACTCTGGTGGTGTGAAGACTGGTCCTTTTTCCCTTCCTGCTCACTGGCTGCCCAGTCGCTGAGAGCTCTGGAAGTATAGACTTTCATTCCACTGAAATCTCTTTTCTGGGACTGTGACATTTTCTCCTTGGAGGGAAGTGCTGCGTAGCCAAGTTTATTTTTATTTATGTAATCTAACAATTTGAAACAGAAGAGTAGTCTAGCACTTACCTCAGCTGACACGCATTTTAAAAGTAGGGTGCAGCTGAGATAAGTTGAGATAAGTTAGGGGGCAGTCATATTTGAGATTTCTCAGTCTTGTGTCCTTTGAAGTGACTTGGTGTCTTTGATTCTCATTTTTCCTCTGTCCTAGCTGTAATGTTTCTGACATAGCTTCTCGCAGGGATGCAATGGTTAAATGTGGTTATCAAAGGAGGTAATGATTACAGACAAAGCAGTAAGTACAGCAAGTATGGCATGTGGCTACAAAAAAAGTCAGTAAAGCCTGTTTTTTACTTAAGCTGTTCCTTTCTGCAGGACAGGTAACTTGATTTATCTCTCTGATGTGGAAAGGCTGAGGAACTTAGGTCTTTTTTAGTTTGGAGAAGAGAAGGCTGAGGGGGATCTGATCAACACCTATTAATACTTAAAGGATGGGTGTCAGGAGGATGGGGCCAGTCTGTTTTCAGTGGTGCCCAGTGACAGGACAAGAGGAATGGAAAACAAACTCATACATAAGAAGTTCCATCTGAACATGAGGAGGAACCTCTTTCCTGTGAGCGTGGCAGAGCCCTGGCAGAGGCTGCCCAGAGAAGTGATGGAGTCTGTCTCTGGAGACATTCCAAACCTGCTTGGACACATTTCTTTGCAACCTGCTGTGGGTGACCCTGCTTTGGCAGGGGGTTGGATTAGATGATCTCCAGAAGTACCTTCCAACCCCATAGCATTCTGTGCTTCTGTGTTTGTCTGATCTGATTCTTCCTTGAATTTCACAGCCACTTGGGTTTGTTCTCCTGGGTTTTGCACACCTGGGCTTTCTGTAGGTGCTCCAGGCTAAATTACAGGCCAGCTGTTTATGCCAGCCCATCAAAAGTTTAAAACTATTCAAATGTGGGAAATGTGGGGAACTGTGAAGATGTCTGTTAGAAATCATCCATCATGTTATTGTCTTTGAGAACTGCTAATCTGCTACTCAGGGGTCTCATTAGCTGTGGAGTAGCCCTTGGCGGTCTGTCAGGTGCTTTGAATCACATCTTCTTTTGCTGACACTTTTCTGAGTGTTTACCTATTTCTGAATCTGTTTAATCCGTGGATCCTCCTGCATAGTCTTTCATCGACATTCCGCACAAGAAGTTTAAAGGAATTCCTCCAGCACTCTCTGGGCCTTCCTTAGCTTTAATTGCTTTTATTTGAGGTCCTAGGGCTTGTGTAGATGCCTTCAAGCTACACTCCTGCATATTTTCTTTGTCAGACAGAAAATCAAGGGTGCTTTAATTAATACAGATCTTGTTCTGACCTTGCATTTCCCGTTGTAGGCGTCCTTATTATTTTTAGTGTTGTCTTTTGCCTGTCTCCCAGTTCTTTGATATTCCTTCAGGAAGATGGGAAGTGTAGACAGTGCGGATAATTGCATCCAGTGCTGCATTTGTGACATCTCCAGCACTCGGTGTGCTACCCTAATGATCCCTTTGGATTTGAATTTCATCTCCTGCTACCTCACAGGCCCCTGTCTCCTTTACTGCTTCCTGCTGAGTGGGTGGTTTCAGATTCCTGTGTATTACTGCCACAGATCATGTCTTTCATCGGTGTCTTTGTAGCTTCTGCCTTTGAGCTCCTGGAAAGGATGTTACTACATTTTTATACAGTCTGCTGATGTGTTCCCTGTCTGATAGTGCTGACTAATCCTCCTAAAAGTCTGCTTTCTAATCCATGTACGCTATCAGCTAAAATGAATGGAGGATTTTCCGTTTACATAATGTCAAAACTAGTCAAAAGTTTCAGTCTCTGAGATTTGCCTCACCAGAGCTTCCCTGTACAATCTCTCTTGTTTGAAACACGGCCGTTTGTTGGGTGTTTGCCTTCGTGTGACCATTTACCACACAAACCCTTAAATGTGCACGTGAATTTGCCTCCATTTAAAAATACAGTTTGCAATATCTTTGCATTACAAATGTGAGGCCAAGTGGTTTTGTTTCTTGGGCAAGTCATCCTGTCTACTCAATGCTTTTAAATGTTTGAAGTTTGGGCAAATAATGTAACTAATAGCTTCCTGGTGTTGTTTCCTTCTTTAAGTGTAAAGGACATAGAAAAAAATGTGAAAATTGTTCTTGTGTTGGGTTTACATGGCAAACTTTTGGTAGCAGGGAGCCTATGGGGTGGCTTCTGTGAGAAGCTGCAAGAAGCTTCCCTTATGTCCCATAGAGCCAACATCAGCTGGCTCCAAGATGGACCTACTGCTGGTCAACGCTGAGGTTATCAGGGACAGTGGTGGCACTTCTGCTGTAATGTATTTGAAAGGAAGAAAACCCTCAACTGCGCAACACCATCAGCAGTTGGGAGGGAGATGAGTGAGAATATGATAGCAAAATAACGGTGCGGACACCAAGGTCACCAAGGAAGGAGGTGGAGAAGCTGCTTCAGGTGCTGGAGCAGAGATTACCCTGCAGCACATGGAGGATCCCACGCTGGAGCAGGTGAATATGCCCAAAGGAGATTGGAGCAGGCTTGCTGGCAAGGCTTGTGACCCATGGGGGTCCCAGGCTGGAGCAGTCTGTTCCTGAAGGGACTGCACCCCATGGAAAGGACCTACTCTGGAGCAATTCATGGAGAACTACAACTTGTGGGAAGGACCCATACTGGAGCAGTTCATGGAGAACTATCTCCCATGGGAAGGACCCCAAACTGGAGCAGAGAAGGAGTGTTGAGGAGTCCTCACCCAGAGGAGCAAGGAATGGCAGAGACATCTGATGAGCAGACTGGAATCCCCATTCCCTGACCCACGGTGTTGCTCAAGGGGAGGAGGTAGAGAATTTGGGAGTGAAGTTAAGTCTGGGAAGAAGGAAGGGACAGGGGGAGAAGGTGTTTTGAGTTGTTTTTTTATTTTCTTATTTTGGAAAGCATTTCTTAAGAGAAGGATCTGGGGGTCCTAGTAGATAATAAACTATCCATGAGCCAGCAACGTGCCATTGTCACCAAGAGGTCTAATGGAATCCTGCGCTGCACAGGGAAGAGTGTGACCAGTAGGTTGAGGGAGGTCATTCTCCCCCTCTACTCTGCACTGGTGAGGCCACAAATGGAATAATGCCTCCAGCTCTGGGCTCCCCAGTCTGAGAGACCAGGAACTACTGGAGAGACTCCAGCGCAGGGCAACAAAGATGATGGAGGGATTGGAGCATCTCCCTGATGAGAAAAGGCGGAGAGAGCTGGGACGCTAGCCTGGAGAAGAGAAGGCTGAGGGGAGACCTTCTTCATGCTCACAAGTATCTGAAGGGTGGGCTGATGGAGCTGGACTCTTTTCAGTGACAGGACAAGGGACAATGGGCACAAAATAGAACTTGGGAAGTTCCCTTTGAATATGAGGAAGAATGTTCTGGTGAGGGTGGCAGAGCCCTGGCAGAGGCTGCCCAGGGAGGGTGTAGAGTCCCCTTCTCTGGAGACCTTCAAGCCCCACCTGGATGCCCCCCTGAGTGATGTGCTCTGGGTAATCCTGCTTTAGCCGGGGAGTTGGACTGGGTGATCTCTAGAGGGCCCTTCCAACTCTGACAATTCCCTGATTCCGTGAGTTTTATTCTCTCTGTTTTGATTGTTAATAAACTAAATTTATTGTCTCCAAGTCAAGTCTATTTTGCCCATGACAGTAATTACTGAGTAAGCTTCCTGTCCTTATCTTGCCACATGAGCCTTTTGTTATATTTTCTCTCCCCTGTCCAGTTGAGGAGGTAAGTTAAGGAACAGCATGGTGGGCACCTGGGGTTGGAACTGTATGATCTTTAAAGTCCCTTCCAACCCAAACCATTCTATGATTCTGCCTACTCCTTCCTTCTTCCAAAGCTCAACTTCACTCCCAGCTCCCACTGATGGCTTTGGCAACTGGTAGATCTGTTTTGGAGCCATCTGGAGCTGGCTCTGTCCAACATGGGGGCAGCTCATGGTATCTTCTCACAGAAACACCTCTGCTGCCCCAACCCCACTACGAAAACCTTGCCACATAAACCCAATACAATTATATTAGTGAGAACTGCACTTTCAGTACACAGGAAGAGCTGGGTGGGTGAATTCTGAGGTTGTCCTTCATTATGGAAGCATACCTGTGAGTTTACTCATGTTTCCCTGTAGTCTTTTATTGCAAGATAAACTTGGAGGAGAAATTATGTTGCGTGATACTGTACCTAAGGTTAACTCTAGAGTACTTTCTAGTAAGGCCCTTCTGCCCACCTGGGTTGCTGTGAAGTTCATTAAGCTTCTTAGCTTCAAGTAAGACAGCTGTATACCTATGGTCTGAAGGACACTTTTCTGTCATCCCTTACATGACCTCTTCTACGTGCATGTCCCAAGTCATCCTGTGTGAGCCAAGGGATTGTTGCAGGGTTGTGGATAACTCATTCTTGTAAGACAGAGGGAGAGAAGAGGGAACTCTTTGTGAAGGGATATTTCAGGTGGGGGTCATGGAGCAGAGCTGCAAAGTATTAGGTGTTAACCCTGGTGTGAATTGCAAGACGTGAGTTGGTGACAGGATTTGGGAACTCTTTGTTGGGAAGGGAGACTCTTGGACAGCCAGGGGTGGTGAGAGGTAAGCACTGGGAAGCAGAACAGATTTATCCCTGATGAATCAATCTGTATGTTTCATCTTCTCATGCCATGGATAACTTTTTCCATGTTTTCCAGAGGAATGCTGGATTGCTTTGCTGGGAATTATCCAAGAACGGCAAAGTAAAAGGGGGCACCTACTTCTCAGCAGTTGGTAGTGAATAATTGCCAAACACCAAAATTTACAGGGACTCAAAGCTGACACTATTTCATAATATTTGGTGGGTTCTGGATAAATAACTTTGCCAATAGACAAATCAAATATATTCTAATTGAGGGTTTCAGTGCAGGGAAGGCTCCCCCCGCCTCTGGTCCCTTATTCTTAATGTCAATGTTATATATTTTGCAAATAGGTATTTCCAGCCAGTACAACTTGTAATGATCCCTTTGGGTTTTTGTTTCATGTAATGCATTGGCTTTCATTTCTGTTCCTGTCTCCTGGCATTAGGTGGAGTGGATTTCTCCTTTGTGCCATTGCAATGCTCCTTGTGATATTTCCCATGTTTACCTTTCCGAAAAAGCTCCCTCCTCGGCATAAAAAAAAGAAAAAGAAAAAGAAGATGAACTCTGATGATGTTTCAAGTGATGATGAAGTCATGAAAGAGAAAACAAATAGCAAAATACAAGCAGACAGTGGGGTTCCTGCCTCGATGGGATTTGGAAAGAATGTTAAAGGTGAAGCTTGCTTTTATTTTTTTTAATGCTTTAAATTTTGTACACCGGATCATTGAGGGTTGTATGAGTGTAACTGAAGGCAGAGTTTTGACATCTGGTATTTAATATTAGTTTTGCTGTTGAGATTTTAATAGATGGTCATCCTCTAAAATTGCAAAATGCAGTGATGAGTGTAAGTTCCATTTGCTTAAACTGTTGAAGTGCTTAATGTGCACCTGTAACAAACATGGTAGCCTGTTTCCTGTCATTAGAAGACCTCTAATATCAGGCATATTTGTGCACCTTACAGTTGGTAACTGTCATGCTTTCTTCAAGCTGTTCTTCATAGAATAAAATGCTCTTCCAAAATGTTTGTGAAAAAAGTAAAAAGAAAAATCCTAGTATGTGGGTTCATGCATTTGGGTAAGTTTAATTGTGAAAAATTTGAGAATTTAATTTGAGAAAATATTTGTTTCCTGTGCTAGCTATCTTGTACTGCAAGCTATTTGTTTTCAGAAGGCTGGGAAGGAAGGATGAAACCTGTGCTAATTCTGAAACAAGAAGAGATCAAAAGATTGACAAGTAATAGAGATTTTTATTTTATTCAGGAAGCAAACCATTAATGTGAAATCTAACACTAAGCAGAAACCATTGGTAAAATACCATGGGAAGATGGGCAGTGTTGTTAAAAGTTAATTAATGAAGCAAATATATTTGGAGTTGACAGCATTGGCGTAACAGTGTCATAACATTGAATAGTATAGGACAAGAATGAATGAGCCTTAATGCTGTTGTGCTGCTGATGCTGTTGTGTCCTTCTTGGATTCCATGATTAAAATGCTGGGTGTGCTGTTTTGTGGTTGCCCAATGAATGCAATGAGAGTAGGAGAAACCATGAAATGTCATTTGTACCACTAGATTCAATTTGAGCTCAAACATTTAAGTGTTTGTTTGTTGACATGAACATTAGTGTTGCTTTTTCATTGGCTATATCAGTCCGGGTTATAATGATGATTAGTAGATTATTTTTTTAATGACACATTTATGACGACAACCACTCCTTATGTTGAATAGGCAAAGCTTAGCAAAACCAGTGGGTTGGTTTTAGACTAAAACCAGTGTGATTCCAAGTAAAGTTTGCCCCCATTCATAGTGACTTGCCCTACATTGCCTTTACATCCGTACTCTCAGGCTACCTGAGTTACTCTTATAAATGAAGAAAATACAGAAGACCAGAATTGGCTTTCGATGGTTTTAAGCACAGAGCAAGCAAGGTAAAAACCTGCAATATCAGATCTTTCAGGACCACCTTCTCCCTTTGTTTGCAAAATAGCTCAGAAAGCGGTGGAGAAGCAAGAAAAGTGTTGTCTGTTTCCTTCTTTGAAGACTCTCTATTCCCTGTATTTGTGAGTTCTCATACACAATGTTTTCTCCTAAATCCATAAAATTAATTGTGGGTTTTGGGGTTGTTTTTTTTGGCAAAAAGTAGTTCAGGGCTGCACCTGTCAGGGTTTGCTCATTGACTTAGGGAAGTCAGAAAGGGGAGTTCAGTCTTGCTGGGCGCAGAGGGACATCTTCATCCTGTAGGTGTGCCTGGAAAAGATACAGATATTCAGACAAGCTCTGTGTCTGGATGAGTTTGCTAGTGATGGTTCTCTGTTTTGGAACATAATTTCACCCTCCAGGTCATGTTGTGCCACTAGAGGCACAGCAGATACACAGAAAACAAGTATACTCTTAAGAGAATGTTTTCTAATACTTCTTTTTTCACAAAAATGAAAACTACAGTATATTTCATTTTAGTGTGTATTTTTTTCATATATATATATGTTTTTGTATATATCTTGCCTAAATGTTGTGCCATACCTTCTACAAAACCCTGTAGTTATATATTAGTGGAGCCACCAAATCAGAGCTTCTCATAATCAAAACCTTTCACTTCCTCTAGAAGAGCAACTTCACCGTGTGGAGCAGTGAGAAGCAGCACTGTATTCCACGTGTCAGCGAGATACCAAGCGAGCTGAGATAACGCAGAGAAAAGTATTTTGCTATGAGCTGATAATAGCTTTCCCATTAGGTGTCATTTACCCAGGCAAAGAGGGCCTGCAGCAGGAATGCACTATCATTTAATTATTTTTCAAGTTTAAGTGGGCTTTATGGAATGAGATCAGGCCTGAAGCTTCTCAGTTTGAGGTAATTTCATTTATAATGGGAAGGGAAAAAGGATCACATGTGTCTAAGTCATTTAGCATTGCTTCTCCTGAGATGCAATGGACATTTTATACTTCCCACTGAATTTGAGAGCTTTATCTTTTTACAGTGCAATGGACAGAAACTCCACTTAGGCAGTAGCTGGGAGACTTGATGATTTAGTAGGTCGTGTCTTCTGTTCTGTACTAATAAATATCAGTGATGTTGTAGTCTGCCATGACAGAGGTCAGTGCCATTAAATCTGTGAAATCTGTACAGCTTTGGTAAGGAAAGTCTCATGGAATCACAGATGCACAGAATGATAGGGGGTTGGAAAGGACCTCTGGAAATCATCTAGTCCAGCTCCCTGCCAGAGCTGGGGCACCCAGAGCAGGTTGTACAGCAACGTGTCCAGGCAGGGTTTGTATGTCTCCAGAGATGGAGACTCCACCATGTCTCTGGGCAGCCTCTGCCAGGGCTCTGCCACCCTCAAAGGAAAGAAGTTCCTCAAGTTTAGATGGAATTTATGTACAAGTTTATGCCTGTTATATCTTGTCCTGTCATTGGGCACCACTGGAAAAAGACTGGCCCCATCCTCCTGACACCCACCCTTTAAGTATTTATGGGTGTTGGTCAGATCCTCCTCTGCCTTCTCCTCTCCAGACTAAAGAGACCCAGGCCTTTCCTTGCAAGAGAGATGCTCCAGACCCTTAATCATCTTTGTAGCCCTCTGCTGTACCCTCTTCCAGCACTTCTCTGTCCTTCTGGAACTGGGAAGCCTGGAAATGGGTACAGGACTCCAGATGAGACCTCCCCAGGGCAGAGCAGATGGGAAAGATGACCTCCCTCTACCTGCTGGTCACACTTTTCCTGATGCACCCTAGGATGGCATTGGCCTCCTTGGTCACAAGGACACGTTGCTGGCTCATGGTCATGGAAAAAGCTGTTTGTTTTGATCTTCTGATATGGTGGTGTCTAAACTCGGAGGCCTGGCAAAATGATTCTCATCCTGCTGTAACTTGTCCTAATCTAACAGAAGCTAGTTCTCTAGATGAATGAACAGGAACTGAAAAGGTATGATGGGAGCAGGATGGGGCCTTCTTTGCTTCAGTGGCTGCCAGTCTAGGCTGAAGAAATAAAACAGCTGCAAACCTCTGACTTTAGTGACCTGTGCTTGATTTTGGCCCACGGTAGAGCTGGCATCCGATAAAAATACAGATGAGCGTCTTTGCTTTTCCTCACGTTTCAAGATGCAGGGGCTTGGAATTCAGTCTTTTCCTGTTTGCATTGCAAGTGAATGAAGTAAGAGGGAGATTGCTCCCTATGCAGTTATCAAAAATATTAAATAAAACATTAAATAGGTCACAGGAGGAAGAAAATTGGATGCAGTTTACTGGGTGGAATAGAGGTAGTGTAGATAACATGAGCTAGAGGAGATTTATAATGAAGAAGCAGTTCAATCCCAGATGTGCAGATAAATCATGAACCTGAGGAGACAAAACCACTGTTTTTGTTTATTGCATGGACACCCTTAGGGTTTTGTGATATGGAAATTTTATCTACAGTCCCTTTGCTTACCACTATAATGAAACTTATTGTACAATTGGATAAAGGAGCTATGTAAAGAAAACCGATCTTTGTATTACCTAAAACGTACTGATCTTATCTGAAGGGTGTTAATTAATGACTTCTATTTTGTAGCCTTTTGTTTTCTTTTTAACCTTCTGGGTTTTGTCCCTGTGTACATTCTTAAATATGGAATATTCTTGTCTGCCTTTTCCCATTTACCAGATATCCTGTGCCCTTCCCAGTCAGCCCCAGCTGGGGATGGAGACAGGATAATAACTCTTGTCAGGGCACTAGCAAAGGTAGAAGAAACTCTTGAGGAGCTCGTGGCTGTAGGGTAAGTCCATGAAAGTGCTTCCCCATCACAGGAGATGGACTGGAGTTTTGGCAGTACCCAGAGATGAGTTGGCAGGGATCAGAAGAAGAGGAGGAGGAGATGACAGTGGTCTGTGAGCACTGTAAATGTCAGGGAGTTCAGCAGAGCGTGGGCTGGAGATCCTGCTGGGCCACTGACTTTGAGAGAGTCTCTCCCCGTCTCCCTTTCTTAGGTCATCTTGAGGAGCTCAAAATAGAAGAGGTTGGCACAGCTCTGTGCTGTGATGAGCAGCATTAGCTGGAGCCACGAGGAGCTGCTCTAAATCAAGTTAAAAGTAATAATCAGATCAAACTCGCTCCCAACCTCCCTGCTCTTGATGGGATATTAAGGGCAGTTTGATGGTCTGGCCACCACCCAGGTAGTTAAGGCACATCCTGAAAATGCTTGAGAAATTGAGTTGAATGAGGTTGTTTAAGTGGTATGTGAGTAGATAACGAAATTGAATAACATGGCAAAATATTATTCTAGAATTTAGTGATTGGTTCCTTGCAGAATATATTTGAAGTAGTCGTGTGTTACTGAGAATGCTCATTTCCATTCCGATAAACAAACCAAAATCACAGAAACAGAGAATGTTAGGCGTTGGAAGCAACCTCTGGAAATCATCTAGTCCAACCCCCTGCCAGAGCAGGGTCACCCAGAGCAGGTTGCACAGGGATGTGTCCTGGCGGGGTTTGAATGTCTCCAGAGACAGAGACTCCACCACCTCTCTGGGCAGCCTTTACCAGGGCTCTGCCACCCTCAAAGTGAAGAAGTTCCTCCTCATGTTTAAATTGAACTTCCTCTGTTCCAGTTTGTGCCTGTTACCTCTTGTCCTTGTCACTGGCCACCACTGGAATTCTGTCCCAAATCTCAGCTGTGCCTTTGTGCTGCATGAGAGCAGAAGGTGCCCATGAGACCTCGGTGTGGAGGCAGCCTCCTTCAAAGCTGCAGACACGGGTACTGCTGACTAGATGTGGAACACCAGAGAAAGGAGGTCCTTTGGCTAATATCTGTGTCACCCTTACAGGGGGATTGGACTACAAGATGGACAGTGCTGTAGACTGGGGTGGTTTATTTCCCCCGGTTGTATTCATTGCACCACCTTGGGCTAGATGCACAGGATCAGGGTTCAAGAAAATATATTAAATAATTAAAAAAAAGGAGGTGAAGTTAATTTTATTTGAGTTTTTCTTGAAATTCTCTTTACAGTGCTTTAAGAGTTTTGCTCAGAGCAGTATTTACTCTGGAGTCCTTAACATAGAGAGGACATGGACCTGTTGGAACGGGTCCAGTGGAGGACCCCAAAGATGATCAGAGGGATGGAGCACCTCTGCTATGAAGACAGGCTGAGAGCTGGGGTTGCTCAGCCTGGAGAAGAGAAGGCTCTGGGGAGATCTTAGAGCAGCCTTCCAGTATCTGAAGGGAGCTACAGGAGAGCTGGAGAGGGACTCTGTGTCAGGAAGTGTAGTGACAGAACAAGGGGAAGCAGCTTTAAACTGAAAGAGGAGAGATTTAGGTGAGATCTCAGGAAGAAATTCTTTGCTGTGAGGGTGGTGAGACACTGGAAGAGGTTGCCCAGAGAAGCTGTGGCTGCCCCATCCCTGGAGGGGTTGAAGGCCAGGCTGGATGGGGCTTGGAGCAACATGTTCTGGTGGGAGGTGTCCCTGCTTATGGCAGGGGCGTTGGAATTGGATGATCTTGAAGGTCCTTTCCAACTCTAACCATTCTGTGATTCTACAAATATTTGTGTTGCTTACATATTTTTCTTATGCATTTTTCTTACCATGGGTCAAGCAGTAGCCCAGCATACAAGTGAAAGAAATATTTTTTTTCTAGCCTAGAGAAAAAATATTGTCAAAGACCATGAAATGAAGAAAATTTTCAGTTGACTAGCAAACAACTCAGCAAGGCAGGTTGCAATCACGTTATTTTATTTAACAATAACAGGAACAAAAGAGAAAATACAAGGACGTTTGAGATCTGAATTGCAGTACAGAGGAGTGTGTTTGCAGCCTTACTAAAAGATCATTTCAGTTTGAGGAATGTAGTCAGTAGAGATTAATTTGTTCAAATGACATAGGGGAGGGAAGCTGCTCTTTCTCATAGCTTTGTTACTGATGCACGCTTCCAAAAAATGAGATCTTTACTGAAGACCTCTTAAAAATCAGAACCTGACAGGTTCAGTAGCGGCCTTGAAATTAAACCCTGGGCCTGTGGTTATTACACAAAAATAATGTGGCACTGAATTGTTTTAAATGCATGATTGACTATGTAGTGCAAAGGATCCTTCAAGTTTTTACCATTCTTGCTTTTTACTAGAATTAGGGTGGCTGAAAGATACGAGATACTTATAGTGCCTTTTTATTGTAGGGTTTTTAATTTGGAAGTGTAATACAGGATTTGACTGCAGTTATAGGCAGAAATCAGGGAAAACCTAACTTTGAATAGGCATTTTTTCTTTCTTTACTGTATTGCAACTTTTTCTTGTATACCAGACAGTTCTGCTTTACAAGTCACAAAAAGCTTCCACCCTCAGCTGCTCCAGATGGTGTGTATTAGCACAGCAGGCAGGCATAATCTTTTATTTCTTGCCAAAAATTACAGTAATCAGTAAAGCTTTTCCCTGAAGTATCCTTCACAGGGGTGTAAGACAACTTGTGCTTGTTCCAAGACCCTGAGTTTTACCTATTTATCAGCAGAAATCCATTTTGAAAATACTAATTAGTTTTGAAATTAATACTGACCTTTAGACTGAGTGCTGAGATTAGATGCAAGTAGGAGTCAACAGAAAGTACAGCTCTACATCCGAACACCAGAGCAAAACACTCATTAACTTGGCAGTTCTTTACCTGATTATTTCTTCGGTGTCTTTACATACCTCCCACCAGACCAGGTTGCTCCAAGCCCCATCCAGCCTGGCCTTGAACCCCTCCAGGGATGGGGCAGCCACAGCTTCTCTGGGCAACCTCTTCCAGTGCCTCACCACCCTCACAGCAAAGAATTTCTTCCTGAATTC
Organism: Jacana jacana; assembly: GCA_013400555.1. NCBI lineage: Eukaryota > Metazoa > Chordata > Aves > Charadriiformes > Jacanidae > Jacana > Jacana jacana. The sequence goes on from VZTM01004400.1 coordinate 134,736, forward strand.
TCACCTAAATCTCCCCTCTTTTCAGTTTAAAACCATTACCACTTGTCCTATCACTTCCCCTCCCTGATCAAGAGCCCCTCACCCTCACTGTCTCTCCTGTAGCCCCCTTTATGGACTGGAAGGGCCTCTGAGGTCTCCTAGGAGGTTTCTCTTCTCCAGGCTTAAAAACCCCAACTTCTCTCAGCCTGTCCTAGGAGAGATGCTCAGCTCTTTGAGCATCTTTGTGCTTTACCTCTGGACCCATTCCAACAGGTCCATCTCTTTCCTGTGCTGAGGATTCCAGTCCTGGAGACAGTGCTCCAGGTGGAGTCTCACCAGAGCAGAGCAGAGGGGTAGAATCACCTTCTGTTGCCCTGCTGGCCACGCTGCAGGATGCAGTTGGCTTTCTGGGCTGTCAATGTATGTTGCTGCCTCATGTTGAGCTCATCCACCAACACCCCCAAGTCCTTCTCCTTGTGGCTGCTCTTAGTCCAGCTTGGTTTCCAGCAGGACCAGTGCTGGCACCCCCTCTGTCTGGTTCCTGGTTCCTTTCCCACAGCGGCAGCAGGAAAGTAATTACTGCATGCTCCAGTTGCAGGGGGAGAAGCATTGCAGGGGGAGAAGCATTGCAGGGGGAGAAGCACTCCATCCCACACTTTGTCCCCAGGGGAAATCCTGCTACAGATGCCCCACTGTGTTCCTATGGCAGCCTTTATCTTAAATGGTGCTGTCTAGTTCCATGAAAGGCTTTGCAATATGTGGGTTAGAGTTTTTTACATTTAAGCCCCACGAGCTAACCCAATCCAAAAACAGCCACAAAGCCAAAGCTGGTGAGATCTAATGACTGACATCTGATGATATGTCTCTCAACTTTGTAGAGTGGGGCTGATGGTTGGACTCGATGATCCCAAGGGACTCTTCCAACCAAAATGATTTTATGATGGTGCTCGACATCTTTCTTCTTTTTTTTTTTTCTCTTTCATTTCCTTTTGAACAATGAGGCAAATTTCCATCAGTGGTATTTTGAACATGTGGCATAACGTGCTGATAAATGGTGATACTATTTTGTCTTTGTATTGCCTACTCCTTTAATGTAGTTGCTGAAGGTGGAGAGCTGTATTACAGTTTCCATATATTTCACGTTGATATTAAATGGTCTCATGCTCCTGTTACCTTGTTTCTTTTTGTTCTTCTATTGCAAAC
>VZTM01004400.1:135974-159771 GCA_013400555.1 Jacana jacana
TATATATATATTTAAAGCCTAGGTGGTAAAAACTATCAAGATTCAAATATATGAGTGCTTCTTAATATGTTTTATTCATTACTTATTTCCACCAAGTTTTGTATTTAACATTTAATATGCTTCTTCGTCGAGGCAGCAAGAGAGCATTTGACTATATTTAAATTATAAAGCCTGTACTCGTAATGAATTCAGTATAAGTTTTGATGACTGGCATAAGCTAAGGCTGCGTGCAGTCAGATAACTTAGGTGCTAATTAGCAGCCTGACAAGTTTTGACATGATGAGAGTCTAAATTCTGTTTGCTTTTGTACAGATAACCTGCTGGAGTCGATGGAGAAAGCGAGACAGATTTTTGACGCGACCAATTTTAACATTGATAAAATTCTCGCTCGGGAGTTCTTACTCAACACGTTGTATTTCTAATGGGCAGCTCTTGTCATTGAATTCAATGGGCTTTGATTCAAGCAGCTTTTCAGTTTCTGTAGGAAATGAAAAGCACATGAAAAACCCCAAGCCACAGTAGGTTAGATACAATAGCCGAACAGAAAATTTGTCTCAGTAGGAGTGCCAAGGAAAAAAAAAAAATTAAAAAAAAATAATCAATTTTAAAATCACACCATCTAATCTGAAAAAATTAAGTCTTGAATAGAGTTGTCATTATCTTGTGATGATAATTTGACATCGCTACAGGACTGAATATGTAAAAGTATTTAAGTGTTTCTTTTAACTGCAGTGCTGAGTGTCATGGGGGTTTGATATTTGATTTGAGGATAAATGAATACTTTTCTATACTAATTTCTTTACTAATACTTATCTATGAATACTTTTTCAACGTAAGTTAATGATGTGCTGTCATTTTCAATGGGTTTTATCCCTTCTGATAACATAAGTTGTAAGTAAGGTGTGTTGAGATTCATTGATACCACTGACATCATTTTGTCAGCATGCTTGGTCTGCACCTGTTGTAAATGCTTTCAAATCGTGTAGAAAAATGGTGAATTGAATATGTTTTGGTTCTCTTTGCCAATGATAGTATCATTATTCTAGCTTTCCAAGCGTGCTCTTTGAAGCAGAGAGTCACAGGGGGAGTGGGTGATGTGTTTTCACACAAAACGGTGCAAAAACCAGCACTGTTGGTATCCTTGTAGAAAATTTCAAAATGAGAACTCCAAAATCACTACATTTTGTTGCTGGGCCCCGTTTCTTCAGATGGTTTGGTTAAAACAGACCTCAGATTGTACACCCTCTCCCTTTCCTCTCAGCAAACGGAGCCAGATGCTAGCGAGCTGTTATTGCCAGCCCATGGCAAAGAAAATCAATTTGTTTCACTTCGCTTTTCCTTCCTGCCCATTATTTCTAACACCCGTTTGTCGTTTTTTTGTCATCTTATAGAGCTTCCAAGAGCAGCTGTCAGGATCTTGAGCAACATGACATTCCTTTTTGTGAGTTTGTCATACACAGCTGAGAGTGCCATTGTCACAGCTTTTATTACCTTCATTCCCAAGTTCATCGAGTCACAGTTTGGCATCCCAGCTTCCAACGCCAGCATCTACACTGGTAAGGCACTGCCATGGAGCAGTAATGTTGAAAAGACTGGTGTTTGACTTGTGAAATGGATCAATGTAGGAACAAACCGAAAATTTGCTTGTCAGAACAGGTGGTTGGAGCCAGCTTTGTGTGTTTGCTTAGATATTCAGGCTGTTCTTTGATGTTTGCTATATGTGTTTGGGAAAACAGGAACGCATTTATATTGTTTAAGGGCTGGGTTTTTTTACATAAGCCTAGACAGACATGTTAGTGGTCTTCAGGGAGGAAAAATGCAACAGCAGCAAGCTAGAAGACCCACAGGCATTGCTGTGCCTTGTGTGCTTTAAAAGATCTTTTAAAGCTGCTCTTATTTTATGTGAATTTTACTTCGTCTTTGATCTTTTAAATATCCTAATCTTTCTTAGCTCCCCAGTGATGAGTTGTTTATCTGCCCCATCCTTCAGTTATATCTCCCCTCCAGCCTGGTGGTTTTCTCCTAATTTACTTAGTAGCATTGAGCATACAATGCCTTGTTAGGAGAGGTCCTGAGATCCTCCCACACCTACCATTGCAGGGCTGAGACCCCTCTTTTGCAGGTGAGGCACTTCATAGAATCATAGAACGGTTGGAGTTGGAAGGAACCTTCAAGATCATGGAATTCCAACCCCCCTGCCCTGGGCAGGGACACCTCCCACCAGAGCAGGTTACTCCAAGCCCCATCCAGCCTGGCCTTTACCCCCTCCAGGGATGGGGCAGCCACAGCTTCTCTGGGCAACCTCTTCCAGTATCTCACCACCCTCACAGCAAAGAATTTCTTCCTAAAATCTTATCTTAATCCCAACTGTTTCAATTAAATACAGTTTCCCCTCATCCTACGGCTCCACTTCTTGATCAAGATTCCCTCCTCATTTCTCCTGTAGCACTGTTAGAGACTGTAAGGGGTTTTAAGGTCTCCCCAGAGGCTTTTCTTCTCCAGGTTGAACACCCCCAACTCAGTCTCATAGCAGAGGTGCTCCAGCCCTCTGATCATCTTCATGGACCTGCTTCCCCTGCTGCTGTAGTGATGTGCAGCCAAGTCCAACTTCTAACAGAGCTACAAACCAGAAATTTTTGAGTTTCAAACCGCTCTACAGGAGGGAGAGATGGACACTTGCCCAGGGAAGGGGCCCAGAACATGGTGCAAAATTGGGGCCTATGTCATGCAGATCATCTCCCTTCTCTCCTAGCTGCCTCAAAGGCATTTGTCTTTATAAGCATTGTTTTCACTTCTCCATAGTGCTTTCCATATGAAATAGGTGGTAATTGCTCATCAGGTTAGTTCTTTTCTCCCTCACATACTTCTAGTTATTGCACCTGGGAAGGAGTGATGGACTGGTGAGTTGTGGGAATAGGGTGAAGGATGGGTTGCAGCTGCCCAGGGACATCAGCCAAGGGAAAGACTAAAAGTAGCAGAAGAGAGAGACAGACACAGATACCCCACCTGGGACTTATTTGTCACCTGCAGTAGTGGGAAGAAAAGCAAGGAGTCTTTCCTGGCTGTGGAGGGGAAATATCAGAGAAGCACCATGTGGTGACTTCTGTTTGAGAGTTCGCTGGGATGAGAATTTCTTCAGGGCATGAAATCCCCGTGTTCTGTATGTGAGGAGGAAACTTTGATTGATGGGAGCATGATTCTATCTGATGCCTAGGGTAGCTACGCACGCATCAGAGCTTTGCTGTAACAAGTCTTGATGGGATTGCTTCTCCATAACTTGCTTCATTCTCAGGATATATCAGAAACATTCTTGCCAGACAAGATGTTAAAAAGCCAGTATGTTAAAAGAGGAAAAAATGACATGACCCTATCCAGGGTGTGAAGCTATTAACCATGTTATAAATTGCTTGATAAAGACTATTATAATGAACCAGAAGATGAAGATGAAATAGCTGGATGTGAGCAAGTGAACACCACCCCAAATCCTAAACTTAGCATTTAAGTCAACACTTGTTATTAATGTTATAGATTCTTTTTTTTTGTAGGATTAATGGGAAAAGGAAACTTAGAGATTCTGTATGAAATTGCTGCTGGCTAATCTAGTAAAAGACGTGTCCAGTTTGCAGACTTCTGGTTGACAAAGGGAGGAGTTACATGTTACATATATTACTACATCTATAATTCAGATGTACTTTGGCAGCTGAGTACATATACTTGCTGAATCTCTTCATGTTATTGATGCAATAATGGTCATTTTCCATCTCGATTCATTAGCAGGGAATCTTTAATTCAGTCTCAATATGTTTCTATTTTTAAACAAAACTGGTATTATTCCTCAGAAAAAAATCCCATGTGCCAAACTTTGTCTTGCACTTGTGCCTCTTGTCTGGAGCTTCATCTGGTTTGGAGTTCTGTGCGTAAAGCAGGTGGAAATCAGCCTCCAGACTTTCTCAAGGCCTAAATAAATAAATTAACTTTGACTTTGGGTTACAGGTAGATCTTGGACAAATCCAGGTTAAAATTTCAAGTGCTTTCCTGGCGGATTTACTTGTGAAAAAGAGTTCCAATTCAAATAGTAGTTGGAAGAACTGCACACTATCTATTACAAAGTACCACTCTGGGAACGTCTGCTAAAATAGTTATGAACACATTGGATCTACCTTAAGTTCTGGAAAAGATATAACACGTATCTCAGACAGAATAGGTGTGAAGATCTCCACCATGTTCTCCTTAGGGGGGTAGCCAGCTCAGCAGATATTGCTGTTTTCTCTTCCCAGACCATTAGTAGCTGTTGTGGGAAGCTTCAAGTGCCTCAGCATCCTGACAGCAGCAAAAAGGACAAAGCCTGAAAATTGCTGAGGGAAAGCTGATATTGGCTGGGAGCGCTGTACCCGGGAGTGCATTTGGCAGAGGCACGATTCCCGGAAACCAAACAGTCACAAAATGAAGGAGAGTGCAAGGCAACAGCTTAGTATCAGATCTTAAGCTTTATCCCCCTAAATGACTTTGAAAAAGAAGAGTGCGTGTCCTGATTAGATGTACATGCTTTGCTTTGCCCTAGAAGCTTGTCTGGGAGTGCCCTGTGGTAGCTGCCTTTCCCTTGACAGCGCATCACTTCTGATCTCACATCCCCTGCGGAAGGAGAGGGGTGGTAGGATGAAGAGTTTGTACTCGGGGCAAAAGAAACCTGTGAGGCTTCCTCGCACATTGGAGGGAATGAGCTCTTCTCTCTGCTGCTTTCACCACAGACAGTGAAATCCGCTCTGCCCTCCCACTTTCTCCCAGAGAGAGAATTTTTCCATTCCCAGCTCCACTTTGCGTGGTGGAATTTATCTTTATTCTTCATAGAATCGTAAAATCATAGAATGGTTGGAGTTGGAAGGGACCTTAAAGATCATCCAGTTCCAACCCCCCTGCCCTGAGCAGGGACACCTCCCACCAGACCAGGTTGCTCCAAGCCCCATCCATCCTGGCCTTGAACCCCTGCAGGGATGGGGCAGCCACAGCTTTTATGGGCAGCCTCTTCCAGTGTCTCACCACCCTCACAGCAAAGAAATTCTCACTAGTATCTAATCCAAATCTCCCCTCATTTAATTTAAAGCTGTTACCCCTTGTTCTGTCACTTCATTTATTGGCAGAGAGTCCCTCCCACCTCTCCTGTAGCTCCCTTCAGATACTGGAAGGCTGCTGTAAGGTCCCCCCAGAGCCTTCTCTTCTCCAGGCTGAACAAGCCCAGCTCTCTCAGCTGGTCTTCATAGCAGAGGTGCTCCATCCCTTTGATCATCTTTGTGGCCCTCCCCTGGACCCATTCCAACAGGTCCATGTCCTTCCTATGTTGAGGACTCCAAAGCTGGACACAGTGCTCCAGGTGGAGTCACACAGCGCAGAGTAGAGGGGTAGAATCATGTCTTGCTGACTATGCTTCTTTTGATGTAGCCCAGGATGGGGTTGGCTTTCTGGGCTGCCAGTGCACACTGCCAGCTCATGTTGAGCTTCTCATTTGTAAGTACTATCAAATCCTTCTCCTTAGGGTTGCATAGGCTTTTTTTCTTACCTTGCCATCTTCCTAAATGAGAGTGTGCCTTGGTGGGAAATTTGCTCGTGTCTTCTCATTTTTACTGTTCTGATCCTCATGGCAGAGGATGGATAAAAATAGCAGCACAATAGAAGTCACTCATGGAAGATCCTAAGACTATTAAGACCTACCTAATGCCAGAATATTGGAGATATTCAAGGTGTGGCTTGATGAGGCCCTGGGCAACCTGGTCTATTTGGGGGTGTCCTTGCTGACTGCGGGGAGGTTGGACTAGATGACCCTAGAGGTCCCTTCTGGCCTGGACCATTCTACGATTCTATATTTCCATGCTCAGTTTTGACAAGGTACTGGGCACAGATGCACAGATTCTCAGTTCCAGGGAGAGGCTTTCCCGCTATCTGTGCACTCAAGAAGATAAGAAAGAAAAGGTAATTTCGGGTCCAAAAGAGGTAAAGAACTCAAAGCTAAGCTGTACGATGAAAGAAAGAAAGAAGAATGAAATACTGAAGTTAATTTATCACTAGTAAACCCTTACCTTGGGCTAGATCCTTAGTTCATAGAACTTATGTAGCCATGGATTTGGTTCACCTAAAAGGGGTGTTTTAGAATCCCATTGCAAGTGATCCCAGTGTGCTTTTGGCATGGATGTAGGCTTCTCTGTCATAGATTTTGGGGAGCAGGGCATGCCTGGTAGACTCAGATGGCAGAGTTACCATTTTCACCCAGAGAAAACACTTTCAGTGCAAGTGAAAGGATTTGCATTATTTCTTTCCTCTTGTTCTTATTCAGTCATTGAAAGTGAGAGATATAACAGCTCGAGATAGATAACAGCTTTGAACTTTGTGAAAATCATTTAATTCCCCTGAGACTTATACATTTAAATTCTGCTCTTATGAGAGACCGGGTTTTGAGTCTGTGAAGGGTTATTATTAAGAATCTTCCTCTTGAAATGACATTTTATTTTATAATGCCAGTGGTGATGGCAGTATAATTAAGATGGCAACTATTTTTATCTCTTATTTTTACCTTCACAACCTCAAAATTTTGATAAATATAATGTCCTCTTCACCCTTAGACAAATTGGCAGAGAATAAAAATGCTTTGCAATAATATTAATGAAATTTGCAAGAGATAGTCTACCGGCTTCTTTAAACAGAAGACCAACATCTTTAAGAATTTGGATTATAAAGTTTAGCTCCTTCTCCCTAGATCCAGCTGCTGGAAGTTGTTAAAATTCTATATTTATGTGGAATGAATCTTTATTAACAAAAACCTTGTTTAAAAACCTTCTCACGTGTCAGAGGCAAAAGCCAAGGGAAGCTGCGAAGTGCAAGGCATTCACCGACAGCACCACCTTGGGCCCTGGGAGGTGAGGACAGCCCAGTGACATGTTGGTGAACTGCCACCACAGAGTCACACACCTTTTGTGTCTTAAATTTGCCCTAGTACTACTTCTAGTATCTTAATTTGATCAGTTCCCACGCCACGTGGCTGTGCTGAGGTGAATGGGGCTGCCAATGGGGGAAAGTGCTGTTCAGCTTGAGTAAAGTACCCAAAAAAGACAGAACTTTGAAGCCACAATTCTTTTTCTGAAGCCAGAAAAGCCAGGCTCACACGTGCACTCCCAAGTGGGAAGGCTTCTGGGGTCCTGCCTGAGGTTAGCACTTGTGCGTCACTGGAATTAAGCCTGAGAATATGAAGAGAAGGTTTCAGCCCAAATCTAGATTTCTTCACATTTTCAGTAATTAAACCAGAGCGATGTGTATCCCTTTCCTCCATTCTAAAATAAATACAAAGCAATGTTTCTGCTGGTAACTACAATAGTTCTCTTATAGCGCTTTGGCTGCTGATAATATCATAAGGAGGCTTTTATTAATTCTTTGACAACACTCCAGAGGTCTGAAAAGTCTGACTCAGTTTGCTAGCAGAGAATCAGACAATGGAGATCTTAGTGCAGCATTTGTAGTCATCTCATTAGGGAATGAAACCAATATTTGTTTTATACCCTTGCTGTAGGTCCTGTTTTAACGATGCTCGGTTTCTCCCCTGGCAGGTGTGATTATTGTACCAAGTGCTGGTGTTGGTATTGTCCTGGGTGGCTACATCATAAAAAAATTGAAGCTCGGTGCAAGAGAGTCCGCAAAGTTGGCCATGATCTGCAGCGGGGTGTCTCTGCTCTGCTTTTCAACTCTCTTCATTGTCGGATGTGAAAGCATTAATCTAGGGGGAATAAATATACCTTACACGACGGGGTAAGTAGCTTGGAATCATCTGTAGCAAAACCAGCTTTTTCCCTGGTAATTCTGATAAAGAAATATTAAAAAAAAAAAAAATAAGCTGATGGCTGTTGTACAGAAGAAGCTACGTGTCCAAGTGAGAATTCAGTTCAGTAATGTGATATAAATACACAGTGTTACTACGTGGCCCTTTGGTTTTACATCTAGTTTATAATGAAGCTGAGGTAACAACTCACCTTTTCAAGGGGTGGGATGACGCACTAGAATGGAATTCGGGGATTTTTACAAGAAAAGAAGAACGGTATCCTCAGGAGATTGCTCAGGGCTTAGTTGGTGTTTCAACATGTATTCTTTCCTGCCCATGAACATGGTGAAAATACTAAAGGGATTATAAAGAGTACTTCTGAAAAGGTTTGTTTGTTGTCATCGTAATGCTGTCTTAGGTCTACAGTCCCTATTTGAGAGGAATTACTTGAGCACGTGCTATCAACATTAGCGGTGTGCGCTGCTTCTGAACCCCTTACTAGTTTTATGAATGGCCTCCAGCACTTGCTGGGTCACTGTCAAGATGGTGGCAAGATCACAGCCCTTAAAGGCACATTGAGAAAAGTTGTCATGAAAAAGAAGGTGTGGATGTAGTAAGATATTGGGGGTGAGGGGGATTGGCTGAGACATTAAGAAATGCATGAAAGGGCTTTTTTGGTTTTTTTTTGTTTTTTTTTTTCAAAATGAGGGATATTTAGAAGGAAGGAAGTGTGATAAAAGCTGTGAGAGGGTGTTTCACTGGAAGAAACCACATTCAGAAATGTGATTGTGAGCTTTTCTTTCTTGTTTTGTGGTTTGGAAAATAGTGTAGGAAAAGATCAAATGGGGGGAAAAAAAGAACTGCTGTTGAGCAGTGAACAAGCCAAGTGAAAAGCAGAAGAGGAAAAAATGGAAAGCAAAGGAGGAAGAAAATAGGCTCTGTTTACACAGAGAATATTTATTTTGCATTGCATGTTGCTGGGTGTTACTACATTGCTGTCAAACCCTAATCCTAGAGAAAGGAGAAGCAGTAATTAAAGGTCATGAGCTGCTGGAAAGCTGTTCTACTGCTTTGCCAAGCACCTATAGAGGTTAGGGTGGACCTGCTGGAAAGCAGTTCTGCAGAGAAAGATCTGTGGGTCCTGGTAGATAGTAAACTATCCATGAGCCAGCAATGTGCCTTTGCCTCCCAGAGGAGAAGGGGGCCAATGGAATCCTGTGCTGCACAGGGAAGAGTGTGGCCAATAGGTTGAGGGAGGTCATTCTCCCCCTCTACTCTGCACTGGTGAGGTCACAACTGGAATACTGTGCCAGTTCTGGGCTCCCCAGTCCAAGACAGACTGGGAACTACTGGAGAGAGTCCAGCGTAGGGCAACAAAGATGATTAAGTGATTGGAGCATCTCCCTGATGAGAAAAGGCGGAGAGAGCTGGGACTCTTTAGCCTGGAGAAGAGAAGGCTGAGGGGAGACCTTCATGCTCACAAGTATCTTGTGAGGATGGATCCATTGAGGATGGAGCTGGACTCTTTTAAGTGGTTCCCAGTGACAGGATGAGGGGCAGCAGGCACAAGTTGGAACATAAGAAGTTCCATTCGAAAGTGGGGAAAAATTTCTTTATGGTGAGGGTGGCAGAGCACTGGAAGAGGCTGCCCAGGAAGGGAGTGGAGTCCCCTTCTCTGGAGACCTTCCAGCCCTGCCTGGATGCAGACCTAAGTGATGTGCTCTGCTCAGTCCTGCTTTATCAGGGGAGTTGGACTAGATGATCTCCAGAGATCCCTTCCAACTCTGACAATTCCCTGATTCCATGATTCCATGTTGGAGTTAAAGCTTGGTGCTGGGGAGCTGACTGTAGAGTGGAGCAGTGTGGTGAGAGTTCCTTGTCTGAGCAGAGTGGGCTGAAGGAGGAGAGGACGGGGGTGGGAAGGGGGTGGAATGCTGTGATTGTCCACCCTCTGTTGATGTTTGTGACAGCCTGGGGGAGTAGATGAAGAAATGAAAATTTTTAGAAATTAAAACATAATTTTCATAGAGCAATTAACTGTGTGGCAGGTCAGGATGTCTCTGCCTGGCTAATGAGAAGGCTGTAGTTTCTGTTTGTGAAAAAGTGCTATTTAATTCAAATATACTTCTAAATTGAAGACAAGGCAAGCTATTGATGTGTAACACATAACCTTCACACGGGAACTGTAAGAGTATCTAATTTTTTAGATTTTCTTTTTTTTTTTTTTGCAGTAAGTATTATCATTTGTAGTAAATCCATAGCGTGGATTGAAGTAGGCATCAATTCACAGCTGCTCTGGAAATCTGTGGCAGCATTACTTTTTTTACCACCTTCTTATAATTATTCTTACTGAGAAAAGAGGTGAGAGATGGTAATGCTGAAATTCTTGAAAGTGTTGAGGTCTATCAAGGTATTTCAAAGAGCTGATATCTCTTTGAAATCAGTGCAAGAATCAGTATGTTCAGACTGTAGTCTGTAGTCATCAGAAATGGAGCATTACCAGCACGTTACAATGCACGGTTCAGTAGTTTGCAGTCCCAGCCCTATATGATTTTTTTGTTTTCTTTTAATGCAGAGATCAAATCCCAATTTAGTATCAAAATGATAACAAAGAATCAGCACTACACAGAAATTCATCTTGAATATCTGACAAGATAAACATTCTCTTAATCCTGATGGTCAGTCATTTGATAGCTTCAAATCGCTGACCTGGTAGGCAACTCTTGAACTCAGACATCAAAGGACGCTGTTGGACATGTAACAAAAAAGCATGCTTTCCTTTTGAGGTTTAATAAAACACTTATTTCATGCTCTAGTCCCAACTCATTTCCAAAGCCAATCCAAGAGGCTGGATGTGATAGGAGAAGCTTAAATGTTTCAGAGTGAAGGCCTTGCATGATGCTCTACCTTCATGTGGCTATGCTGGATCTGAGCTACCTGCCCTGGCAGCAGCCCAGAGATCTCAGCTGCTTTGGGCAGCATAGACACCCCCTGCAGGAGAGTCTTTTCTGGACAAATACTTTCAGTTCTGCTGTTCTTTTCTTTTACATTTAAAAAGTAGGCTTGTTTTTGCTTGTTTTTTTTCTGAGCCATAAACAAGTAGGAAGGAGAAGGATAAGATGGGATTGAGTTAACACAGAAGCATGTGCATACCAGTACTCAGCAAAGTAGGCAATGCTGTTTCATAATTCAGCATGTTTCATAACTCAGTATTTTTCTAACTGTACCAGCTGTGAGGAAGTGGATGGGACCTGGGGGCATGCACAGACTAGAATACATTTGCAAGGATTTTCTGCTGGGTTATGTTGGGCACAAGCAGTTTTGCCATTGTTTGTCATCAGCAGTTCTATTATCAAGGAGGTCAAGGGCACCTCTGTATTACACATCTCAGCATTTTAGAACCTGTTGTTCCATGCCCCAGCCTTGTCTTTGAAGGCACGTGTGATATTTCAACTCAGTGTAAGGAGCCCTATGTCAAACCATGATGGGGCATCCCTTTTCTTGCACCATAGAACCATAAAATGGTTTGCATTGGAGAGGAGTTTAAAGGTCATCATTTTCCAAACCCCCTTCCACAGGCAGGGACACCTCCCACCAAACGCGGTTCCTCCTAGCCCCATCCAGCCTGGCCTTGAACCCCTCCAGGGATGGGGCAGCTACAGCTTCTCAGGGCAACCTCTTCCAGGCTCTCACCACCCTCACAGCAAAGAATTTTGTCCTAAGATCTTGTCTAAATAGCTCCTCCTTCAGTTTAAAAACTGTTATTCCTCATCCTATGGCTCCCTTATCTGATGGAAGAGTCCCTCCCCATTTCTCCTGTAGCACCATTAGGGACTGGAAGGGGCTCTAAGGTCCCCCTGGAGCCTTCTCTTCTCCAGGCTGAATGGGAAGTTCTGAATCACTGAATTGTCTCTCAGTCCAGATAGCTTTTGAAGTTCTCTAAGGATGGAGACCCCACAGCCTCTCTGGGTAACCTGTGCCAGTGCTTGGTCACCCTCATAGTCTCATAGTTTTCTAATGTTCAGAGGGAACCTCCTGTATTTCAGTGTGTGCCCATTGCCTCTTGCCTTGGTACTGGCCACCACCGGCTCTGTTCTCTTTGCACCCTCCCTTCGGGTATTTATACACATTGATGAGATCCCCTGAGCCTCCTCTTCTCCAGGCTGGACCATCCCAGCTGTCTCAGCCTTTTCCCACAGGACAGAGACCCTGGTCCCTTCAGCACCTTAGTTGCCCTTTGCTGGACTCTCTCCAGTATGTCCATGTCTCTCTTGTGCTGAAGAGCTCAGAACTGGACCCAGTATTCCAGATGTGGCCTCACCAGTGCTGAATAAAGGGGGAATAGCATCGATCAGCTGCTTTGGTTGTTTGTAGACCTTTCTTTTCCATGTTTTGTGGTATGAGGCAACTAAAGCAGGCTCCATGGGGATCTTACTCATAGTGACAGATTCCTGGATTAGTTCAGTTCCATCTCTCGCATTCCTGGTATGTAGTGAATCAAAACATACCCTTTTTGGTTGCTTTCTCTTGGGGCAATGAAGGTTTCATTAAAGCATGCAGTTGACCTACTGAGGCACTTCAAATTAAAACAAACATTATTCTGTTCTTCCTCTTGTACCACTGGTTTGGGTTTTTTGTTATTCTGCTGCCTTTTTTCAGTCCAATCGGCCAGTTGGATCCCTTAACTTGAAAGCAGTGACTAATTGGGTCAGAACAATAACAGCAAAGGAGGAATCCAGCGAACACAGTGAGAGGGTCCCTTGTTTGACAGCTACACAAAAATTGCATCATTGCTGCCATTCCAGCTGCTTGCCAACAAGGAGACTGCAGATCTCTGCCATCCAGAAGGCCCTTCAATGATAAACCAAAAAGCATTGCTATCAATTTAATCTTTTTTACTATGCATAGCCCAATACTAAGGTTATAGAAATTGTGTTGTGAGGGCTGATCTCCTTTCCTTTGTATTTCCATGGTTCTGTAGGTTACCACAGCATTCTAAATGTATATAATATAGTAAGTATATATAAGGTATAATATAACATATATAATAACCCCATGTGCAAACCAATTCTTTGTTTAGATGCTGGAAAAATATAGCCAAGCAGTGTTTTTTGGTTTTGGGATTGTTTTTTGTTTTGTTTTGTTTTTAAACTACATTTCATTTAGATTCCTTATGCTAAGAAGGTCCATCTTGTTTTTTCCACTATATGTGTATTCGCTGCCTCCCCAATGAGCTTTCAGTCCAAGCCTTGGTATCTGAAATAACAGGTTGCAGCTCTAAAAAATCCCGTTGATAAATCTTGCCTTATATTTTCCTATATTTTTTACTTTATTCCTATACCACAACCCTTCCACGGAGTAATAGTTCGAGAGGAGAACAGGATGTAGAAAAAAAATGTTAGGAGCTAGGGTCCCTTTTATTGTAAGTCACGTGTAATAAAGGTTCCTCTTCATTAGCTTTACCAGCATCATGTCATGAAGACAGAGAACAGCCTCCCCGAGAAGGGAACCAAATGCAATTTCTCAGATGGGGCTCTGGGTTTCGTCCTAGCACATGTGTTTAGCAAATGTGTGGTAGCATCTTCCTAATGAAAGCAGCAGAGTCATTGTTTGTGATGGAAGGAACAGTTCAGGGGAGGCTGTTGCTTAGGGCTGCTTTCTGTGAAGGGTGATCATGCCCCATGGGTGTACTTCAGAATTCAGGGATCAGTGCTCTGTTTTCCTCTGTGGAGAGTAGGTCATGTCCAAGTGTCAGAAGGCAGGATTAATAGAGCACTTTGCTTCAGTTTATTGTTGGAAAATGGGTACCTTCAAGAAAAAATGATCCACTCCTGAGACAAGTGTTCATAGAAATCTGTTATAACATCATAGAATTATGGAATGGTTTGGGTTAGAAGGGACCTGAAAGATTGTCCAGTTCCATCCACCTGCCCTGGGCAGGGACACCTCCCACCAGAGCAGGTTGCTCCTAGCCCCATCCAGCCTGGCCTTGAACCCCTCCAGGGATGGGGCAGCCACAGCTTCTCTGGGCAAACCTCTTCCAGGGTCTCACCACCCTCACAGGAAACTATTTCTTCCTGAGATCTCATCTAAATTGTTCCTTTTTCAGTTTAAAAAACATTAAAAACATTAAAAAACGTTGTCCTATTGCTCCCTTCCCTGATCAAGAGTCCCTCCTCATCTCTCCTGTAGCCCCTTTAGGGACTGGAAAGGGCTCTAAGGTCTCCTTCTCTTCTCCCTGCTGAACAACCCCAACTCTCTGAGCCTGTCTTCATAACAGAGGTGCCCCAGCCCTTGGATCACCTTTGTGGCCTCCTCTGGGTGTGGTAGATCACATCTGATGAAAATGGGGTTATGGAGGTATGTGTCAGTAGAGATTTCATGTCCCCAGCATCTGAATTCATTCATCCTTCAGTAGTTCCCCACCACTGAAAGAGGAGGGAACAGCGGGTGAACAGTGAAGGTAACAAAGGCGAACATTTTACTGCATTAACTTTTTGCAAGTGATAATGAGCTCTTGGAAACAGATAGACCATTTTGTGCATCACGTGTTCCTGAAAGGATGGAAGAAAGGATCTCTCTTTGCGTGTGAGATGTTTACTGTAAACAACAACAAAAAAATACCCCGAATAAACCTTACAGTGCTCTTCTGAGGTACAAAAGGTGATGAACGCTGGAGAGACACAGCCTGCAGTAGCTTGTTATTAATTTGAGCATGTTTGCTTTGCCTGTCTGTAACCCTTAAGGCTTCTTCCAGGGCAAAAAAAATAAATTCCTCCGAGATTAAATTGTCACAGTGGTCTTGGTTCAGTTTCCAGTTTCATGCTCCTCATTTCTTGCGTGCCTGATTTCATTCACCTTTATTTTTAAGCTGGTTTCCCAACCCCCTGTGCCACGGTGATGTTCAGCAGCGCAGCTGAAGCGAGTTAGCTCCGTAAACGGAGTGTGTCAAGGAGCGGAACAATGTGACCCATCTGCTGCTGGCAAGGGTTTTGAGTGATGTGGAGGGACAAGAGGGCAGAAGAATGCATTTTGCAGGGTGGAGATAGGCTGGAGAGGGCAACCCGAGCTGTGCTGTTCCCAAAAGGACAAGAGGAATGGGCACAAACTGGAATGTAAGAAATTCCATCTCAACATGAGGAGGAACTTCTTCACTTGGAGGGTGGCAGAGCCCTGAAGGAGGCTGCCAGGAGAGGTGGTGGAGTCTTCTTTGGAGACATTCAAACCCACCTGGACACATCCCTGTGCAACCTGCTCTGGGGGACCCTGTTCTGGCAGGGGGTTGGACTAGATGATCTCCAGAGGTCCCTTCCAACCCCAGATCATTCTGTTATTCTGTGGAATATTCCCTGGACCAGGGTGGCAGAGCCCTGCTGGCAGCCAGGACATGGGGATGAGGGCTGTCCCAGGCAGGGAGACACCAAATATTCAGGCATCTGTGACTTCCAACTCAACAGGCTGCCAAGGAGCTTGCAGAACTCCAAAAAGATACTGCCTCTCTTGTTGGTGTGAACAACTTCTGTCACCGTGCCGCTGGATTCAGTACCTTCCTGAGGCATGTTGTGACGATTTGATGTTTTCCACCAGAGAAAAGGTTCTGTTGGGAGATTACTGGAAAAGTCTGCCTGTTGTTGTATGACTTGTTGCTGCATATTGCCCTCTGGAATCCAGCGTGATATAACAAGACAAGTTCCAGCTGATAGCTGAGAAGGCGACAGAACCAATATCAGTCCTGGATATTTAATTTCCTGCTCAAGCTGCAACTTGTTTCTAAAACTGTGCCTGGTTTGTTTATGGCGCAAGAAAACACTGGGAAAGGCTTTGGGTAACGTCCAACAAGACCATAAAGTGTAAAGGAGCACCGAGGGCTAAATTTGTGAACCTGATTTGTGAGATCAGTAGATGGTCAACAAATATTTAAGAGCGGCTTCGTAACGCGTGATCGGCTGCAAAAGTGCTCAACTGAAAATTCAAACATATGCAGCAAAAGCAAATAGTGATGTGTAAATACGTTAAAAAATACATTGAGAATGAGTGGAAGCCACTAAGCAGCGGTTGCACCGCTTAGTGTCACTAATGACAGGAGGTGAGGTGACAGATGACAACGGGTGACATTTGCTGTGTGTAGAGTTGGCTCCTGAGGCTGAGCCTCTGGTCTGTTTGGGTCTAGAAGATGGGAGCAGAAAATGGTGTGTAACCTTCTCTTCTCCAGGCTGAACACAAGGGGAGACTTTAGAGTGCCTTCCAGTCCCTAAAGGGGCTACAGGAGAGGTGGAGAGGGACACTTGATCAGCAAGTGGAGCCATAGGACAAGGGGGAACAGTTTTAAATGGAAGGAGGGGAGATTTAGATGTAATCTCAGGAAGAAATAATTTTGTGTGAGGGTGGTGAGACACTGGAAGAGGTTGCTCAGAGAAGCTGTGGCTGCCCCATCCCTGGAGGGGTTCAAGACCAGACTGGATGGGACTTGGAGCAAACTGGTTTGGTGGGAGGTGTCCCTTCCCAGGGCAGGGGTGCTGGAACTCTGTGATCTTTAAGGTCCATTCGAACTTGAACCACCCTATGATTCTGTAGGGTAGCTGGGATGCAGTAAGCCTGATGGTGGCTGTTTGCCTTTACAGAGGTCCTGCCCACACATCACGGATGAGAAAGCAAACAAAGAGCTGCCCTCCTGAGGCTCTGCAGCCCTGGCAGTCTGTGAGCATTGGGTACAGCATCTCGGGGGTGCAGCCACAAGCCCAGTGCAAGATTCCTCTTCAGCTCCTGCCTGCCTGAGGAGGTGCTCAAATTCCCCAGATATCTACTGATCTGCTCAGACTTGAGATACTTGAGATACTCGTTTTAAGCAGCAAGGAGCCTCTCTGTGGCACCATTGAGCAATGTGGAGAGCAGGGCAAACATGGCAGCACGGTTAATTATATTAATGAATTAATATTTACTGCAGTGCCCGGCGTGGGGAGGTTGTGCATAGCAACATAATTCCCCAGGCAAGATTTTTTTTTGCTTACAGCACATGGGCAGATGCTCGTGCCCCAGTGAAGCTCAGTCCTTAGCTCTGTCTGGTTTGGCAGATTCTGCAGGAGGTCAAACTGGCATTTGTTCGTAGGATTTCAGGTCTTCTGGACTGGACTGCACATGGACCACAGGCAGGGGAGGGATGGCGCCTGCAGTTCTGCTTTACCACTCAGGTGTGAGAAGGGAAAGGGCACACTCTTCTCCTGGAGCTGGGGATTTTCATACATTCATTCTCGCCTTCCGATTTGAATTTTTGGAGACTTTAGAAGTGGCATCTGTCTCGGTTCCTTACAGAACCTGCCTTCCTGACTTTGGCTCCTGGAAGGACCCAAAGCTTTCCAGTTTAGGTATTGCAAATTACAGCCCGTAAAGTACGTGGTTTAAAACTGACTGCCTGTCTTCAGAAAAAAATAGTTGTACATTGCAGGCTAATATTGCAATGTGTACTTTGGGGCACAAAATAGCATTTACAAACCTGGAGGGGAGCTCTGACACAAAGACAGACTTACATTTAAGAGTAAACCCCAGAAAAAGAGAGCTATTTAAGCAGCACAGGGAAACACAGATTGCAGTTCCTGAAAACGTAATGGAAAATAGGGGTTTTCCAAAGCAACGTGAGAGTTTCAGGTGAAAATGCTGCTATCAGCTGCTTTTCACTATTCAGTGGCTTGGTATCTATCGTTTTATGCAGTGGAGAGGGAGAGGGTGGGTGCAGAATTCAGAAACGATGTTTTCTTTAGCCAGAAAGGTATTTAGAAAATAAGAGCAGGGATCCCTATCCTCAGCCAACCCTGTCACTTGGAAACAGATTGCTATGAATCGGGTCATTCAGGTAACTTTTCCACGGGCTTAATGCATTCCTGTTGCTGGCAGTATTTCGAACCCAGGTGAAATTCCAAATGAGATGCAGAGTGTTGAACTGGCATTAAACCCCACTGTGGACTCAGACTCCTGCTTTCCCACTGACTAAATTGATTTAATAACCTGAAACAAGACAGAAAGGCAAGTGTAGCAATAGCAGATATAAATAGGATAGGGGCCATTTAAAAGTTCACGCTTGCTATAATTTGGCAGCATAATGACAGCAGAAAATAACTTACATTTCAAGGTGTGTCTGCATCTATATCTAAGTGGAACAGTTATTTTCTTTTTGGTACCTGAGCTGGCATGTTCAGTAATATCGTGGATAAAAGGTAATACTTGATGCCTGTACCTTCAGTTACCTTCCAGCATAATTCCTTTGGGTAGTACTAGATGTGATTATATTAGATTAGTTAATATTAGATGTGGTTTATTTAATTGCAACTACCAGGCTTCACTAGAGCTTGCAAATATTTTCACATTGGCCATGGGAGCCCCTTAAGTATATTTTTTTCAGGAGCCTTCACGTGTTCAGAATTGAGAAGCCAAGCAGTAGAAGTAGGGGCTGTTGGATAAAGGAAGTAAGAGCCAGATTCAAAACGAATACCGGCTCATGTAATGGGCTGTGGGCTGTTGAAAATCCTTGCTGTTGGGGATTATAGATGCAAAATATTTGATTTCAGTGCTAGAAGTTCCGGGGAGAAAAAAATGGGGTTTAGTAACTAAAAAAAACTAACCTAAACTAAAAAAGCTAAGAAAACCACATCAGAAAATACTTTGGGCTGAGACTCATTAGAGACTGAGAGAATACTTTTCTGGGGGAAGCTGGCTTGATCCGTTCTTGCTTTTCCCTAGCTATTTTCTTCAGGTTACTGCCAGAGGTAGGGTACTGGTGAAGAGACAACTCTGGTCTCTACAGCCATTTTTATATGTTTCTAAAGGTTTTCACAGAAAATGTATGAATATAAAAAGAAGTTACAATTGGTCTTTAACCAGTAAACAGAAGCTGTGGCTGCCCCATCCCTGGAGATGTTCAAGACCGGGCTGGATGAGGCTTTGAGCATCCTGGTCTGGTGGGAGGTGTCTAACTAACAGTTCACATAAGGCTTACACTTCATCACTCAGCCCTTCACTAGTAATCAACAAATCGCTGCAGCCTAGGATAGACATCTGAAATAGTTAATTCTTACAGGAAAAATACAACTAGCTTTAAACTTTGGTATTGGTTTTGTATTGTGTTTTCAGTTGATGGCAGGGATGCCTTGGGTGGTGGTCTAGTTGATTCCCATACATACCATAGAGTTAGTGCAGTCTTGCTCTGATCATCAACTATTAGTTCCAGCACTAATGAGGAGGGTGTCTTCTCCCTCTGAACAGCAGGATGACTGCGCTTGCTCTACCAGCATGTTCTTTTTCCTTTCTTTAGTCCCACTCTCGCCATGGCCCACAGGAATCTGACTGGGAGTTGTAATGTTAACTGTGGATGCAAGATTCATGAGTACGAGCCTGTCTGTGGATCAGATGGAATAACGTATTTTAATCCTTGCCTTGCTGGCTGCATCAATGGTGGAAACCACAGCACAGGGGTAAGTACCTCACCCCACCCACTCACATTCGACCCCCCCTTCCTTCTGTTTTGTGAAATTTGAGGCGCATGTTCATTTGTACCAAGGGAATCCTGCACCCAAGTGGGTGTGAAGTGCCAGGGGGTGGAGAGGGTGGGTGTTTGACAGAATCACAGAATGATCTGGTGTTGGAAGGGACCTCTGGAGATCTTTTAGTCCAACCCCCTGCCAAAGCAGGGTCACCCAGAGCAGGTTGCATAGCAATGTGTCCAGGTGTGGTTTGAATGTCTCCAGAGAAGGAGACTCCACTACCTCTCTGGGCAGCTTCTTCCAGGGCTCTGCCACCCTCAAAGGAAAGAAGTTCCTCTCATGTTTAGATGGAACTTCTTATGTACAAGTTTGTGCCTGTTTCTTCTTGTCCTGTCACTAGGCACCACTAAAAAAAGCCTGGCCCCATCCTCCTGACACCCACCCTTTGAGTGTTTATAGCTGTTGATCAGATGCTCCTTCAGTCTTGTCTTCTCCAGACTAAAAAGACTCAAGTCCCTCATTCTTTCCTCATCAAAGGGATGTTCTAGGCCCTATCGTCTTTTTTTGCAGTACAGACTCAGAGGTCCCTGGCGACAGTGTCCTGCAGTGTCTGCTGTTCCTGCAGGGCTCAAAGATGGGACTTTGAGTCAGTCTCACCTAATTGAGTTTTCTGCTAACACAGGCAGCCACATCACCCTGTCTTTCTGCAAGCTCATCAGTGTAACTCTTAAGAGTAGTATGGGGTTTTTTTTTTTTGGCTCCCTATCTAAATGAAATGAAGAACTTAACTCTTCAGGTAGCTGGAAGTGTTTTCAATTCCTTTTTAAATGTTTAACGCTGTTGATGTTTGTGTCGGCCTTGTTATTCTGCATAGGTAGCTGTTGTACCCGTGCCAGTGTATTGAGAGGTCTTTTGGCTGTGTGGCCTGGTTTTCTGCTGCACTGCCTGTGTTTTCTGCTCATAAAATAGTTTGGCCATTCTCATAGTCCTTCTCTAAAACTTCTTCCAGGCTAATTGTCTGAGCTGATTGTCATCGAACTCAAGCAACCAGAACTTAAAGGATGTTAATAATTTACTTATTTTCATGGAAATACTGTTGTGTCGTGTCTGTCTCATTCAGTACACAGACTTGGTTTCTCTGGTGATGAGCCAAGAGGTTCTGTTTTCTCTAGGATGCCTATTTGACATTTCATAGTTTCATAGAATGTTTTGGGTTGGAAGAGACCTTAAAGATCATCCAGTTCCAACCCCCCTGTCCTGGGCAGGGACACCTCCCACCACACCAGGTTGCTCCAAGCCCCATCCAGCCTGCCCTTGAACCCCTCCAGTGATGGGGTAGCCACAGCTTCTCTGGGCAACCTCTTCCAGTGTCTCACCACCCTCACAGGAAAGAATTTTCTTCCAATATCTGATCTAAATCTTTAAATTTAGAACCATTACCCCTTGTCTTATCACTATGCTCCCGCATAGAGTCCCTCCCAGTCTCTCCTGTAGGACTGGTGAGGGACTGGAGGAAGAAAGCAGATGCTCATATGATATTAGAGAGTGGAGTCCTGCCCTGGGAAACTGGATTCTGTCATTGCCTTCATTCCTAAGTGCTGTCACCTAAACAATACTTCTCCCAGTTGGACATTAATCTTGTAATCTTCATACTCTGGATGATGGACATGAGCAATAACCAGAAAGTGCCTAAATCTGTATCTCAAGGCAAGAAAAGTTATGTTTAGAATATATTAAATTGTACATAATGGAACAAGTTCTGAAAAGAAGGATCCCAATTGTCTCAAATTAGTCACCCACGTTTGTGAAACTTTCGATCTGTTTCAGTTACTTAGCTACAAAATAGAGGTAGCAACATCAGTGCCTCATCTCATAACTGTTTTGAAGGTAAATTATTCCTTTGTGAAAGAGTTAAGCTAGAATGGTGAGTCCATATGAGATATGAATCTTTGTAGTGGAATATGGAGCCACATTTTGAAAATGGGAGGTAAAACACTGGATAAATTGATACACCATTAAGAGGTTCAGCTAAATCCCAGCGGAAAAAAACTATGAGGCTGTGTCATCGAATAAACACATACAAAGGTATAATTAAAGTTGACAAGCAACCATCATGTGGATATTTCCTGATGTCCCATGCTTAAATTTGCAACCTTAAGATGTTCTTGTAATGTAGCTTCTGTGCGTGTGTGGTTGTAGGTTTTAAGAGTGCAAAGACTGAAACCAAAAACTGCTTGCTGTAACATCACACGGGTCCTGACCTGTTTCTTCTCTAGCAGCTAAGCATTCTGGTCTCCTGCAAACCTCTTTGCCATTAAATTAGTTGAAAACAGTAGTAGAATAAATGTGACAAGACGCTATTTCAGATCCAGCTCTTCCTCACCTTGTTCAAGTCATGATACCTTTATTTATGATATGCCATTTCGTTATCCAGTTATTCAAGAGGTAACGGGCACAAACTTGAGCACAGGAAGTTCCATCTAAACATGAGGAGTATTCTCTCCTGTGAGGATGGCAGGGCACTGGAAGAGGCTGCCCAGAGAGGTGGTGGAGTCTCCTTCTCTGGAGACATTCCAAACCTGCTTGGACACATTCCTGCGCAACCTGCTCCGGGGGACTCTGCTGTGGCAGGGGATTGGAGGAGATGATCTCCAGACATCCCTTCCAACCTCAGATCATTCTGGGATTCTGTGATTCAGTCTGCACATCCTAATTTTGGCCTTATTGTCCATTCAGGAATCCCTCACGTGCTTCAGTCTCACTGCTTTAGTCTCTGCTTTCTCCTTAGTCTCTGGTTTGCTCCTTTATGCATCCCATCCATTTCCACATCCAGCTGGAAGGTGCTGAGCTCCAAGTGTGAAGTGCAGCTCGTGGCTCTTCAGCTGAATCTGGAGAGACTTTCAGTGAGATGGCAGAAGCTACCTCCTGAAGATGGATGCTGACAACCTGCCAAATTCCAGAATATGGCATTGTCAGTGCTGCTTAAACATTGTGTTCTCTCAGTTTGTGTAATACGGTGGAAACAATCTCCTTGTTGAAGTCATTGAATTGTTTCAGCAGAATGTTTTGAAAATACTCCCAGGTTTTTTTCCTACATTCAGCTTAAACAGTGGAAGTCGTAAGCAGTGGGAAGGCAATCTCATTAATTGCCACTTAATTAAACCTTAAGTGTAGGTTTAAGTCATGGCAGGAAGTCACGGCCGACTTGAAAAATACTCCAAGTTGTAACTTCGCTTCTCCTTGGGGTAATGATGCCAGAGATTGAGAAGCATCGTGGGACTGTTGCACCACATCTCGGCTCAGTGTCTTTCTCTCATGGTGTTTTTTATGTGAAAAATGTTGGTTTTTTGGTTGTTTTTTTTTTCCCCTCTTCCCAGGTAAGAAATTACACAGAATGTGCCTGCGTCCAGAGCCGCCAGGTGATCACTCCGCCGACGGTGGGCCAGCGCAGTCAGCTCCGGCTGGTAATTGTCAAAACCTACCTGAATGAGAACGGCTACGCTGTTTCTGGGAAGTGTGACCGAACCTGCAACACCCTTATCCCATTCCTGATATTTCTCTTCATTGTTACCCTTATAACAGCCTGCGCCCAGCCTTCAGCAATCATAGTGACACTCAGGTGAGAACTCAGTTGTGGTTTTTCAAGTATTTTTGCAGGGCCCGCTACCACTGTTGGCTGGGGCAGCGCAGCCAAACTCCTTCCTTTGTGTATCCTAAAGCCCGACTGGAGTAGGGCTGACGTGGGTAGGGTGGAACGTGCTTGTATTTAGAAGATGTAGCATGCTAATCCACCTCAGGAAACGTGAAAAGCCTGGTGATTTCCAGGTGCTACAAAGAGAGAACAGGTTAAAACGTCCTGGAAGAAAATTATTATGCTTGAAGAAATTGGTTGGAAGAGAAGAATTGCTTGAAGAGTTGGTTTGGATTTTCAAATGCAAAATGAAAAAAAAAAAAAAGGAAGTTAGTATTTAAAATTATCCTTTTCTCTCTCTTAAAATTCTTCTTTCCTGCCACAGGCCTGTTTTTGAATCTTCTCTTTTTAGTCCCACCCAACCAAAATGATTCTATGAAAGTAGCGTTGTTGTCACCATGGTGATTTAAGGATAGAGAACAGCACAGTCTCTGTAGGGAAGGGCAGTGTCATTTATTTGTCTGTTTGAAGAAAAATCTTCAGGTTTTTGGATTGGCTTTTCCCATCTCTGCTGTCTGGTCTGATAAACATTATAACTCCCCGTAACATCTTTTGTCTATTTAAAATACAGCTTCTTTAAGTGAACTTCATTCCAATTTCTAGAGACAAGTGATCTTTAAAAACAGAATATTGTCTACTGCTAAAACAAATATGTGTTTGTATATGTGTTGCTGTTGTTAGAAGAGGAGTAGGAAAAAATTAGAGGAAAATGAGATCATTATTTACTAGGATTTACGAAGCACACCCACAGGTATTGGTTCTACTGGTAACAGAAGGACAAAGAGAATGATTTAAAGGTGTCAATTCAGTTTGGAATCTGAAGCTGAGGAGCTCTCG
>VZTM01004402.1:1318-14153 GCA_013400555.1 Jacana jacana
GGCAGAAATAATACAAATGCTTTCAACACCATTTTTTTGTCATACAAGTTTGGATGGTTTCATTTGAAACAACTCCAGTGACTCAAGCAGTCCTAAAGCTGCTGTTTACAAGATGCAGCAGTAAGTAAATAAATATGGCAGTGGTATTTTGATTTAATTTGGTCTGTTTCATTGAAGTAAAGGACATTTCTGACACAATGGGTTTAATCAATCACAAGGGTCATGGTTTCCTTGCAAAAGAGGAAAAGAACCAAAAGGCACCATTTTTCCTGGAATATAAAACTATCTAGCCTGCATAATTCACTCCTTTTCCTTAACACAGTACTTAGAGTTAGACACATATAATTGCAGGCCCTTAATAAAACTCTGTAAATATACAGGGTCAAAAATCAGATTAATAAAAGAAACAAAAAAATCAAGACAAAATAGAATAAAAGAGAGTAACATTCCTGAAAAAAAAAAAAAAAAAAAGCCTAAAAGACAATAGACACAGGTTTTTAATGTTAATATTCACTATGGTAATCTGAAGCATAAAAACTTTAATTAATCACCCTGTTTTCAAAGACTGGAACAAAGACTTTCTCCAAACTTGTATGACAAAGGTGGCTCTGTTGGCTGTTATGCAAAGTACTTTGAAGTGTTCAGAGCACAAGAAGTAATGCCAGCAACCATGTAAAGCACCAAATGTATCATTATCTTGCAAGATAAAAAAAGTATGAGAGACTAATACAAATATCCAGGCTCTCTGTAAAGATTATTATTTTAAAGAAAAATTGAATAGTTGCTATGTTTTCGAGCAGATATTGCCAGCAAAGTGTTTAGTTAAACTGAAACAGGTGTCAGCACAAAAATAAGTGCTAGAAATAAACATCTAAGTATCAATGAATATTCTCTAAAATGCTCTGTGTGTTTCAATTCATTGGATTACTTTTGTCTTCATTGCCTCCAAATGCTCATAAAACTGAATTATACCAGACTCTATATTCATAGAAGGTCATATAAATTCACATATGAGAGTAGTTCTGCCGAGGGGAAAAAAAAAAAAAAAGAGAAGGAAAAAGACTTACAATGCTAGTCAGTGGGAAAACAGCAACTTTATGGTAGGATTAATCTAAACATTCATTCAACTCCAGTTACCCTAACTTCTTTCCATCTCTCCATCTCCATCCTTTTAACTCCTATCCCATGTCTCCAGCTTTCCATGTGCCAGAAGGAGTGTTCTTCATGTTGCACTGACTCCACAGCTGTCCATGCTTCCCAGCTGGACTCTGGGTCAGGGGTGGTGGATGTTCTGACAACAACCTTCAGGTATAGGAAGTTCTGCTTCTAACTTTACTGTAGCTTGAAAGAGACTTATTTTTTCTGCCTCTATGGAGTGAGTAGGGTTTTTTTTTTGTTTTGGTTTGGTTTGGTTTGGTTTTTTGTTGCTGTTGTTTTTTCCCCAAACTAATTTTGAGCAGATGTGTTGGTAGGCAGAGAGAGAGAGAACAGGTCTGAGATCTTTTTCCAAAAGAGCAGTCTCATAGTGACAGTTGCAATGAAGATGTGAAATGGAGATGGGTAAGTAGATAAAGCAACCTGATATTAATGATTATCCCATACACTTCTGAAATGTTAGGAAAAACTGATTAGAACCACAAAAATGTTAGTTTTCTACTTGTAAAGGCAGGCAAGTAACCCAAAATTTCTAGAACTCTAGATGTGTCTATATTTTCCTTCCAGGTGTTCAGGGATGAGAATTCGAGTTTGTTTTTTGGGGTTTATTTTTGGACAGTGAAAAATTTATCTCTACCGTCAGACAGAATAACATCATACACATTGAAGGGAGACATGTAAATCACATAGGCCTTGAAAAAAAATCTCTTCCACTCAGAGAATTCAATTATATTCCAATTTGTTCATTAAAATCACAGAAGTGATGGTAGAGGGGGGTACTTTAAATACATTTTAAGTTTTAGATTTGAGGGGTTTTTTTCTTCACAAGGAAAAGGGAAGGAAGTATTAGTTTTTACTTTGAAAATCATATTTATTCTATGTTTCTCCTCAATAAGCATTTCATTTTATTTTCTTGATTATAGTGCTACTTCATTATCTGCTCAGGTAAATGTTAGGTGCTCTGTAAAATTAAGACCTCTCAGAAAGATGAAAATATCTCAACTAGCACTTTCATCTCCCAGAATGTCAGGGTTAATAATAAATTTTCAGTCCAAATTGATCCTAGTCCACTAAAATGTGAGGTATGCATCAAGTGTTAATCCATGGGGTACATTAGCTCCTCCTTTTCCCTGTCACAACATGATCAATGAGACATGTAATCTGTTCTCCCACACTTTTCAATCTCATTTCAAGAGCTTTGAAATCACTCTTGGTACACTGTATCTGCCCTGACAATATCATTGGTGCCCATTATGAAAAGCAGCAAGGTGTAATGCTCTAAAAGCTGTATGGACCTCGAGTCCTGCAACATCTTAGTTCTGGGCTGCTCATAACTCTCAGATCTCCAAAAACACACAAGTCAGGTGGCAGACAGTTTGTTTCACTGGAAGGGAAGTAACTTTCACCTGGCTTTTCTTCTTTATGCAGATACTTGGTTGAGGCTCTTTTGATTCTTGTGACTTCTGTGACAACTCTTGTTTGCTACCACCTATTTCCACTACTCTATACCAGTCCTGAAGCAATAGAGCTACAATTGGAGAAGGATCCTTCATTCTGCTGTCACTGTCACTCTGGGAATCTGCATTCACTGATTTCATAAGGCATATTTTTGTCCACCCCTCCTTTCTTGCACCACAGCCCTTGAGGACTATGTCTGAAGACCTTTTATTTTTTCTTTTGGTGTTCCCTGATGGTGGACTATATGGTCCCCTCCTTCTGCCTCTACCTCACACAGCAATTCATCACTTTGACCAGAGCACACCTCCTACAGGTAAAGCTGCAGAGCTTCTGGCTTTCAAGATCAGCAGTGACATCCTCCATCCATAACTCTATCTGGGTCAAGCCCATAGCAAAATGAATTTTTCCCTGGAGGCTGAATTCTGAGTCTCTTTGACGTGACCTTTGCATGGCTCCACACAATCTTGAGCAGAGTTTCTGGACCTGTCTTCATCTCTGTTAAGCTAACCATAGTAACAAATGCAGTGTGTGTGAGCTGCCTCAGCTGTCCTTTACAGTCTATAAAAAGATTGTGACTGCTGATAACAACCCCACCGTGCAAAAAAATTGCTTCTCAGATACTATACCTTCCTGAAACTACTGTAACCTCCAAGGGAAATTGCTAATCTTTTTTTCCAGGAAGATTGCCACCTCTCTTATTTCAAAATAGTCATGATAAAGGATATTTGTACTAGCTGTGAGTGATATCGCAAGTCTGAATTACATATTTTATAAAAAACAAACTCTGAAGTGATATCCCCTAAGAGGGAATAATGAGAAACAGGATCTCATTAAAAGTAAATAAATAAATAAATAAAATAAAATTCTTCTTAGAATTACTTAGCTACTATGCCTTAAAATGTAGAAATCACAACACTGTATTTCTTTTGGTATATTGTGCACTAAGCTGAAAGTCCAGGTGGTTCCATTCAGAATTAGATTCGAGACGTTAACCTGTATAAATAAATCTCTTTTCTATCAGCAGCTGAGCAGCAGTAAATATTTAAAATATATGAGCAGTAAATCTAAGTGTAAATGTAAGTACACTGAGGTTTCTCTGACTACTGGCCCTTAGAATTGCTGACACATATGCCTATCAGCCCGGTGACACACAACCCCTTCTCCAAGTGCACCCAGCCTCTGTTGCACCCACATCCATCCAGTGGCAGTCACCACAGACTCACAGTCCCCCTGCCTCAATATTCCACTCCAGTTGATGGGCTCCTATTTTCACTTCCACTAGTTTCTCCACTCACTGTCACCTAGCCCTTGCAGCAGTCAAATATGATAGGGAGGGAATGTAAAATCATAGAATCATAGGATCATAGAATAGTTTGGTTTAGAACGGAATGGACATTTAAAGGTTATGTAGTACAACCCCTCCCTTCAATAAGCAGTAACATCTTCAACTAGATCGGGTTGCTAAGAGCCACATCCAACCTGACTTTGAATGTTTCTGATTATGGAGCACCTACCACCTCTCTGTAGCAGAGTTTCAGCACCCTCATTGTAAAAAAACTCTTCCTCTTGTGTAGTCTAAATCTACCCTCTTTTAGTTTAAAACCATTGCCCCTTGTCCTATTGTAACAGGCCCTGCTAAAACAATTTGTCCCTGTTTTTCTTATAAGCCTCCCTATGATGAGCCCACTGAAAGACCACAAGGTCTCCTTGCAGCCTTCCATTCTCCAGGCTAAACCAGCCCAACTCTCTCAGCCTGTAGTCAGAGAACAGGGGTTCCAGCTTTCTGATAATATTTGTGGCTCTTCTCTGGACTCAGTACCACAGGTCCATGCCTTTTCTGTGCTGCAGGCTTGAGAGCTGGATGCAGTATTCCAAGTGGGGGTCTCACCAAAGCAGAGCAGGGGGCCAGGAATCACTTCCCTCATCTTGCTGGTCATGCTTCTTTTGATGCAGCCCAGGTTACCATCAACCTTCTTGGCCACAGGGGTAGTTGCTGCCTCATAGTCAACTTGTCCACCACATCTCCCACGGCCCTCTCTGCAGAGCTGTTTTCCAGCAGGTAAGCCCCTAACCTGTACTGGTGCACAGCATTATTCCTCCCCAGGTGCAGAACCCTACACTTGCCCTTGTTGAATTTCATTATCTTACCACTCAACTCTCTAGCTTGTCCAGGTCTCGCTGAATGGTGACACAGACTTTTATTGTGTCAACCACTCCTCCCAGTTTTGTGTCATCAGTAAACTTGCTGAGAGTGCACACTGTCCCCTTATCCAGGTCATTGATGAATATGTTGAGCAAGACTATACCCAGTACTGACCCCTAGGGAACACTGTTAGTTACAAGCTTCCAGCCAGACTCTGCAGCGTCTGTGTTCTGTCATTCACCCAGTTCTTGATCCACCTAATTGTCCACTTACCTGACTCACGCTTCCTAAACTTACCTATGAGGATGAGACAGTGTCAAAAGATTTGCTGAAGCCACGTAGAAAACATCCACTGTTTTCCCCTCATCTACTCAACCAGTGATTCCATCATAGATGGCTATCAGATCAGGTTAGTTAGACATAATTTCTGCTTAGTGAATATGTTGACCATTCCTGGTGACGTCCAGAATGAGCTGTTCCATCATCTTTCCAGGATGGAGCTGAGGCTGAGTGGTCATTGTTTCCTGAGTCCTTCCTGTTGCTCTCTTTGAAGACTGGAGTGACATTGTCTTTCCTTCAGTCCTCAGGTGCTTCTATGATTCTCCATGACTTTTCAAAGATGATCACGGTGGATATGATTGACCCCTGTCAAGCATTTATTAGTGTGTTTTGTATAATCATAGAATCAATCATAGAAAGATTTGGGTTGGAAGAGATCATAAAGATCATCTAATTCCAACCCCCTTTCCATCAGCAGGAGTACATTCCACTAGACCAGGTTGCTCAAAGTCCCATCCAACCTGGCCTTGACCACTTCCAGGGACAGGTCATCCACAGTTTCTCTGGGTAACCCGTTCAAGGGTCTCACAACCCTCTCAGTAAATAATTTCTTTCTAATATCTAATTTAGTTCTACCCTCTTTCAGTTTAAAACCAGTACCCCTTTCTTACTACTACATGAACTTGTAAAAAGTGTTGTCCCAAAGCAGGACTCTCCAGTTTCCTTGTAGTTCCAGTTCTTAGAGAACTGGAAGGCTGCTATGACGTCTCCCCTAAGCCTTCTCCAGGATGAACAACCCCAACACTCCCAGCCTGTCATCATAGAGGAGGTGCTCCAGTCCTTTGATCATTTCTTTGGCTCATCCCTAGACTGGTAGGTTCATGTCAAAGATTCATAATGCTCATGTTCATCTTGTGCCCCAGTTCATATCATTTACAAAGCCAAGTCTGGCTCTCTCCTAGGCTGTGACTGTAGTTTCTTAATGGCTCATCAATCACTTTTAGTCCTCTTAATTTTCTTCCTTATTAGGTTTGTGTCTTTTTTCTCTTTTTATCTTTTTCTCTGTCTTTTTTTTTTTTTTTTGTCTTTGAACTGAAGTGGACTTTGGTTTGATAATTTTAATGAAGCAGGTGGTCTCACATTTCACATGCCTTTACAGAGACTTTTTAGTATTTGGGACTATCAATTCCATAAGATGTTAGGGTAACCTCTGAAACTGCTAACCAATCAGAATACAATTATACCATTTGATGTCCATCTGTTCAATAATATTATACCCAAACCCCAAAAGATTGGACAAGAAATATGACAAAACAGATGGCAAGCAGTGTTGATTATGATCAAAAGGTCTAATGGGCTTGGGGACTATTTAGAATCCCCATCCATTCTTCACGAAAGAAGAAAAAGTATTGATAAACTAGCAAATGACAATCTACACTTCACTTTTCCCAGCTGTAAGGTATTTAAACATAGTTATGTTTTCTTACATAGCCAAAAATAGTAACCACGTCAAGTAAAAAAGAATAATTAACTCTAAATAACATTGCCATATTTGTGCTTATTGTCTTGCTATTACTTTAAAAAAATACATATTTTCTGTGTAATTAAGGAATCTACATCCTAAAAAAGATTAAAAAAAATGCCAAATGAGAATAAGAAACAATCCAATATTTACTATATGAAACAGCTGAACTACATAGGAAGTTGTATGAATTATTATTAAAAGTCAATCCAATTACTTTTTAAAAAATCTACTGATAAAATGTTTTACTCTTGTTTTGAACACATATTTCATGTGTTCAAATATAAATAATAAATTACATTTTATTACCATAGCACATGATAAGTTACAGTGAAAGTGCATGGACCTATAAAGAGAAATGACAGAAAACATTTATTATGGAAGTTTTTTTTTGAATCAAAACCAAAAGGTTGTACATCCTCAGTATCTCCTGGTGGAACATTTTATTAACAAATTACTGGAAAAAAAATATTGGCTTTTGTTTGTTTGTTTGTTTGATACTTTGATTTCCTGTTGACACAGAAGGATGACTTTCAAATACTTATTCCATGTAGCAGAAAAAATGAACATCAACCAGATGTTCTTTCCCAACTATCCCAGCTTTGTGAATGAATGAGATTTTAGTAACTCAGAATACAGCATGGTTTTATGATACAGACTGCCCTTTGAACAGCCACAATAAAGACAGTGTAATAAAATGACTTCTTACAAATGTATGGTGCAAAGCTCACAACCTACTTCAAAGCTTATGCCCCACTGAGAAAAAGTACCTGCATGGATTTGGTTCATATTATCTCTTAAACTGCTTTATATTCCATGAGTGGTAAGAAGTAGACTCAAAGCTGATATGAAAATGCAGAGAATCTCCTTCTAACTTTTTTTTTTTCACCCAGTTCCATTACTGTCTTGTCTCCTGTATTTAGGAGGCATACAGGTAA
The DNA here is from genome assembly GCA_013400555.1 of Jacana jacana. NCBI lineage: Eukaryota > Metazoa > Chordata > Aves > Charadriiformes > Jacanidae > Jacana > Jacana jacana. The sequence continues at coordinate 8,814 of VZTM01004402.1, forward strand.
GAGCAACAAAAGGAGGAACTGAGGGGAATTGTTCATATTATTCAGTGGCAATATATGTGTTTCAGGAAAATTCAGTCATCATTAGTGGACAGCATAGAACAGCCCTGAGACAATTAAGTATATCCCAAAATATTGATAAAGTTAATGGAGTGGGTCTAGGTTGAGCACGTCCTCTTCAAACTACTCAACAAACAAAACCAAAAGCGAGTAAATGCATAGGAATAAGAGAAGGTTATTTCTTAAGGATGAACAGAAGCAAAAACACTAGAAACACTAGGAATAACACTAAACATAGGAAACATTAAACAAGCATCCATCAACATCTTCAGTTGTATATGACTGGTCAGGATAAGAGAACATGGACAGAACAATTTTATCAGTTGGTAGGATTTACAGTTAAGGTACTATGAACCAGCTCCAAGGATCAATTCTCATCTCAAAAAAATAGAGAGGCAAGAGTTGTAAGCAATGAGTTAGTCATTACTTAATGTCTTTGAATTATGGACACAGTTGCAGGACAGGAAATTTACAATGGCAAACAAGGTATCTGTGTTGGAATCCACAGCAGACAGCACACTGAATCAGCTAGTATCATCACTAAACTCTAACTCATAAATGCGTATTTAAAATTGAGCTCTTGCATGGGATAAAACTTTTTCATTAAATGCATTTTAGAGACTGACACTAATTTGAATCCTTAGGTATTAAAATAATGTTCCTTATAAAGCCACAGGTAGAGAATAAGATAGCATTGTGAGCTTTCTACACAGTTTCCTGATGCTCTGGAATTTGCACAGTCAACTGGATGTTAGTTTCACTTCAGGAAGTTTGAAATAACCATCCACAAATAAATAGGAAGATCTGAACTATTACTCCAATATCTATTCTGAATGCATACCTTTCCCTATAGCCTGCGCTTTTATGTATATGAAAGTTTGTACATAAATGAGGTTTTTTCTCCACTTTTTTAGTGAATACAGATCTATCTTTCCTGATCTAATATTTTTTGGACACATTTGTAGATAATAGTTTTTTAGACTCTTTAGACTTTTAAGACATTTGAGAAAAGTTTTCATTGCTATGTCTGGTTAGAAGTGAAGACCGACCTTGTTTGTCTTCAGTATGGAATATGAATGTTCCAGAGTCTGTCAAGTTTATGTGTTGACACTGTGACTTTCAAGTTTTCATGGCCATAATGTTTCTTTTACATATTAAGAATGAAGATAACACTTATAAGGTTTTCATTAAGAAAAAGAAGAAAATATCCTAACAGAAAGACCTAGAAGTAGAACTCCAATACAACAGGCAATTTTCTAACAGAGAGAAGGAGATGATCATTCACATAGAAAACCAATAAAAAAAACAATACCCCAAACTGATATATTAATAAGCATGAATAAATAAAAGCTGGAGTTTGCTTCGATTTCTACTGTGAAGAATGGAAATAAAAACTGCAAAGCCTGGACTAAGCTGAAGAACTAGAGAGTGTTAAAAAAAAACTTGTAAGTCAAACTTGACTGAGTAATATAGTTTCAAAAAAGTTGCTTTTATTGCTCTTTCATTTCATTTTTTTCCACAGTCTAGCACTAACCATCATTCAAGTGCCAACCATAATGTGTCAACTGAAATTATAATGTTGGAATTATGCACAATAGGGATTCACAGTCTATTCTATAATGATGTTATAGGGATACTATGAACATAAAAAAAACATTGAACTCAGTTGTAGAGACAACACATCCAACCAAAATTCCTTAGAGGAATTTCTACACTGAGAAAGTCATCATTCTGGAAAGAAACTCTGAACTGAGGATGTATGAACTTGTATATTCAAGTTTTCCTGGAAGCAAGCAACATTTCTACAATATTGGGAAAGATGCAATCCTCCATGCTGCTATATTAGGAAGCGTTTATGCACTTTAATGTAAGCCCATTCTACAAACTGCCAGCTGTCAGGCAAAGCAATTTTCAAAAACCAACTTGAATTGCTAAACTCAAGAAATTCCAATTAAGTATGAAACAATTTAAATAATTTCATCATACATGAGAACTACCCCATGAAAATAATGGTCTGTTCTTGATCTATACTAAAAGACAGGGAGAAAAAAACAAGATAGTTTGATTGTTTTTATTCCTTGTTATATTTTCTGTGATTACTATATTCAGTTCTACTCAGTCCTTCTCCAAACAGTAGGAATAAAATGACTACATCCACAGAAAAGACGTAAGTTTTGAACTTTACTTTGGTGGCAGTAGAGGAATTACTACTAAGGCCACCATAGCACACATAATAGTAGTGAGAGACAACATCTAGATACAGGTCAGAAATGCTTGAATTTATCTGCAAACCTCGTAATTAGGCCCAATGTGAATGTCAATGTTGCTAGGCCTTTTAGCAAGACTTTTAGAGTTAGAGTCTGGAAGATGTCATAGAGAAAATAGTTTATTTTAAAAATCTATCAACATCTGTGTTTCTTCTATGTTTTTAAAAATGGAAATAATTGAAATTTCAAAAAGAAAAATACAGCAAAGCTCTATTTACTTATGCATTTTGGAATACAAATGTTTTCCCTATTATTTATGTCTCAAATACACTCTGAAAATCTCATTATCATTAACCTAGCATTACAAACTAAAGACTTCATTCCTTACTTATCAGGAGCAAGTAATAATTTTTACATTTGTTTTTCTAATAGTTGATTTGTAACTGCTGCATTACTGTTTGCAGGCTAAATCCACAAGGAGAGAGTAAATTTTTATTTTATAGTTCCCTTTTTAAACTTGGAGATTTGATGTTTTTATTAATATTTGCAATCATTTCAGCTATAAATGTCAACATTAAATTTTATGTCTATTAATAAAAAAGCACAAAGAGAGCACATGTTATCCCAGTGGATGACATAAAAATATATTCCTACACAGCATCAGCCTGTTTCCAATTAATAGTACAAACTGTTAAAGAACATATACATTCTCACATGAGAACAAAAAAATGCTGTTCTGTAGATATACATAATGATGAAGACATATAATATATTATATATATGTTATTAGAATCATCTAATCATAGAAACATTCAGCTTGGAAGAGACCCTAGGGATCATCGAGTTCAACTATCAGCACTGCTCTATAAAGTTATCCCCTACACCATATCCCTCAACACCACATCCAATCTACTCTTAAACACAGATAGGGACGGTGACTCCACCACCTCCCTGGGCAGCCTATTCTATGCCTGACCAATATTCCTGTGAAGAAATTCTTTCCTAATTGTTCTATTGCTAATTACCCATGAGAAGAGACCAGCACCAACCTTCCTACAATGTTCTTGAGGTCTCTCCTCAGCCTCCTCTTCCACACACTAAACAATCCCAGCTCCCTCAATTGTTCCTCTTAAGATTTATGCCCCAGGCCCTTCACAAGACTTGTTGCCCTCCTCTGCACTCGCTCCAGCCCCTCCAGATCTCTCTTGTGTTGAGGTGCCCAGAACTGGACACAATACTCAAGATGTGGCCTCACCAGTGCTGAGTACAGGGGGACAATCACCTCCCTACTTCTGCTGGTCACACTGTTTCTTATACAAGCCAGGAATCTATTGGCCTTCTTGGCCACCTGGGCACACTGCTGGCTCATATTTAGCCACTTGTCAACCAGCACCCCCAGGTCCTTTTCTGCCAGGCAGCTCTCCAGCCACACTTCCCCAAGCCTGTAGTGCTGCATGGGGTTGTTGTGGCCTGAGTGGAGGACCTAGCACTTGGCCTTGTTTAATATGCCATTAACATTGGCCCATTGATCTGATCTATCCAAGTCCCTCTGCAGAGCTTCCCTGCCCTCATGCAGAACAACACTCCTACCTAACCTAGTGTCACCTGCAAACTTACTGATGGTGCTCTCTATATCTTTGTCAAGATCACCAATGAAGACATTAAACAGATGGCCCCAGTAGTGAGCCCTGAGGAACAACACATGTGACTGACAGCCAGTTGGATTTAATTCCATTAAGCACTACTCTTTGGGACTGTCCATCCAGGCAGTATTCATGTGGTACACACATATTTAGAGGCATAAAAATATAATGTGTAAACACTGTACACTAAACTGGTGTGTATAAACACATTTAATGATATATGGTATATATGTACAGTATTTTTTTTTTATGGTATCTCTGGTTTAAATGTATTTAAAAACATATTCTAAACATCATATACTTTTTTTTAAACCATTCTTAGTAGACTATATAACTATTTAAATGCAGACAGCATCGATATTCCCGTTAAAATGCATCACTGGAATTACTCAGTGATTTTGATTATCTCTGCATCCTCAGTGCAAAAATTCCTAATAAGAATTACTCATGTTCACTGGAAAGGTTTCAAATTAAATGTTCTTTTCTTTCTAAAGGGAATGTCCCCTAAGAAATTGACATAATCAAGGTAAAGAGCATAGCACAACAGTACGGGCATTCCTGAGGGATCAGACTAATTATTTGTAATTACTGAAACAGGCAGCTCTTCAGAGGAAAAAAAGCCCAGGTACCCAAAGAAGAGCTTTTTGCTATTCATGTAATTCTTGAATTAAATATGTAGTTTCCAGCTTGGAAAGTTGTCTTTTAAATGTATATTTAGATTAAAAAAAAATGTCATGTATCATATTGCCAGAAAAAAAGCTACATTTAATGCAACAAAATGAGTAATAAACTGTGTTTGAATGATGCTAGAGATTATAGGCAAAGCATCTGCCACTGTAATTTCCAAAGTTGGAACTGGCTGGGATAACCTTAAAATCTTCACATTTTGTTGTTTTCTACTCTTTCTATTAGAAGTGCTGCATGTGGCATGTAGGCTACAGACTTTGTCACCTTTTATGATAGGTGTTTGGGGAAATTAGAATAAATGCTCCTAATGGAAATTTAAATGCTGTGTGTATCTTTTCTGTTCAGTTATATGCCATTCTGAAAGAAGTTAAATTAATTTAATTATGAAATCCTCAATTTTTAACAAGGACTTGATACTGGTATCATTGTGCTACATTGTGTAAATACATTAAGAATATGCTTTCACCGGTTGCTTAGATTGTTCCAATGAGTTAAATACATGTTAACAGTATAAGATATGATTAGTACTTCAGGGATGTTTTAAACTGTATCTATGATAAGGAAAAAAAAAGTTTCTCTTTCATATTCTTTACCACTACCTTATTTTCCATTTCTCATGAGTTTTATGAGACAGTGAAAATTTGTCTTTGTACCTTCCCTGCACTTTTTGGGCAAACTTTAATTTCCAATCTGTGCTCATGAAATTTCTTGAGCAAACAAACATCAAGAAAAGAAAGATAATTATT
>VZTM01004402.1:24340-39797 GCA_013400555.1 Jacana jacana
TTTCCAATATGCCAAACTGAGAGATAAAATGTGTCGCCAACTATACATCTTTATAAGACTTTTCCCCATTCCACCCTGCCTGCTGTTCCTGCTGTCCATGCTGCACCAAGAAATGGAGGACTAAATAGAGGAAAATCTCTGTAAGCATCAGAGCTGCTGTTTTCTTTAACACAACAGCAGGCTATGCTCTGAATACAGGAAGAGCTTGCTCTGTATATTTTGCCAGGATGAAGCATAAACCAAGACCAGGTAGGAATAAACTCCTTCAGTTTAAAATGCATAAGAAAACATTTATTTCTCAGCACTGGTGCAACACTGATACTAATATTCATACATGCACTAGATAGTGATTCCTAAGTGATATATCGCTGTCGCTCTAAAGCAACATTTTGTTTGAAAACTAAGTAAAAGATATTTAAAAAAAAATATATATATCAGAAGGTTAAACTCAAAGCACCTCTTCTAACACCCTTCTTGGGTCTTCTATATAATTTATGAAATAATATTTTTGTGCTTCCCAGACACCTCATTATTAACATAGAAGTTATTTTCACAAATATTTTAGGATAATGCGATTCTGACTTTTTGAGTCTTACACAAACAAAGATTAAACCATTGCTTATTTTGAATCCATATGATAAGCATTTTGGGATAATTGAAAAGCTAACCCAACTCTGTGAATTAGAATATACTGCCTAATTCTGATATTTGCTTATAGAACAGGGACAGCCATAAACATTAGATTAATTTAAGGATGCAAGGCACATGAAAAAAAGATTATTTCCCATGTTCTTCAAGCTAGAGTGAATAAATGACTGAAAAATACAAGTCACTGAGAAGACCAACAGATAGGTAGGTGTCCCATTGGTAAATCCTTTTCTGCTTAATAGAACATTTGTTTTTCCATTAAAGAGTATTTGCTTAGTATCAGCTAACTAGAGGCATACGATAGCAGGTACATCATCTCCTGCTTATTGTTTGTTTTTTTTTTTTTACCTATGAGAATCTTGCTTCACTTAGACCTCTGGGCCAACTATCTCAATTATATGATAAAGGCTACCTTTTTGTAAACTCCTCTGATATCCAAAAAGGAAGAGTATTTGATTTTTATGGTTTTAGCAGAACGGAGTGCCTGGAAATTCCAAAGTTTTCCTTTAGGGAATCTGTATTTTCTACCATCTATAGGATAAAAGTTCTTATCTTGATCATTATCAAATAATTATTATTTCTACACAGATAACATTTCTAACCTATATTTCAGTTCCCTCAATTAAAATTCTTAATATCTTTCAATTTTTTGCTTAATTCCTGCAACATGTTTCACTTGCAAACCTAATACTTCTTCCGCAAAAAAAAAAAAAAAAAGAAAATGTTAAAATCAATTGTAAATCAAAGGATTGAATATATTTTAAAGTACAATAAAAATATTAACAAGATTTTTTTATTTTTTTTTTATATTAAAGTATTGATTTGGGAGATTAGAAAGTAATAAGCTAGAGAATGGTTAGGGTAAAATTGTTCATAATTTCAGAGACTTTGAACTTTTATTTTTTTGGAAAAATTAACAGTATTTCTATAGCTAATTAGTCATCATTTACATTTCAAGGTATTAAAAACAAAACAAACAAACAAAAAACCCACACCCCCCAGAAAGCCACAACACTAAGATAGAATATCGGGGTCCACTGATACCATGCATATGTTTAAATGTTTTTATTTTAATAATTTGTAGAAGGGAGTGGAGGATCTCTTATACGAGGAGAGGCTGAGGGAGCTGGATCTCTTTAGCTTGGAGGAGACTGAGGGGTGACTGCATTACTGTTTACAAATACGTAAAGGCTGAGTGTCAGGAGGATGGAGCCAGGCTCTTCTCTGTGACATCCAACAATAAGACAATAGGCAATGGGTACAAGCTGGAACAGAGGACGTTCCACTTAAATATGATGAAAAACTTCTTAATGGTGAGGGTGACAGAATACTGGAACAGGCTGCCCTGGGAGGTTGTGGAGTCTCCTTCTCTGGAGACATTCAAAACTCACCTGGACATGTTCCTGTGTGACCTGATCTAGGTGTTCCTACTCTGGCAGGGGGATTGGACTAGATGATCTTTCGTGATTCTGTGAAATTGTGTAGTAAAATATTCAACATCTCTTCTAGAGACAATTATTTAAAAAGATTAAGTGGAAGAATCTAATTTTTTAGGTATGTGGAGGCTGCTTCAGACTTTGTAACTAAGATTGTTGTAGATATTAGCTTTAGCTAAGGTAGTTATTACTTACTTTCAGTGACAATTTTCATAAGGAACATGTTTCAGAGGTCATTAATGGTGGCCTCAGTTTTGGATAGTAGGCACTTAGATGTTGATGGGCCATGGCTGGGATGAGATGTGGGCCCATGGATGGTTCTGGCTTGGCAGGGCCCATAACTGGTTAGGGCATGGCTATGGGAAGTCGGAGACCGGCCCTGCTATGACATCACTGATGATCCTGGGGGGCTGAAATGGTATGGTGGGTGTGTCAGGAAACTGTAAGTAAGAGCATGAATAACAATCAAGGAAAGGTCTATGGCACAGCAGATTCAGGTCACCCCTGACAAGCTTCAGAATGTGAAAGGGGGATTGACTTCAGAGCGTGGGACTGGTTGAAGGGCCAGTACTGTGGGAAAATCAGAGCCCAGGGAAAGGCTGGTCCCTGGGGAAGTCTTATGTCCAGGCACTAAATCCCTGTGGCCTTCAATTCAGGGGTCAAAAAAGACACAGCAGGATTTAGGGGTCCAAAGGTTGGGGCCCAGATGGTGGGGCTCCATGGCCAAGCAGGGTCATGTCAGTTGCTGAGCTGGAGACTGACACTATGTGAACCTTGGTTGGGAAGGGGGTGATGGCCTGAAGTAGAGCTGAAATGGAGCCTCTGGGCCCGATCAGTGTGGCCAGAGGCCTCAGGAGAGGTTGGTTAGCATTAATCAGGTCCCTCAGCCCTGCAAGTAGTACTTATTTGCAAAGTCATTTAAAACTTTGAATCTTTGTGATTAACTCTGAAAGCTACTATATATAATATTATCAATTTTTAATCAGAATTCTCAACAGGGAGCTTTGTTCAAAAGCTGATGGGATGACACAACCTAGGGTTTTGAAATACTTCTCCAATGACCTATTTCTATTTTGAGATTGTTCACTTGTGAGAATGCTTGTATGTGTGTGTATGTATGTAGATAAATCTATCTTGCTTCAATGCCCTTGCAGGCATCCTGTATGATTTTAAAATGTGGTGTAGACTCACATATTGATCTTAATTATGTATAAAAAACAGGCAACATCTTCAAGTGCAACAGCTGCATTCAAACAGAATCAGGTCTTGTACGATGCTGCCTAGGTGGAAATACTAATGTAATTAAATCTACAGGATTAAATAATGAGCCATGAAGGATGCTAATTCCCTGAAAAATAAAGAAAACATTAATAGCTTGTTACCTATTGTTAGGTAGGAACTGAAAATATTTTTCCAATGCTCTCAGAAATAAAGTCGTAATTCTCTTCAAAGACTGCAAGTTGAATGAACAGTTCTTCGAAGAGAATGCTTACAGAGATAACCCAAAAAACATATCAGAAGGTGATTGACAGCCACTGAAAACACACATTGTTTTGAAGGAAAAATTGGATCATTTTGTACTGTTAAACAATGGTCTACAGATTATTGTAGTCCTCAGTTGTTTTGTGCTTGATGGTTGCATGCTGATTCACTAAATTGAGAGTATTTACAAATGCAATACAGAATAGCTTCATGTTGGCAATCCACAAAATTAGTGAGAGAAATAATTTTAGACTTCTGTCCTTTCCTGTCCTTACATGTAATTTAAGTAATAAATAAACGAACAGTGGAATCTTGTATCCGCAACCTTTGGCAACCAAGAAGATACAGTTTTTGTTATATTTTTTGTAAAATATAGAAGCAAGTATATTTATATCAGACTTTATTTAAAGATTACTTTGCACATCTCTGTATGTATTTGCACTGTGTAATTTTCTGCTTCTGGTAGAATAAGATTCAAAGAATACTGTTGATAAATCAATCCATTCCCTTTACATTCTTAAATACTGTGGTCTACTAAAAAGTACTACTATTAAGTAGAATTAAATAAAGAAAATAATACACCAGTGGTGGTTGCCTTTAAAGACAAATGTTCAAAGTACTTTTTTTTTACATGACTGGAATTTTATTTCATTTTTTCTTGATGTTATGTTTACTGTGTATTAAATTGTACTTTATGGCACCCAAATTGACGTATAAGAGACTCTGAAACCAGTTCATTTTCAGTAATTTCATAAGTGGAAGGAGAAACAAGGATAGGATATATATCATAAGTATGATGGTAGTGTAATTTGTACATCCATGGTTCAAAGAAGTTTGTGATATTTTTCTTTAGTCCTATCTGGATATCCATTATTTTCCAGCAGGAATTTGCACATTCCTCAGCTTTAGAAATTTTTAAGGAGCTCAAAAACATCTCTTTAACTGGCTCTTCACTGAGATACCTGTCAGAAATGCCCTCTCATTAGTTTGCAGAAAGCAATAAGGAGGCACTCTCAATGAGAGATACTTGTCTATACTAGTCCTACATACCTCTGTGTTTCCATAGGCGTACTCTCAAGATGTTTCTTTAACAAATTCTATTGAAGAGGCAGCGTATAAGTACGATACCAAACTGACCCTTCAGTGGAAAAGGAGGAAAAAATAATGTTAACATTGTGTCTTTTGAGCGTGTTTTATCTTGCCATAGAGGAAAAGACAGTAACAGGAAGCACAAGAGTGTTCTGCCTTGTTTTTAGAGGAGGAGACCACCAGCACCAAACAGCAGAATGTAAATGAAGGATCAAGAACTGAATAGTATCCTTGGACAACCCTGAACATCAAAGGATGCAAAAGGTGTCATTGAAAGAATGGAACCTGCAGGCCAAGCACTGTGAGTAAATCAGATGAAGAACAGTTTATGAGCTATCCCATATAATGAGAGTTTATTGGATGTACATTTGGGCTCATGTGATGAAAGAATCAGTGGATTAGTTTTTGAATGCCACCCAACATAATGTCTGAATCACTAATCTAGAGTAATGTTCACAGATTTTCTGTCCTCCTAATACGTAACTCTCTAGGAAATATTGATAACATTATATTAAATTGAGCACAGCTAAGGGAATGGGAAGAATAGAATACAGTTCGGAACCATTCTATAAGCAAAAGAATTTTTGCTAGATGGAGATTGCCTTTCTGTAGGAAAAATATCCTTTCTTCTTGTAATGCAATTGAGAAAAAAAGAAAATTGAGAAAAACCTTCAGCAGCTATTTGCCAGAATTATTAATTTAGTCACTAAGATTTAATTTTATGAAGATTTCAGAAGTATTTGCCATTTCTCCTCATGTTCTCCATGCATTCTAATGGCTTTTGAAGTAATTGTTATATATTTGCAAAATGAATTGTTTTATGTTTGAACCACAGATATTTTCAGACATGGAAAAATGCTGGTTTGTTTAACACTGGATCTCAATTTATGAATGAGAGAATGGAACTTCTTCCCTTCTTCAGTGACCTTTGTGAGTGGACAATCAGCAAGAGGAGACTGAGGGGTGACCTCATTAATGCTGATAAATATGTAAAGGGGAAGTGTCAGGAGGATGGAACCAGGCTCTTCTCAGTGACATCCAATGATAGGGCAAGGGGCAATGGGTACAAGCTGGAACATAGGAGGTTCCACTTAAATATGAGAAAAAATGTCTTTACCGTGAGGGGTAATAGGCTGCCCAGGGAGGTTGTGGAGTCTCCTTCTCTGGAGACATTCAAAACTCACCTGATTGCATTCCTGTGTGACCTGATCTAGGTGTTCCTGCTCCAGCAGGGGGATTGGACTAGATGATCTCTCAAGGTCCCTTCCAATCCCTCATATTCTGTGAATCTCAACAGGAAGACACTCAGAACTTGAAATATAAGTTCTGAAGTAAATAGACAAAAGTATTTTTCTGTTCACATTTTTTTCTGTGATTTTGCTGATGATTATGTGCATACAGGTCAACATTGCTGATTTTTTAAAAAATTGTATTGATTTCTCCATATTATTTCAATAATGCATTTTCCTTTCTTGAGTCTCTCTGTTATTAAATCTGAACAGTTTTTTCAAATTGAAAGAATCTTCAAGGAAGTTCCTTTCCTCTTTCTTTTGTTTAATTATAACTAGATATGCCATCATCAGAAAGCACAGCCATTTTTCAGTAGATTACTTTAATGTGTTCTCATGTCTGGCTTTACCCATTTTTTTCAGGATTTACCCATTTGCTGACTTTTTTTTTTTTTATACTCTAGAAGAACCTGAAAAAATCAACCTCGACAACATTGTTTCTTTCAAAAGGTTCTCTACTAACTAGCCCCTTTATAATACTCCTGAGGACAGTCAGAGAGAGAGCAATTAGGACAGCAAGAACTATCCATTGCATTATTCCTTACTCTGGCAATAATTATCATGGAATCACAGAACTATCAGAGTTGGAAGGGACCTCTAGAGATCATCTAGTCCAACTGCCTTTCTGAAAAGGGCACATTACTGGCTCATGGATAGTTTACTATCTACCAGGAACCCCAGATCATTCTCTGCAGAAGTGCTTTCGAGAAGGTCCATCCCTGACCTCTATTGGTGCCTGGAATTCTTCCCCCATGTGCAGGACCCTATACTTGCTCTTGTTGAACCTCATTAGGTTCTTTTCTGCTCACCTCTCCAGCAGGTTCAGGTCATGCTGGATGGTGGTGCAGCCTTCTGGAGTGTCAGCCAGCCCTTCCAGTTTGGTATCATCAGCAAACTTGCTGAGAATACACTCAGTCCCCTCATCCAGGTCATTGGTGAATATGTGGAACAATATTGGACTGCGTATTGACCCATGAAGGAGACCACTGGTTAGAGGCCTCCAACTTGACACTGCTCCATTAATTACAACCCTCTGAGTCCAGTCACACAGTCACTTCTCAATCCACCTCACTGCCCCCTCATCTAGCCCACAGTTCCTCAGTTTCCTAATGAGGATTCTATGGGATATAGTGTCAAAAGCCTTGCTGAAGTCGAAAGGTCTTCAAAAGTCTTCATATCCTTAAATACTCCTACAGTTACTGGACATATTGTTACATCTCCAGAACATGTCACAAATACCCTCAATTTTATTTCATATTGTATAACTCTGAGAATCTTCAGCAGAGATCTTATCATAGATTAGATTCCTGGGAGACCGGGGGGGCAGCGGGGAACAAACAAAAAATGTAAAAAAACAACTCACAAAAAAAGTGTTACAAATGGGAATGTAGAAAAGACCAAATATTATATAGCATAACTGCATTGTTTGGGCTACATCATCTTCAGTACAGAAAACAGTGTCTGGTCCTCTTAAATAACAGCAGACATACATGGACATAAACTTTTTTCTCCTAAAACCAGGCAAACTTGGATTTCAGTGTAAGCACAAAAAGCTAGTTCATTTACAATGATTAATTATTAGATTACTTCCTGGCTGTATTTTGGGATATGTCAATTTACTCTTCTCCAGAGAGATTAGATAACTATATTTGACTAGTTTATCAACAATAGAATTTATTGGACACTGTTTATAAATTACTATTACAGAAGACAAGACAGGCTACATTTGCTTTCATTGTTGTACTTAATGCTTACTTTGTACTGGTTTAGTCATGACCAGAAATACTCCAGTTGTCTGGTATTTACTGTCTTAGACTTAAATAGGATTTCAGAGTGAAGCGAAGCACATTTTAAAATGAGATACAAATTTTCCAAAGCTGTTGCAGTCCATATTTAAAATAAATAATTTGGCAATTTAAAAATCCAATTTGTCACAGACAGTGCAAAACATGGTTTACTAAAATTTATTTGGGATGTGATCTAACTCGATAGCCCATTGCAATATCAACAAATAATTTTCATTAGTTTTTATAAAAAGGAAAATAAATTATTTTCTTGTTTAGCTGCTTATTTTCAAACCCTTAAATATATATTTGGTACTATTGTCAAACTCTGCTTCTTCAGCTTTAGCAAGTGCCATAAAATAAGGGAAAGCATCAAAAAGTTGTGGTCTTGATTACTTTGTGAATTGCAGCATTGACACACCTTGGATGATAGTAAGCTGATCAAGAAATATAGACATGCCAGATCAAAACATTTATTTTTATGTTTGGTTTATTGTTCGTTTTTCTCTTTCACCTCATTATTTAAGATTGGAGAAAGGAGGGACTATTTTTATAGCCCCTTTTTTATCCAAATTAGATTTATGAGAAGTGTAGTTATGAGGCTGGATCCAGGAGGGCCTTCCTTTTGATGAGAGTTTTGGATCTGGATCATGGCCTGGTGTTGGTTTAATTTTCAGTCACTAAGAAAAAGGGCATCAGGAATAAAGATACAATTTTCTCAGTATCTGCCAACAGAATGTACAGCAATTTAAAGATTAAGTTAAGCAAAGGAGAGCTTAACCTACACAAGAGAGATACATTCCAGAATTTATTACATCTCTCCTCTGTTTTGTGCACCATTCGGGTGGAATTTAGCACAGGAAAGACTGGATCCAGGCTTCCATCACCAGAAATCATACAGAGCAAAAATGTGTAACTGGTGATCAAAAACTGAAAAAGCGAGTGTGATCCAGGGACCTACAGATTCGAGTCCTACATTTGCAAATATTTATTTATGAAATCCGAATTATAATTGTATGCATAAACTTGCAAATGACACACTAATCCACAAACCAAAATAGTGCCACTATATTTTAGTATTATTTACTCTTTTCAACTATTTTCCACCTGCTTTAGACATAAATAGAAGAAAAAAATATCTCATCTAAGTCAATAGACTGATAACAACCATCATCTAATGAGTTTGACCAGATGAGTGGAGGATCACAATCTTTTGATGTAGTATTTTATAATACACAGTAACATTCTTTCAAAGCTAAAAAGGTACTCAAGCAGATTATTATTGCTTCATTGGGTCAAAAAGCAAAAGAGTACCAGATTAATTTCCACTAATTTTGTTTGTACATTTCCTTGTTTCCCTAAGCAGCCCCTCTCTTTCTGCTTCTGTGACACCATGTGAGGTGCCCAATTCTCTCCATGTGTTGTATTCAGATTTTAGACATTTTAGTCAAGGCTGATGTTATTATTAGATGTTTAAGTGACACGCATTGCAATGCCTGTCACCTACTGAAGTACTTTATGGATGAAGATATTAGATATCTAGGAGTAAGTTGGTAAAAGAGTAAAACAGTCAGACAGAAGTATAAATAAATTATGCTTGGAGTTACCTAGTCTAAATCAGGAATTCTTATTAATACATGTTCAAAATACTTGCCTAATAACTAAGAATGATCCTCAGAGGAAAGAATTTCGTGGTAATAAAGTTTTACCAAAGTATTATCGAAATATACTTCTTGTCTCTCAGTTATTCTAATTAAAGGACATAACACTGGAAATATTCTAGCAAATTATATTCACAAATTGTATTTATAGCATTCATGCATGAAATAAGTTTTATGTAATTCCCTGTGATGTATACCAGTATTATTACCAGTAACAATAATAATAAATGTTACAATTACAATAATAATATGTAATAATAAATATTACAGATTGATATTATTTCAATTAATATTACAGCTTAGTACTATGTAAACATTATAATTATTTGAAAAGATTACTTAACTGCATCTCCAAGCTTTTCCTTCAACCAACCTGTAGCATGTTTTTTAACTTATTTTAAAGGAAAACATTCTAAGACACAAAACAGTTCTTGTACTATCCTCTGCTGCACTCTGTGGAAAATGTTGACTACAGAAATACTCTTTTCCACAGAGTAGAAAAGTGGTTTTCTTCTTCCCTTTCTCATAAATGGATGAATTATCTTTCATTCAAAATTCATATGTTCCTCAAAAGCAATATATTTTCTTAAATATTACACAGAAATGAGATAGTTAGCCAGGCAGTTACTAGGCTGATTGGTAAAATATCTATTTTGCTCCTAGCAGATGCCTCTCAGTCTCAATTTTTCTAAATTACCAGAGATGGGGAAGTATTAGCAGATCTCTGACTCTGAGACATGGGTGAAAAATGCTTATTTTACTATGCTGGAAAACTATTTATCAAGAACACCATTTTTATATGCTGGTAATGTCAAAGCAGAATCCCTGGTGTGACTGAAGCTGTGCTATAGTGACAGCTGTGTGACAAGCAGTAATTGAACATATTTAAAAATCCGCCCCGTGTACTGAACAGATTTCAATGTCTGCTTTGTTTAAGGTCCACTGAGTTGTGAAATGGTTGCTTCATTCACACAGATGTTAATATCTCCAGGCTCTTCTTTGTTGTTCCTCATTTACATATTTGCAGTAAGTTTGCTGCTCAGGAAGTCAGACACAGCAACTTGTCACTACTCTCTGTTAGAATAATGCATGATCCAGACAAAATACAAGAAACAGTAATTACACCTCATTAAGATTTAAGGAGAAAAATAATAAGGAACATACCAATAGGTGTTCAGTCACCAGTGCATCATTAGTTTCTTTACTGTTTAAATACCTGACTCTGATGAATATAAATTACATAGGGAAAACAATGTAGTTTCAAATCAGTTTAAGCTCCTCTTTTTGTCTCTTCATGTAAGAACACATTCTGAAGTAATGATCCAACAAAATATTGGAGTTTTATATGGTAATTAAATGCTATACTTGATCATTCCATTGGAAAAATTTAAGTTTCATTTAGTTTTATCCATTATTTGAGAATCACAATATGATTCTGAATACTCCGGAAAACTTATTTCAGTGAATAAAAAGTACAAATAAATTAATTATTAAATAACAATACAAAAAATAAATATGTGATTGTTGACTAGTTAAGCTGCAGGATAAATTCTGGGATCAGTAATTAATTTCTGAAGTAATTTCTAAATCAAGGTGTTGAAGTGTCGTATTTGAAGAGGAAAACAATTATTTGTCTTTACAGGATGTAATAGAAAAACAAAGTCAGATCACGATAATCTTGTCACATGTTGTTTAATATCATTGCAGAAATGTCAAAGACCTAATGTATATTACAGCTGTAACAATAATGCAACAGCTAAAACCAAGATCTGGGTTTCAGGAGGTTGTGATTCTATAAATCCATGAATCACTGTTACTATGATTCTCTTCAGATTTTTTTTTAAATTCTTGATAATTATAATACTTTTTAATCTAAAATTATTATATTTGTATCTTGCAAGGTTTCAGCAACGTTCTGTTTATTTCGTTGGGTTACTGCTAGAGTAAAATATGTCAAATTTTTGTGTGATGAGTTGCTCTTGGCTGGCTTCCAGCTACCCAACTAGCTCTCTTATTCCTGTATCTCAACAGGAGGGGAAAGTAAGATGAAAAAGATAGATAGGTCTAGATAAAGACAGGGAGATCGGTTACAATGACCATCACAGGCAGAATGAACTTGGCTTGAGGAAAACTAATTTGTTTTAATTTACTGCCAAATAAAATAGTTTTGGATAGGGAGAAACAAAGAGAAAAACAAAAACATTTTACTCCCTTCCCTCTCCCCCCATTTTGTTCTTGCCCATTCTTAATACTACTCCTTCATTCCAGCTTCCTCTACATCCTTATCATCTCTGAGCAGTGCAGGTGTCATGGCCAATGGCAGGTTCTGGTCAGTCCTTTCCTCATCACACTTTTCACTTGCTCCACTGTGAGCCCTTCTCACAGGCTGCAATCCTTCAGGATACATTCATCTCTTCTGTTGTGGGTCCCCCATGGCTGTCCTTGCAGAGGCCACCCCTGCAGCACCCTGCTGCCAACACTGTCATCTGTGCCAAATACATCTTGCAAACTAATTTTACCTATATTGCATAATCCAAAATTATTTTCTCAGGGGCATTTACTTTAAAACTTATTCCATCTGCAAATGAAAGTATATGAAGTAGGATAAACCTGGTGCTTTGCTACTTACAGATGAAGACTGAGATAACATCCTACTAGGTTAAAAATATTTTTGCTCCAGTTAAATGCTGTGGCGCTGACTATAATGAAATGGATAAGGTTAATTGTCAATTACATGATAATAGCTTAGAGGGGTTTCTGTTTAAGAAACATATTTTGTTAACCTGAGAAAATTATATTTGTTGAAGTTATTCTGTTCACAGCATGGGTGGCACCTTTGCCCAGCTTTCTAAGGGTAAGTTATGCATCATAACTTGCAGCATTGATGATTCTGAAATTCGGGACTTTCTGGCTTAGGTGTTTGAATCGAGTTGGGTGTATCTTGTTTTGTTTTTAATGGGGAGTTTTAGGAAAACTGACTGTTATGAGAGGGTATTGTGATTTTACCCCAGACAGCAACTAGGACCTCATGGCCTCTCACTCACCTCTCCTTCCCCAGCTCCCACAGAAGAGTAGGGAGAAAAGAGAGAAGAGCAAGGGAATGGGGAAAAAAAACAACAACAACAAACAAACCTCATGGGTTGACATAAAGACCATTTAATAGAACAATAGTGGAAAACTAAAGTAACAAAAAATATAGTAATAATGGTAAAAGAATACACAAGACACAAGTCACTCTCACCGCCTGGTGATTGGTTGCCCAGCCCAACCCGGGCAGAGCTTATGGATTCAGCCCCATGACCACTACTGAACATAACATCTATGGTACAGAATATTCCATTGGTTATTCCTTTGTTCTGTCTGCGCTCCTTCTCAGCTTCTATGGGAAATTGGCAAAAGTCCTTTACTAGTGTAAGCATCACTTAGCAACAACTAAACCAATGTGCAGTGTTCACATTCTTTTCATGCCAAATCTGAAAACACAGCAATCACTAGAAAGAATATCAACTTGATCTTAGCTGAAACCAGGACAGAGGCAATCTGAACTTATATGTTTTTACTTCATTCTAAATTATTACAGAAAATTATTATAAAAGATAAACAAGCAGATCATATGAGGGGTTCAGTACTGCTTTTTACCTAAAAGTTTACAAATTTGAACAAATAACAGTAAGCAACACAGGAATTGCGTATACTACTATGGTGACTGCATTAAACAGGTTAGTACGAACTCCTAAATGAGAATACAATTAGCCTAATGGCACACCAGCTAATGGTGATTAAGGGACCAGAGACAGAAATGTGTACATTTACCAGGAGTGGCTACTGCTAAAATGCCCCTATTGTCATCATGATCAGCAATAATTCATGTGAAACCCCACTGTCCAAGTTTCCTCCAACCGAGAGAGGTTGGAGAAACTTGAAGATTCAGTATTATTACAACAAACACCAGAATTAAAGACTCTGCATACAAGTGTCTAAGCAGAAGCTAAGAGCCTCTGAATACTTTAAAATTGTGAAAGACAGAGTCTTTGATTGAGTTACTTACAGAGGCATTTAGTACTCTTTGAGAGGTCTTATGATCTTTTACTAACCTACTTGCTTCTACGTAGGTCACGGGTCTCCTCATCCTGTTTATCTGCCTGGTGTGACTGTCTCCAGTATCCCAGAGCATTTCTGGTGGGGTTAAGATACTTATGTTTTTCTCCTCAATGATATGTTCAATTAAGCCAGGAGAAAAAAACAGTGACTCATCTTGAAGCAGATCTTTAATGTCCCACATCTGAGGTTTTTGAATGAAGCTGGCAAGTATGACACAGAATCCACAGACTTTCATGAGCTTTCATGTGGTTTCATGTGTGTTGCTTTCAGGTACTTTCATATAATTTCAGGTACTTTCATATACTTTCAGGTATTAGAGAAGTAGCTAGACAGTGGCTAGGTTATCCTGTGGTATCTCAAATGGCACAAAATGTCTATTTTAGCCTAAGCCCAAATGAAATCTCCTGTCCGTTCACTATAATGGGAATTAAAACATGTAGGTGACAGACAACATGCATATAGATGTCTAGATTTAAGTGACTTACTATCAAATACTATCCTATTCAATGGTCTATTCGTTTGCTTTACCATAAGTGCCTAATGCTTTTTCAAACATCAAAGGTATATGTAACTTAGCAACCATCTGATACTCCAGATAAAGCATGGGTCCCCTACAGATCTTCCATCCTATAGCAGTCTTTCCCATACAGAAATCTTGAACACCTGTGACCTGTAAGCAGCACTAAATTTTTAGATTTTCAGGTTTAGATAACTAAATCAAGTCTATTAATTTTTTTTTTTCTTTCCCTGTTTTTTTTTTTCTTTCCTTATGTTAACTGTATACCTGGATATCTTAATTTAGTTAAAATATAAGTTTTCTGGACAGCACTATGGAAGCATTTTTTGTTACATAGTTTTAAGGAAAAACTTGAATTATATCCAAGTTCCATTGCTGTTAAAAACTGCAACAGTCACAATTGATAATGCAGAGAAAGAAGCCGTTTATACTTTATAATTGTTAGTGATTACTAATGATTTGAGCCTTATATTAAAATTTTATGATGAAAAAAAATGGCAGAAAAAATAATGTAAAGATATTCTTCATCTAACTTCCTTTAAAGTTAAATGGAGGTGTGGAAGACTTCAAGAGAATGGGGGGTATCAGAATAATACATAACCTAGTCTAGAAAAGAGCATAAAAATAGATTCTATTTTTTAAGCCAGGAAACATTGTCTGTTTAACTCTGTAAAGCCCTGGACTCAGGATTTTCACAGTTTTCTCTCTGATTGTCCCTTCATATCTTATACTCAGGTGCACTGGAGGATATTTCATTTTCCATCTAGTCAGAGACATTTACTTGCCTACAACATCCTCATTTCCTTACATTATATAGCCTTCTTAACTTGGTGATTAAAAAGCCATAGCCACAGACTTATTTTCCTAACCATCTTCAATTTGGTTTGAATTTTCCTGGACTGGTTTGTAACATGGATATATATAAAGCACTTAAACATGAAAGATGCTGTGTGCTGCTGTTCTTCACTATCACCAGTGAAATATTTTTATTGTCGTGACTTTTTTGTGTGTGTGTGTGTGATTTTTTTTTGAGATTTTATTGTTTTCTATGTCTTTAACTATGTTTTTCCCGATTACAGTCTTCCTGTATAATCAGGTCTGTAGAATGTTGTACAGGGGCAGACTCAATGTAATATTATTTGGTCCTATGAACATTCCACAACCAATTTGGATTTACTTCTTTACCTTGTCTTTATAAGGGCCAATCACAATTTATCAGATTGATTCATTATCCTCATCCTTCACTGACTCTCCATAATGGCACCCACATCATCCAATATATTTTTCTGATTGCTCGAGTTCACATCAATTTAAACAGCTAACACTTTTTTTCTTGCTGGAGAGCATGTGAAGTCACTAGAGAGAACAGGCTTCATAAAGAACTGCAAGAAATAAATTTGCAGCAAAGCTGTTTGCTTCAGTTAAGCTATTGACAGAGTTTAAAATAAAA
>VZTM01004402.1:39823-52029 GCA_013400555.1 Jacana jacana
ATTGAGTAAATTAGAAAGTGTTATTAACCACATCAAGTCCAAACCATTCTAGTCAGGGTTATTGCCCTCTCCCTACAAAGAGGTTCTGTGGATTAAAAAGATGAAAGGTCATATTCATATAACCCCAGCACTGGAAATAATCTCACATGCATTTTCTTGGGTTACATGCATGTAAATCTAGTCACAAATTGTCTTATAGTATTAAAAACCAGTAAAGATGCCTCTTTGGTATATGTGAAATATAAACATTAAGTCTGAAAAGATAAGATTTGATAAAGTACATGAATAAATTATGAAACAGAGCATTTATATATTAAGTTTCCACAGATTTAAAAAATGAGTAAGAATGTTTTATTAAAGTTGCTGTGAGACTGAAAGTTTGAGAACTCTTATGCAAATNTCTGATTGCTCGAGTTCACATCAATTTAAACAGCTAACACTTTTTTTCTTGCTGGAGAGCATGTGAAGTCACTAGAGAGAACAGGCTTCATAAAGAACTGCAAGAAATAAATTTGCAGCAAAGCTGTTTGCTTCAGTTAAGCTATTGACAGAGTTTAAAATAAAATCAATTGAGTAAATTAGAAAGTGTTATTAACCACATCAAGTCCAAACCATTCTAGTCAGGGTTATTGCCCTCTCCCTACAAAGAGGTTCTGTGGATTAAAAAGATGAAAGGTCATATTCATATAACCCCAGCACTGGAAATAATCTCACATGCATTTTCTTGGGTGACATGCATGTAAATCTAGTCACAAATTGTCTTATAGTATTAAAAACCAGTAAAGATGCCTCTTTGGTATATGTGAAATATAAACATTAAGTCTGAAAAGATAAGATTTGATAAAGTACATGAATAAATTATGAAACAGAGCATTTAAATATTAAGTTTCCACAGATTTAAAAAATGAGTAAGAATGTTTTATTAAAGTTGCTGTGAGACTGAAAGTTTGAGAACTCTTATGCAAATAATTGAAGTTGAAACTATGACTTTTTTTTTAGATTTTCATGTAGGCACAACAGTTAGACTAAGTCATTACAATGTCATCTACAATAAGACTTCACAGTGGAAAATGACAGACATTCTCAAGAGGCCATTTCCATTACTGCTGCTTTCAGAAGGCTTCACTTGGGACCAACAAAAAACATGGATAATAATTGGCTAGTACAACTGTGAATTATATCTTGTTAGTATCTACATCACTCATATCATGACATAAATGGATCACACAACATCTCTTGCTTTTTCTACCATTTTTTATTACTATAAACTACAGACATCAAAATATAATATTCCTACAGATAGAAAGTAGAAAGCTGTATACACGTTACAAAAACAACTCCATCACTCACTTTTCTGACTTTTTTTTTTCTTCTGTTTTTATTTTGCTTTCTTACACATTTGTTATGGGTACTTCAGGTGGGTAAAACTATTTCATTAAGTGTTCTGTAAATTGCCCAGTCTTCTTTGAACTCTGAAAGAGATCAGTATCTCTAAAGCAGAGTTTATCTCATTTCAGACAGAAACTTTGACAAAATCTAAAACAAACAATCTTTTGGTAAAAAATCTGCATAATTTAGATGAATTAAAAAAACAAAACAAACACCAGCTAAAAAACCCTAGCTTATTTTCAGGTAGCTAAATCTATAAAAGATGAATCTTAGTTTACATTTTTTTAATTCTTAATCTTTTGAAATCAAGGGAAAATCTCTTGACTTTAATAGGAAAACATACAGCTCACTCCTCAGGCTCTAAGAATTTAATAAAATGCACCAAGTAGAAGTTACCTGACTAATCTTCTTTCCCATTTTCCTATTTTGTTATCTTTTAATTCTTCTGAAGCAAATATAAGAGTAATAACCGTCCTCTCTACTGTTCTAAAGCTACAGCTAGTCTCAGTTAGCAAAACATTTTCTACCATTGGCTTCACTGAAGCACTACTATTTCCTTTCTTATTTGTTTTCATGTTTTGAAGATATTCTGAATTCTTCCAGTCAAGCTCCTATCATGTATTTTATCTACCAAGGAGATACTAGAGATTCTAATGGTCGTACCTGATTAAGAACCATCAGGGGTGGATGGTGTAATTGCTCCATATTTTATCCTGCACAATATTTCTACTGAGAGCTGGCTGTTCTTTCTGCGATCCACTGGCAGCTGCTAAACTTAATGATGCAAACTAAATTGTCACCTTTGGACAGCACTAGTGTTCGTTTTTTTGTTTTTTTTTTTTGGTTGGTTGGTTGGTTTGTTTGGGTTTTTTTGTTGCTGGTGGTGGTGGTTTGGGGTTTTTTTTGTTTGGTTTGGTTTGGTTTTCTTCTTGCTTTGTTGCTTTTTCAGTTAAGACCATTCTTTATATATTTTTTTAAAAGGTTTTCCTAACTTTAGACAAATGAATAATTCTCCTATATGCATTTCAAATCACCTCAAGTTTTGTAATAAATTGTCAATCAATGTACGCCCACATTACCAATGGCAAACTAGGAAAGAAAAGGAAAGAAAGGTTAAGTGGGCAGGTTGAAAATCTGTGGTGATTCATCTTGCCTGTCTTCTGGCATGTAAAAACAAGATCTCTGGGGCAACTAGTCTGCTGGACTTTTCTTAATCATTCACAGACAGAAATAGTCTCCTCCATAGGGCAATTCACTTACGTGTATGGTATCAATCTTAAAAGGAGATGAACTGCCTCTGGAAATGCCTGTTTCTTTTCATGGATCATAAAGAGAGCTTAGATGACTAGTTTATCCTGAACACTTAACTTTTAACTAGCAGAAGTTAGATGAAGTCAATCCAGGACATAACATTTAACTGAAGTACAAAACCATGACTTGTTATATTTTAAAATTACTTTTATGAGAAATATTATAATATTGAAAATTTTAATAAAATTGTAATAAATATAAATTAAATTCAGGCTTTATGCCTTCATCAGTCTACATGAAACTGTCTTATGCCATTTGATATGCCATGATATCTGAGGCATATGTCTAACAAATCAGACATAGGATTTAGAGGAAACCTGCACCTGTCTGAACTGGCAGCTACAGATCACCTAGAATATCATAGAATATTTCAAATGGCAGTAGTAAACTTATGTTTGTATAATTGAAAGCAGTCTCTAACAATCCCTAGACTACAATACCTAGCAAAGCTAGCAAGCCCTGTGGCTAACCCAGGACCCTGCCAATTAAAAACTGAGTACATGTATCTATAAATGCAGTCTAGTATTCTTCAATCAAGGCTATTTTTATCTGGAGCCTCTTGAGCCCCACACTGGGTACCAAAAAGTGGGCACGGAGCTGAACCTAGCCAACAGCCATACACCATGCTTGCTCACTTCCCTACCCCATAGGACAGTGAGAAAATTGAAAGATTAAGACTCATAGATCACAGCAGTTAAACGGATGAAGAGAAAGCTGCATGCTCAAACAAACAAATGTGGGGGTTTTTGTGTTGTTTTTGTTTTTGTGTTTAAGAAAGAAAATAATTTATTTACCGCTTCTGATTGACAGGCAGATGTTTAACAACTTTTTGGAAAGCATGACATCAGCATGCATAACAGTTATTTGGGAAGACAGATACCATAACCATTAACATCCCTTTCATTTTCTTCTTTCTTTGAACCTCTGTTGCTGAGGACAGAGTCATATAGTATGGAATATCTCTTTGATAAATTTGTCAGCTGACCCAGCAGTGCCCTTCTCACCTTCTTGTCCATCCCTAGCCTGCTCTGTACAAGTACTGTTCAGCAACAGGAAACATTGGCAAGATCATCTGGTTTTACTTCTTTTTACTGGTCCTACTTCTGTCAAGGAGATCATCTGGTCTTACTTCTTTTTACTGGTCCTACTTCTGGTCACCTTTTTTATTCCCTCTCATCAGGTGTTTAAACACATTGATAAAATGCCCGTGGAACATTCTTCAAACCAGAGTCCGATTTTTCTCAGACTCTGCTCATTGCATCTCATCATCCAGGTCTCTAATCAAGATGTCAAATAATACTGACTCCAGTAACACTTCTTTATAATCAGGATTCGTAAAATATATTTAGAACAAATATATGTATGTACTTGAAATAATTAACTTAACCCTTTCAGGTCAAAAGGTCAATACTCCACTTTCCAGCTTTCAGGTCTGTACTCCACCACTTTGCCTGTAAGAACAGTGGTGGCAGACTTTAACAAAGCCCTTAACAAGGTGAGATTCTATTCTCTCTCCTTGCCCAGAAGGCCAGATATTTCCTCACAGCATAGCACCATGCTGGAGAATCATGAGTTGCTTTTGGTTATGCCCCTCACCATAGTCAATCACCTTTTTAATATTTTCATGTGCCTGGAAATGGCTTCCAAGAAGATTTGCTCTATAACCGTAGAACAGCCCAGGTTAGAAGGGACCTTGAAAGATCATCATGGCCTAACTTTTCATGGAAAAGAGAGCCTACCTGAGATTACCTAGCACCACCTCTACCTCATCCCTGGGAAGGTTGTTCCATTGATTATTTATTCTCACCAGAAAAAAGAAATCTTACATCAAGAAGAGAACTCCCCTGGTGCAACTCGTACATGTTGCTACTTGTCTTCTTCATGCAGTTCCTTGTGGAGATAAAGCCTCCATCCCCTCTATAGCCAACCTTTAAATACTGGAGTACCTTATAAGCCTTCTTTTCTCCAAGGAGAAAAGACCTAACTCGTTCAGTCTTGCCTCATAATACAGCAATCTTTGTGACCCTTAGGACCCTCTTCCGTCCACCTGTCTCTTTCTTCACTTATGGGGACTAGAACTGCACATAGTACTCCAGATGTGGCCTGACAAGTGCTAAGTGGGATGACCTTGTCTCTGTCTCTGATGGTAATGCCCCTGCAGACACAACCTAGGATTTGATTTGGCTTTGTTGCTACAATGGTGCACTGCTACAGCAGTTCAGTTTGTTCACCAGGATCCGCAGGTCCCTCTCAGCAAGGCTGCCCTCCAGCCACACAAATCCAGGTCTGTACTGGGATCTGCACAGAACCTTACATTTGTATTTCCTAAATTCTATGCTGTTTTTGCTAGCCTACTTATCCAGATTGTTCAGGTCTCTCTACAAGATATCTTCCTTCTGACACATCCACCTTACCACCCAGTTTGATGTTATCAGAAAACTTGGTGAGGCTGCATTCAATTGCATCATCCAAATAATTTATGAAAACATTGAAGAATGTGGGGCTCAGTATTGATTCCTGGGGGACCCTGCTTGTGATAGACTGTCAGTCTGAGTAAAAAGCCTTGACTATTACCCTCTGTGTGTAACCTATTAGCCTGTTTTCCACTCATCTCACAGACCACCAATCCAATCTGCATCTTGCCAGTTTGTCTAACAGGAAGCAAACTGGAAAATGGTGTTGAATACTTTACTGAAGTTCAGGTAAACAAAAAACCTTGCTCTCCCCATATGGACAGAAGGTATTACTGTGTTGTAGAAGGTGGTCATTTGTAAGGCATGATTTGCTTTTGGTAGGTCTGTGCTTACTTTTCCCACTCACTTGTTTCATTTGGCTTGTAATAGTTTCTAAGAGGATTTGTTCCATGACTTTACCAGGAACTGAAGTAAGGCTAATGGGCCTGTACCATTCTAGGGCCTTTTTTGGGCCCTTCTTGTTGTCGGGTGTGACATTCCAGTGTTCCCAAAGACTAAGGTGAAGATGTAGAATCTAACTTACAATTCTTACAATACCCTTTCTCTTGAAATTGTGAGTGATGTTGTCCATTTTCAACCATTAGGGAAATTGTATGTGATTACTAACTTTAAGGTAATCCAATAAGTCATGTAGATTGACCTTTTAATTACTATCATTTGACTCAAAATTAGTTTTATTAAGACCAAAGAGTAGTTTTATAACTCACCAATAAGGACTACTAAAGAATTCATACTGACTTAATTTTGACAATTAAATGGATTTTCTTTTACTATGTGAAATATAAAACATAATATATATCATTAATTGTGTTTTTTTTTTCTCCATTTCAAATCACTAGATTGATCCTCATGTAATTGGTGTGCCCAAGCAATCTCAGAAGAAAAAGATTAATCTTTAGATAATCAATTTCTGATAAGAAAGAAAGCTGCTTCAGGATTGCTTTACTGTCCCTAAAGAAAAACTGTTCATGTAAGTAGAAACAGCATATTGAATCTTGATTCTCCCTTAGAACACTGAAACTATTAATTTCTGAATACTGCAAGCCATATACTCGATGAAAGACACAAAATTTCAGTCTAGCCATAGCAAAAAAGCAATGCAGTGATTAAAGAAGTTGCATAGAGTGAAAATGAGCAAATATATATACTATATATCTTAATTAATGTTTTTTATCCATAAACAACTGAAAGAGTGCTGAGTTTCTCAGCTCTATCTATAATTATACAAAGAATAGGAACAGAAAAATAATATTTACTTTAATATTATTATAGATTTCTGTAGTTTAATGTTCACAAAAAAACATGAGTTTAAACAACATGTAAAAGTACATTTCCAAGATCATAGTTTGCTGTCATATAAAATTCATTAACATGTCAAAAGTTAGAAATTTTGCAGTGTTATTCTATTAACACTTATTTGATAGCTGGTTCAGTATAATAATTATCCTGCACATTCAAGGAATCTAAAGAGAGCAACTCATGAGAAATAACTATGTAAAATTTAAGACATTTAATCTTTAGCTTCTTGCTAAACCAGAAAGTGTTCTCCCAATACACCAATTAGGTGTAGAAGAGTACTTAAAAAAAAATTATCCAACACTCCCTCACAAGAAAGCCATCATAACCTCCTCCAGGATTTACCTGTTTTTATTTAACAGGAAACATTGAGGACAGAGATGTGTTTTAAATCCTAGCCCTCTATGCCCTTTAGTCCTCAAAGTTATGACTAGAGGCAAGTGTTGTCCAAGTTTTTAGGATCAAAGACATAAAATCCTCTTTTTGGGTAGGTGTCTACAATTGTTTTTCAAAAGAACAGAGTAATGGTCATCTTTTCTTATTAAAACATAGATGAACAATAAATATGGGAATAATTAACAAGTTTCCATATATTTTAACATCTGAAGCATTCCCAGGAGATAAGATCCTTGATCTCTTTAGCTTCATCAGTACAAAGGAGTTCAAACATCTCTTCTGAATTCCAGAACAAAACTAATGATTTAAACTAAAGGCAAGGTTTTAAAGAATCTTTACATACTCTTTAGTGAAGCTGTAAATCCTTTATTAAACAAGGTAATGATAGTTATAAATGGGAAATATTAATGTGCAGGGCATTCTAAAGGGGGTAAATGCTCTGCTGTCAATTTTTAAAATGAAGAATCAATAAATTGTGTATTCTGGTCTAGTTACACTCCCATTACATTACATTCATTGGTAAAAGTCCTGAATTAAACAAATGCAAAGGAGAATATACATAAATCCACAATAATATACCTGGTTAAATATTTTTTATTTTTTTTTTACAATAACTGTTCTAATATAATCCATTAGATTTAGAATATATATTATTTCTTGAAATAAGACTTTCTTTTCTTACATTTTAGAGGTTTGTGTTCTGTTCATGGGCGTATCTTTTTAATTTGCAAATCAAAGGGGTTTATTGGTATTGGGTGGGCAAGTCCCAGTAATATCACAATGCTTGACCTCAGAATCATATATCCTGGTTTTAGCTCCTCACACCTCCCCACCAGTGAGCAGTCCTGGATTGCACAAGAAATTGAGGGGACATAGTTGGGATACACCTCAACTGGCCAAAGGGGTATTCCCCGCAATGTGATGTCATGCTTTGCATATAAAACTTGGGGGAAAAGAAGGAAAGGGGGGACATTTTGGCTCATGGTATTTTGTGTAACCATTATGCATGATAGAGTCCTACTTTCCTGAATATGGCTGAACACCTGCCTGACAATGGGAAGCAGTGAATGAATTCCTTGTTTTGCTTTGCTTACGAATGTGGCTTTTGTTTTGCTTATTAAACAATCTTTATCTCAACCCGTGAGTTGTTCCACTTTTACTCTTCTGATTCTCTCCCCCATCTCAACCCAGGGGTAAGCAAGTGGCTGTGTGGTTTTTGGTTGACGGCTAGGGTTAAACCATGACATGTTACTGGCAATAGGGAATTGCACCATAAACATAAAAGCAAACATTTATTGATAATACAATTAACATTGTAAAAGTCTAATAGTCCAATTCATCTTATTATTACAAAGAAGCCTCACAAATAATACAGTTGAAAATGTTATGCTAAAAAAATCTTGCTAGTATCTAATAACTTTCTATGGTACTATACTCACCCTTTCACTGTTTTTATGGGACTTTTGACTGATTTCACTCATCCTCAAAAAGAATGGGGGAAATCAAAGACAACTTTCCTGATTCCTGAGGTCTTCATTGGAAGACTATGATGTCTACAGTATCATTAGACCATTCAGTAATGACTACAAGCTAAAGCCAGGTCAAGTGGAAGCAAGCCATTGTAGAACCTGACATTTTGCACTGAGAAGTCACCATTCCCTTAGTTCTATCTCAGACCAGTCCTGCTCCCTACTACTCATGGTGGAGCAGATAGCCACTGTAGCCCATGGGGAACCCCATGCTGGACCAGGTGGACACGCTCTGAAGGAAGATGCAGCTTGTGGAGAGCCCACTTAGCAGCAGGTTTTCTGGCAGGATCTGTGGCCCATGGGGAATCCACACTAGAACAATCCATTCCTGAAGGGTTGTACCCTGTTAAAGGGACTGTGCTGCAGCAGTTAGTTAAAACCTGCAGCCTGTTGGAAGCATCCACATTGGAGAAGTTATTTATTCTGAAATACTTATTGTAAAGATGCCACCTCTTTCTGTTGACTGCTTTGACCATTACAGATAAACATATACTCCCTCTATCTGAATACAAGCTTGAACCTCCTCAAAAAAAGCCACAAATATAACTGTTGAATTTTACAGTTGAAAAAGAGAGATAAAATCTGTATATACACACTCTTGTTCTTCAGAGGAGAGCGGAGAATTTGTGCAGAAATGTAAAATAGAACAGTGCACTGATGTTTTCTCTTTTGTTTCTTCATTTTTTATTGGGAATTGAAACGAGATCGCATTTATCGCTGAAAGTATGTGAAAGGAATACATTTTGGCCTGTATGTTTGTAGATGGAATACACAATTAAATGCAAATGAAATGTCCAAACAGGACATGAACTACAACAACAACAACAACTACAACAACAACAACAAAAACAACAACAAAAACAAAATCTGTACAGATTCGGTCCTGTGCAAGCAAGAAGTATTTCTGAGAGTACAAAAAATAATATATTGTTGGAAGCCCTTCAGTCATTTTTTAGATCCTTTAGATCTAGTACTGCAGAAACACAAAGAAGTTTTAAATAAAATAGGCTGCAGTAAACCTTGCTCATTTAACTTATTAATTGACAACAAAGAGCCGAAAGATGTTTTGAGAAACTGTAAGAGCAGAAATAGTTTTCTGTCTAATTGTATATTAAATAAAATCTAATAAATTGATTAACAAAATCACATAGAAATGTACATACCACCTCTATTTATCTCTTCAGATGAAGATTTTCATTTTAAGCAATAAACAGGTTGATAATTTTTTTTTTTTGTCTTTTTAAGTCAAGTTTCTTCTCTTAGAAATTTTCTTATTATAAATCAATTGCATCATAAAGGAGCAAAATGGATCTTTTATTTCTCTCTGTGCAAAGAGTTGTTAAATCACAGTGAGACTGGATTTTAAATATTGCTAATTTCTGTATTTCAGTGAGTTCTCCATGCTCCCTATTTCACATAGCATCCTGTCAAACCTAACTATTATTTATTAAACACAATAATATTTAAAGAACTCAGGAAAGCTCAATTACAGGACAACCCAAAATTTTCAAATAAAATAGAAAATTATACAATTAAGGTGTTTAGACTGAATAATTTTTGTGTCTTTAGCTAAATATTTCCATTTAATCTTAACCGTGATATCTCCCAATCAAACAAAACATACGTAAATGTAATTTTAGTTTAATGATAGAAGTTCTTTGTGTCCAATCTTTAAATTTTTAATTGCTGACCATAGTAAGCAAACACACAATCAAAGAAGATGCTATCAAATACTGTGAATCAGTAAATTCTCTATAAACACTGCTTACAAAAGTAACTCCAAGATTTACCTCTTCTATCTGTAATGCTTTAACGTGCTTGGAATTTGCATTTCAGTGATTTCAACTCAGTGAGATTTATTAATCTCTTCTTAGGTTGCATGTAATTTATTTGGAGGATAAGGAGAGAGATGCATTTTGGACTTCTTCAAAACTATAGTTTTGGAACTAAAAAGTAAAATCCCAGGTTAAAAATAATCGGCTTGCTCAGATCCAGACAGGTGGGCATCTGTGTTCGGGTTTTTAAGGGGGGATGGGGGTGTATGTGTTCTTCTTTGGAGCTGTTGTTTTGTTTCTTTTCCAGAGAAGTCACATTCGTATAAGTGTTGGAGTTGCAGTTGCAGCACATTCAGTGGACCAAAGCATATCAGTACAGTCCTTAATTGTTTGATGAATTGCAGTGTTGGTTGCATGAATTCATAGTGATGTTTTATAGGGTTTTTTATAGACTGCAAAAGGTATGGGAATTTTCAGATAATAGATATTGCATATTGTTATTCCTAAAGGACTTTCTTTATTCAGGTAGTCACTATTCACTTATACTGCTTGTTCTTCATTAGATTTGTTGTTGTTGTTGTTGTTGGATGGGAAGTCATACTGTGCATAAATAGGAGCAGAGGATTAGATTCACAAAGGATTTAAAGGTATACTTCCTCCTATCAAGCATACTGTCATTTGTGAGTTAATTTTAGCTTTCAAATTTAAATTATAATCCACAAAAGAGCAAGAATTTGATGTCTGTCTGGATGAACATTCAAATATATATGTAGGACAAAAGTGGTGTTTTTGCAGAAGTATGGTGGGGGTTTTTTTGTGTGTTATTATACATCCAAGTACATACACTTTGACCAATCTCCCACCAGATAAAGGCAATACTGTAACATACAATATTGATATCTATGTATGTTCACCAAAGATGCTAAATGCTAAAATTGAACCAGACTACAATACTATTATTGATAAAGCACTTTCTTAAGTGCACAGCACAAATACAGGGAGCATTAATGAAAAACAGTCTTCAGTCTGTTCTCGCAGACATGTACAAATGCAGAAATATACACTGACACACGATCGAAAGTATTTCAGAAGCAGCATTTCAGAAACAGTGTGAAAAGAAATACCTATTTTTTTATTATTTTTTATTTTAGACTGAAAGAATACAATAGTATAAAAGTCATGTTAACAATTCATAG
Organism: Jacana jacana; assembly: GCA_013400555.1. Taxonomy (NCBI): domain Eukaryota; kingdom Metazoa; phylum Chordata; class Aves; order Charadriiformes; family Jacanidae; genus Jacana; species Jacana jacana. The sequence goes on from VZTM01004402.1 coordinate 51,190, forward strand.
AGAAATTATACTTCATTTTTATGTAAAAGTTCTGCCAGTGGTTCATGCAAGTAATTTCTCATAAAGAAAAAAATGGCAAAAAGCAAATGGAAAAAGGCAGCAAACCCACCAATACTAAGTCAGCAATATTTATATTTTGAAGCCAGCAATGGAAATGTTTATTCACAAGCCTATTCACTAAAGCACACACTGAAAAATGGTACCAGGATTTGAAAAACAGGCTACCCAGTTTTATGACTAGCAATAGTCAGTCATAAGTACTAAAATAAGAGCAATCACATTTGAAACTTTGGGGCATATCTTAGTCTCTACATTACACGGAATATCACAGAATCACAGAATATCAGGAACTGGAAGGGACCTTGAAAGATTATCTAGTCCAATCCGCCTGCTGGAGCAGGAGCACCTTGATCAGGAAAGTTTTTCCCTGTAGCATAACAATGCAGGATTGGCCAGAAGCATTACAGGATTTGAGGGAGTCTTTTGAAATACCAGAATATTGTTGGATATTTACGGAGCTAGCTTGAATCAGTGACACACCATAACACTCCAGAAAATAAATGGCACATAATAGTGTTTGAATACACTCAGAGCTGTATGAAGGGTGAACATAAAGGAGACACCAACATTGTCTAACTGAGCTGATGAGAAATCTAATTCCAGGAATCGCACAATATGAAGGAAAAAGATGTGTATAAGACACTGATACATCAGCATATTAGGTAAGAAATTAAGGAAAGAGAAAATAAAATAAAATTAAATTTGGCAACTTTGTAATTTTTAGGGTCTGGGTTTTCTTTTAAACAAAATCATCTAATATTTAATGTTTGAATTCAAACT
>VZTM01004403.1:0-75814 GCA_013400555.1 Jacana jacana
CTGATATTCTGTGTTTCTGTGATTGAATCTATGGGGGTTTGGGTGAAAAAAATCCAATTTGTCTGCTTGGATTGTTGGCTGTGTTTGATTCAGTAGAACCTGTGATTGTAGGTGCAATGTCCATATCCCTTCTGCCATTTATAAATTTTGCAGGGCTGATTCTGTCGCCTGGAATCCCCATAAAATGCTGTTGGCAGGAATCCAGTGCTGTGCTCTTCTGGTGAAAGACAACTCTGTAAGTCCTCCTGTTTTGTTTCGTTTGTTTGGTTTTTTTTTTTTTAAATGTAGTAGGCTGCCATTGCTGTGAGATGAAAGTGGAAATAATTAGAAAACAATTGCAAGTCAGTTTTACCACACTGCAGTGCAAAGGCTGAATGATATTTTGAATTTCACCACAAAATTAATAAAGGGTGAATAAGAGCTGTGTCAAACCAAGCCACTGTAGTTGCCGGCTGTCAAACTTTGCAGCCGGTGCGCTTGCTAGTTAACTTCTGTGCCTGAATTACATTTAGAGGTGAGTATTTTGTCACTTGACTCTGCAGCATTTAAGCACCGAACTCCTCACAGTCCTCAGAATAGCTGTCATCCATTGGGACTGCAGCAGCACTGCATCTCTGTTTAAAGTATGCAGGGCTCCTTGCATCCCCTTTATTTGGGTGCACCAGAGTGGAAAAGGGGAGGGATAGGAGCTGGAGCACAGGCAGGGAAAGGTGCTGAGCCTTCTTTCCTCACTCTACTAGTTCTTCCTTATCACCAGGGTGACTTAGGCTTTCCAAAAGCCGTGACTAATTAGAAGGTCTTGCAAGCAAACAACACAGCTCTGATCTCAAGTGGCACACAAGTGGGATGAGTCTGCAATGTGGTAGAATTCCCTGCTTATATCTTGGTGAAACTCTATCTTAATGAGAAAAACGGTAAGAGGTCAATTATTTCAAGCCCCATTTACAACTCAGCCTGCTAAAATGTATGCCTGTTGTCCACCACCAGGGGTGAGTTTTAGTTTATGCTTCATAGATTATGAATGACCGAGCATCATGAAGATATGGAGCCCCTGAGGTTTGCATCACTGTTTTGAGGCCATGGTTTGTAAATCACTTTAATAAAATCTTTGTCAAAACAGCTGATAGTTTCTATTCAGCTGCTAGTCCTTAGCTACCCATGTAAGTGGTTAACTTCTGGTAGAAAGAACTGATGAGGACAAGAGAACATAGATGCTAATCAGTGCTCCCTTGGAGCTGGTTGCTCCAAGTCAGGGGTGAGACATGCCAGGACAGCAAGGAGAAGTGTGCCTTCTCATTTCCTTAGACTAGTGTCTGTGGGATTAAAGAGGATTAGACTCCAGGACTACCCGTCCATCACTCTATCTTTATTCCAGGATGAAAAACAAGCAGAATGAAGTTATTGACTAAGATTAATGTGATGTCTTAATTGCAGACTTGGGAAGAATTCAGTGCTGTATTTTTAAGTAATTAGGCCCAGTACCTAGATATAGCCCCAGGTGATGATTAGACTACTTGGGCTGCATAATGGAAATTTTTCAGGACAGAAGAGGAAAGAAATGGAGAGGGATGAAGTATTCTAGCTGCCCTGGCATTTAGAGTTGCTTTACAAACTCTGTTCCAACTTCAGGGCTCTGGCAGCCTTTCTGTTTTCTCTTTCCATCGAGTGTAATGTCTGGTAGAGCAATCCTATTCCACTTCAAAACCACAGCCAGGCAATGTTGTGCTGGAAATACTTGTAGATCTGCATCACAGGCTGTTGAAGGGTGAAAACATAAGCATTACTGATCATATAATCACATCCTATTGTACAGCGAGATGCGTGCTGGGAAGTAGAAGCTTTCTCTGCATAGGGAGGAGAAGGCGTTTTACTTTGTCGTTAATTCCTGGAAAATTGGCGCTTACATGTTTTATGTATGTGCCAGCACAGTCTTTATATGCAAACAGATGCACATACAAATTTGAGTACTTTCTTGTCAGCTTTTTAAAGGCGTTGGAATATAAATCTTTATGAAAAAAATATTGAATTTATAGATATTATAATAAATAAAGACACTTACTTCCCTGATTTCTTTCCAGGACAGCTGCAGGAAATACTCTGTTCCTGTTACTCGGGGTTAGCACAAGTGAGAGCTCCTTCTCACCTCTTGAAGTGAATTACAGGGGTGATCTTTTGCACAGCACCGCTTTTGAGACCTTTCAAGTATGCCATTCAAAAGACTGTCCTTTTTGCTTCAAATGAGGCAAATGAGGAACGTGTTTGTCTTGGGGAAAAAGATGTTTTGTTAATGAAACTGAACTTCATTTTTAACTAGCAGTGGAAATGAAAAGCCATCAGAGGACTTGCTGTAGGTGTGTTCAATGAGAAAGAATACATTGAGTTATGAAACTCGAACTCCTATATTGATTTCAGTATCAATAATTACTCATTTATGTGCCATTAATTAGAACACACAGCAAGTATCCATAGACTTCATGGAAACCAAAGGCTGTTTGAATCTTCACAGTGGATGGAAGACTCCATGAAAATAATATTTCCATTTTCTAAAATTTAACAGCCCCAGTGTAAGGCAGAATGCTATCAATAGTCTCTGTACAAAGGGTAGAAAGATAAAAGATGCTGAAGAAAGAATCTCGATCTTGTCAAATGAGGCATTCATAATGAAATTTTTGAATTCTTCTGCACAGATGGAGCAACTGGGTTACTGTGTGGAAAACTGTTCGGGTCTTCCTGGGACTGAGAATGTCGAGTAATGAAACATACATTTTTTTCTTTTTCTTTCTACTTTTCCATCATTTCACTAGGAAAACTGAGATGACATTTTATGTCTTCAGCTTGTTTGAGTTATTACTTTTGAAACAGCAGTGATCAAGGAGTAACTGCTTTCTAGAGCATAAAATTTGTCTTGGATTTCTTTTTCCTCTTCTGTTGTCCTCCCTGCCCAAACTCTATTCTGCAATGTTCCCTATCTCTCCTCCACCTTGCTTCTTGCATTGTCTGGAATATTTATTTCTTTCTCACAAAGCATGGGTTTTGTTTCTTCTCCTGTCTGCTCTGGTGACATGCTGGAGGGTGTCACCGTGCTTGCCTCTGGAGATTGACAGTAGGCAATACCTTCATCAGGATTTCTTGAGCGTATTGCATTATTAGTAAGATAAGCAGATGGATAAGGATCATCAAGCCAGCACGTCTTGTCAGCTTTGGATGCAGCAGGAGAGTAGGACAGTACCTACTTGTTGTTTTTTTTAATGAAATATGTTCCCAGGCGTTTGAGTTCACTGCGAGATATTGAACTATTTGTCCTTGTTGCATTTTCACTCTGGAGCATTTGTTTTTAAACTATAAAATTCTGCAGCTGTACTGTGATCTTAAGTGAATTTCCCAGTCTTTGTGTAATATTACCAACTGAGTTTAGGTTTCCTGTGACAAACAGAAGTTATTATTTCTCAGGCAACAGGCATGAGGGGAACTGATACCCTGTGATATCCTGGATTGTGCAGCTGTATTACATTCTGAGAAGGCAGGAGGTAGTCCCATGTTGATCAGCCCTACTGTACACTCACTGCAGAAAGGCTGTGCAAAATTTTAAAGCCAGTAGGAGAGAAAGCAATTATTTATATACTTATTTCTATAAATATAAATTTGTGGATATTGCTGCCTTTTTTTTAAAAGAAAAAAACATGACTAGTAAACTTGTATTTCCCCTGAAGATCAAGATATGGAGATCTAAATGAATAAGGCACAATGGCTTGAAAACCAGCCTCCTGTTCCTGTCATGCAGCTGCTAGCCAGGGAACACAGCACTGTAGAAAAGCTATAAAGGGTGGATGCTTCAACGCTTGACTTTTCTTCTCTTTCCAGTGTTGTCATCTTGTTTTTCTTTTTCTGAGAGAGTTGGAAAGTAGGTGTGAGAGTCTTATATACTGCAACAAAGCTGTGGCCAGCACTGGCTTTCCAGCTACAGCTCCCATGTTTTGCAGCAGCACATTACCTCTGACGACTGCAGAGGGAGAGCAGCTGCTGCCCCTTTCCCCCCCAAGCTGTCACGTAAACTGTTTTCACACAGCTGCACGTGCTGGTCCTGTGCTAAAGAGTTCAGACTGAATCTGCTGTCTGTTTTGCAAGCCAGCAATATTATGATGGGATTGTCAGAACCCTGTGGAAATTGTGGAGGAACCTTTGGTGGTGTTCTTTTGTGCTCAATGAGTAAGTGCAAGGATTGGGTTTTTTGTTTGTTTTGGTTTTCATTGATGGAGGTAATTGAAAAAACTAGGAGAGAGGGAGACTTACTCTGCCAGTGGGTTGTTTCTCCTTCAGATTTTTTGCCTTGACCTTTTTTTCTCTATTTTACTGCCAGTTCCAAAGTTATGAGGAGTGTATTGTCATGTAGATCAAGCGTTGTACCTCTATTATAAGAATATGACACTTTGATCAGGGGCGATGTCAGACCCTGTCTGCCAATTTAAACTCAGATTTGCAGCAGATGCGGAGAAAAGGACAAAATGTGAAATGCTTTTTCAGTTGGTTCAACTTGAGGAGTGACATTGAATTGGAAAATGAATAGTGCTCTTTAAGATACTGTTTAGCAACTTTTGTCACCCTGTCCGCTTCTGCTCCTTGGTCTGTTCTGCATGGAAGACTTCTGGTTCAACTGTCACTGAAATACATGTTTGCAGCTCTGAATCAGGTGCTGTAGCCATGTTTTTAACCTCATCTGACTTTATATTCTAGTGTAATAGATTGTGGTTTATTTTTTTACCCACTTTCAGTACCACAGACAAACCTACAACCTTTTCTGTCTGCTGGGCTCCTTGTAGGGCCACCCTCATCTCTGCTTTTGTAATCTGCTTTCTCTCAGGCCTTCTCTCTACTTCACAGTATTACTGACCACACTTTGACATTTAATTCTTTGGCCAACAGCCAGTCCTGTGCCTATTCTCTTCCCCTGCATCTTTAAACCTATAACAGCCACTGTGCCTTCTGTTTCCCAGCTTTGTTCTTTGCTGGAACTTGCCACATATACTTGCTTATCTTTGTCTGTTTTCTGCTGCTCATCTCTGCCCAGGCAGTCTCTCAGAAGCTGGAGGCTGGAGATTGCTGAATAAAAATAATTTCATTAACAAACCATAATCGGGATATGCTACAATACCTTTTCTGAGGTTTATTTTCAAATGTTAAAATTGTCTGAACTGTGAAAAGAGACAAAAATGGGGATTGTACTAATCTCCTCATGGTGTTTCCATTCAGTCAGCCAGATCCTAAATCCTCAGTGACTTTATTTTCTGGTAAGGTCTAAACATTCGTTTGTTGGGGCTAGAATCTTTCCTACCTGCAACTAACTGTGCTGTATATTAAGTTCTTCTTTTGAAACTGTTTGTGAAATGTAGGAAGCTCCTCAGGGGCTGTCCTTCCTATCTATAGACTGGAGCAGTGGACGTAAGCTTCTCCTTCTCCCTCTTTCCCACCCATGTATGCCTTCGGATAACTGTTTCTGTGGTACCCCCTCCTATGCTTTCTTGAGATCAGAGTCAGAATTCCTCTTCAGCCCGCAACTCTTCAGTGATGTTATAAAAAAATAATAAAAATAAGGTTTCTATGTTGTCAATGCTGACTTCACGGGGTTCAGGTTCATCCAGGGTTCTTAAACCACACCATAGGATTTGGATTGTTCCCTTCATATCCAGTTCTGTTTCACTAAGTAGGTGGTACGGAGAGGAAAAAAAAGGCTTTGGTTTGTGAAGCTTTCGAAATGCTTATCAGCAAGCTAAGTCTCTTGTGCTTCTAATAGGGTCTCCTGAAGAACTGTTACTCTGCCAAGGCTGCCTACCTGTTCCAGCAGGACAAGTTCTACGATGTCAGCTATGACACCGGTGACAAGTCCATTCAGTGCAGCAGGCGTCCGGATGCGTTCAAGTTCTGGCTGATGTGGAAGGCACTGGGAACCACGGGCCTTGAGGAGAGAGTGAACAGGGCGCTGGCTTTGGCTAGGTACTACCTCACACCCCTGAATGTGTCTGGACTGTTTAGCTGACTGAGGTGTTGACACTGCTGATACACCATATCCAGAACAGACCATGTTGTTACTTTTTTCTCCCTTCTCCTTTTGTTTGTGTATAATAGGAGGAACTAATAGCAATTATAATTAGTTTTATTACATTTGCTAGAATATTTAAGACTATTACTTATAGCAATGACCATTGTGTCCTGCAAGAAGTGAATTAGCCATTTTTCTCTTCACTCCTCATGACTGAGGAAACACAGAAAGCTGATGGCGTGGGGTAATTTGTATGAGGACACTGTTAATGTGAGAATGTAACAGAGATATAAAGACATACTGTTCTGAGATACTGCTTGTTTTTTCTCCACAACTTTGCTGAAGTTCTTAACGCTTGCAGTATGTTCTGTCAGGGACTTAAGCACCTTACTTTGTGATCTTCCCCTCACCCATGCTGTTCAATTTTACTTAGTTTTTGGTCTTGCAACACTGAGTTTCACAAGTGAATTCTGCAAAATCCTTGCTAGAATATTTAAGACTATTGTGTTTCTAAAGTGTTTCTAAAGTGATGGTGGTGTCTCAGTTTCTGGAAAGAAACTTCCATACACAGATTGTTTTGTTTCCCGATTGAAGAAATAGTATTAAAACAATGGCCCATTAAAAGCAATTCACTTGAAGTATCATATTTATTCAGAATTTATATAAGATAAACCACCTATGCCTGGGCTACCTAAACACTACCAGAAGTCAAATCATTAGTATTTAAAACCAGTCAGCCATACCATATTACCATTTTTGATATGAACTACCAAGTTGGAAAGAATTAAATGTTTACTCCACTGAAAATTAAAGGAATAGTCTCACTTTACCTTTTCTTTAACTGACTTTGTTAAAAATAAGCTTTAACTAAGCCCAAGGTGGATTAGAAAGGAATAAAAAGAAAGAAGCAAACCCAGAAAAGCCCAAATGAGCAGTGACTTTTTTCTCTATTTCAGTTCTCTAAATCCACTCACTGTTTGGCTGGTTAAATGTTCCTTAATATCATCTGGTAAAATTGCACCTTGTTTTTAATCTGAAGCATAATACTGTCCTGTGTCTGTACAGAGTAAGTAATTCATTCCACTATCAGGAGGAGAATTCAGCCTTATCAAGGTCACTGGCCAAGGTTGTTTGACTGAGTGTAGTGATTAATGACCTTTCTGGGATCGATGCTTTCTTGGAATGTTAGGATTCAGCTGGTAATGCTCCTAAGGAGTGAGTGAATTGTCCTTATTTATTTATTTCTTTATTCTTTAAGAAGAAATTTAATTCTTAGTCATTATCTGATGAAGTATATTCTTTACAGTAGCTGCATTGCTCTCTTGAGTTTGCATGGACATGGGCACTCTGCAGCTGAGCCATCGGGTTTGCTGGGCGGTGTGCCAGGTTTCCAGACCACTCAGCAGCTGTGCAGCCTTCCTCCTCATTTGTTACCGTGGGGTTTACTTTGATGTTGCAAAGGTAGTATTTCCTCGTTCCTAAACACAGACAGGGATTAATTCTTGAACTAGTACAATGACTATAGAAGAGCAGGATTATCCCCCTTCCCCATGGCCAAGCAGCACTGCAAAGGTTTTAGGGTAACCACAGGCATGTATTTCTGTTGCATAAAACTTTGGTTATTGGCTGTTCCATTAACTTCTTATTGTTCTGGAGATGAATCATATTTTTGGTGTATTAGGTATCCCAGGAACATTGTGACACTACCTATGTGGAAAGGCTTATTTTTAAAATGCCAACAGAAGAGCATCCTGCTGATCACTTTGGAAAATTATTTGCTGTTTTTTTTTTTACTTTTCCAAATTATTTTTGATGCAGGGATGTAGCTTTATGAAGTACAATGAAAAGAAAATAGAAGTAAACTACTTTTAGAATACATCATTTTATGCTTCAGCATCTTTGCAGTTTTTCTGCCTGATTCCTCTTCTAACACCCACTCTTAGCAGACATATGTCTACTTTCACTGCAGATCTCCACCCCTCAATTTCTGCAAAGCTTAATCATAGCAAATAACACTTCTCTGTGCACTCCAGTTCTCACTGAGACTCAAGCCCTTCTGATATTCCACAACCATGACATGATAATAAAACTCCACTGTCAACTGTGGAAAGATGCACAGAGTAAATCGCTCCACTTCCATCAAATGGTCCTGGCAAGATAAATCATGGGTGATGGATTTTCTAATGGCTGCCTTCTTAGACAATTGGCAGTGTAGTTAGGAACTTGATTAACAGTGTTGTGAGCTTGACCAGCATCGGATATCCTATGTCAGATGGTGGTATAAAAAACAGGCACTTGTAGTATTGCAGTACTGGTATTAAGCATGGTAAAACAGCTCTAACAAGTCTAAACCTAAGCAAAAAAAAAAAGAGGGGGGGGCGGGAGATAATTTTCTCTTTCTTGATTTATTGAAAACATAAATGAATAGAGGGCTACTGTCTTGTGAATAGCCTGCTGATTTTGCTGAATGTTGGTTTTATGGCACAGACACGTGTCTTTTAATCAAGAGGACAAAAGCAGTGAACTTGTTTTACTTAAGACAATTCACCTACAGAAACAGGTTGCCCCAAACCCACTCACATGGGATCTGACCTCCTACTTACCTTTCAGTCTACCCTTCTTTCAACCTCAACAGTAGTGTGGGCATGAACAGCCAGGTGACAAGCAAATGCACACAGTAGGATCTAAATAGTCATGGCAGAAAAGACTCAGAACCTCAACATGTTGTCAGGAAACATCTCAATGGTGCACAGTGTGACACAACTCCTAGAGTGTTGTGGGAACTGGCTCTACCACAGCAACCGTTTTGCAAAGAGGTAATGAGTCACGCGTGCAGGACTGGTTAATGGTAAACAGTGTGACAACTCCCCATGCTCTGTTTCAAAAATGTGTGCCATCTAGGGTATTGTTTCCTGCCTCCCCAGCCAACCTGCTTCCGAAGCACAGCTGCTGAATAGCAGGCATTGCAGATACAACTGTGCTGGAGGTGTCCCTGCAGGGACAGGTTTCAGGCACGTGGACGGGACCAAGGCAGGTTATTTTGCCAATATTTTTCTTCCTCCAGTAGTGGATAAAAGAATGATTTTTGTGATGACCGGTAACGCAGCTGCGGGCAGGAAAACGCCAAATAAATGCAACAAAAGAGCAGATTTGTACACGATCTGTAGTTTAAGTGTCTCAGTTTTATTGCTTTTAGACAGCAAAATGGTTCTGTAGAAGACTGAAATTCTGTTGAAACTGAAAAGCTCTGTATGCTTGAGGTGATTTCTTTGGAGTTTTCCTTGGGGCTTTGAGGGGGAGGAATAAATAGAAGTCCCAGCTATGCCAAAATGTCCTCTTTGCTTCAGAATTCCTAATTGATGTGTGCCATGGCAAAGCTGAGGTCATGTTTTAAAAAATACTATAAATTAAAGCTATTTGGATCCAAAGTTTTAATTCAAATCCATTTTTTCCCATTGAAGGCTTCTGTGTCTTTCCTATTGACAGTGAAAGAGAAAAGCAATACTTAATTTAATGCATTGTTGGTATAGGATGCCCAGGGATTGTTGTGCCTCAGCAGTGGCTCACTGAATGGAAATGTGTGCTGTTGTGTACAGTGTGGAACAAGGACAGTACTGGGAAAATTGCCGGCCTTAAGGCAATTAAATACTTTTAAATTCTGGGAACCTTTTAAAATATGGCTAAACAAAGAGGTCCCAGTGACAACAGCAGTGCAAGAGATGTCAGCGTGACCATGAAATAACGTGGCAGCACGGCTTCAGTACTTGAGAAAAAAGAGATGGAGGCACTAGTTTGTAGAGAGCAACATCATTGGAAATTGGCATTGGGAAAGTTCACAGCCTACTGCAAATAGGATCAGTTTGTGCCATGTGGCTACACTGAAAATCTGTGCCTGAGGACAGAACTTGGCCTCTCCTCAGTGCTCTTTGGCTGGATGTAGCCTTCATTTGTTTCCACAAACTCATAGCTACTGCATTTTCACAGCAGGTAGAAATGAAGTTTAACTCTGTGGTTTTGTTAGGAGAAAAAAAAAAGGAAAAGAAAAAGGAAAAAAAAAAGGTGTATACAATGTCCAATAACTTTGTTGTTGTTATTTTCTTTATATATGGTTTTGTTCTATATTTTAAACCCCTGCATTTTGAATTCTAGGTATTTAGTGGAGGAAATAAAGAAAAGAGATGGATTTCAGCTTCTTTTGGAGGTAATTGAAAATGGAAATGAATTGTTGTTGTTATCGGGGGGGTGTCTATTGTTTGATTTTGTTCTTTTTAGCCAAATGCCCACTTGTACTTAATGAATGTCATTTAATAAGTTTTTGTATTAGAGATACACAGATATGATAGAACACACCTAACATGCTCTGTATTCCCTACCATTAATCTACCTATTTTCCTAGCATCTGGGCTGGTATTGCTTCAGGGTAATAGATGGAGTACTTTACTGTGAAAGTGACAATTCTGTCTGCAAAAAAGCAGTGCTTGCCAGACTTACAGATAAGATTGCGTGCTGGGTGGAAGAATGTTTTGATCGTAAAAATGGACCTGTCATCATTAAAGTCCATGGTTTTTTTCCTTAATTCTGCTTTTACCTAAAAGCTACTCAAGAGCTGTGTTTTTCACTCATCTTTGCTAAACTGGCAGTTTGTTACCTGTTGGTGATCTTGCCTGGGGAGGAGTGGATAAGGGGAGCAGAGATAAAGCACTGTTTTTCCACCTGTCCTCAGCTCCTTGGTTAGTAAGCCCAACATCTGGGGATGTTGTCCTATTATTTTTGGAAAATCTTTCTGCATTGTTGGAAGTGTACGTGGTGGGTATGCAGTGTGGGGAGGAAGGCAATGCATGGAGGAGGAAGGGAAATGCCAGAAATGCCACACACAGAGATGGATAAACCATAACAATGCAGGTTTGGTTTACACTTGCTGATGCCGTGAGCATTCCAGGTTAGGCTAGAAGATATATAAAATAAAAAAAATATTTTATGCTGTTAATACAATATAAACTTTTCCCTTAAACTTTGAAAACTGCTAATTTATTTGAAAGTGCATACTGGGAAACTTTCCTTGGAGTGCCGATTTTTGGGCCAGCAGCACATGATGGTGCTATTGAACCAGCGAGTCTGTTGAAAGTTCTCTATTTTTTTGTTATTGTAGAGCTTAGCAGAGCACCCAGATCTACTGTAGATGTCAAAGCTGTTGGTGAGAGCAGAGGCTGCTGTCTAATTCCTGCAGGAACAGGACACCTGGATTAAAAGTGGGATTGGAAGGAGTGCTATAATATTGGCCATGAGAGGGAAGTTGAGCAAGGGTTAAGAAAAGGTTTTCAGGAATTTAGTGGGTCAAGCAGTGAGAATTCATAGACTGCTGTGAGGCAGCCTGGCCCAGATATGCGAGCCCTTTCTGAAAGGAAATTGGACTTTGGACAAGAAGCTGAGGAAGATGATCTTCTGATACATGCAATGAAAGAGAGCTCTGTAATGAGAACTGCTCTGTGGCTTGGAAATGCTGCTCACGCTTGAGTCTTCTTGAACTCTTCTGTGGTGTAATTGCTTACGTGCCTGGACAAGAGCTGTGACAAGATAACCAGAAATAAGAGTGAAGCATGGCTGGGGGTAGTTAAGTTTGTCTAGGGTGAGTGACAGGACAAGGGGTAACAGTTTAAAATTGGAAGAGGGGAGATTTAGATTAGATACCAGAAAGAAATTCTTTCCTGTGAAGGTGGTAAGACACTGGCACAGGTTGCCCAGAGAAGCTGTGGATGTCCCGTCCCTGGAGGTGTTTAAGGCCAGGCTGGATGGGGCTTTGAGCAACCTGGTCTGGTGGGAGGTGTCCCTGCCCATGGCAGGGGGTTGGAACTTGATGATCTTTAAGGTCCCTTCCAACATTAACCATTCTGTGATTCTATGGGTGGTATTTTCAGAGGGGGGTGATGCATTTGATGTGTGAAAGGAAACTGAGATAATCAAGAAGGCAATACAGGCAATGGCAACATGGTAATATATGCCATCTGTCTAGTCCTGCCATCTGATTTTAAACAGTTTTAAAATAAACCCTGTAACAGTGAGCTAGTGCTTGCGCTCATGAGGAAGCTGTTGCCTTTTCAGGGTCTGTGTTTATGTGTGTGCTCAATGCATGCTCTTTGGGGAGAGAAACAGGACGGTAAGAGCTGAGCTTTATTTCATTCAGTGGCAGCAGGTGGCAGGTTTGCAGCTCTGTTCCTGCTGACAACAATATTCTTCTTGATGATTAAATTGTATTTAATGTATTCTTTGAAGCGAGGCAGAAAATGATATGAGCAGTTCTCAGTGCCCTTTCATGAAAGAACATGTCTCAGCTGGTGGGCTCTCCTCATTCAGGAGACTGCCTGGGATTGTAATAGCAGCCACTTTCACAGTGGGGCAAAGAGATGGTGTGGCCCAGCTACTAAGCTCCCTTTTAATTTTTTTTTTCTTTTTTTTCAATCAGTACTAACGAGGTTGGCGTGTGGGAGGGGAGAGGGGTGTGTGAGTTTATAATCCATGTTATAATCTAGACCCCAGTTAAATACTGTGTTGCAAATAATGTAGGTCAGGGTTGACTGAGAGGTTTTATGGGTAGTGCTGGGTGGAATTAGATGGCACATCTATTCCCCATGCTACTGCTATCTGTTCAGGTAAAAAAAAAATCCAAATTAGCAGGAAATGTACAGACATCCTGGACTGGTCTGCTGGGAACATTTTCTCAATCATACATGAAACAGAAACCTCATGAGCAGAAAATGCCTTATTTTATTATGCATGGTGAACAGCCATTGTTGTTGGGAGACTTGCAGCTAACTCTGCCAAGTTTAAAGGCAAAATTTCTCTGCAGGGAAGCAGAGAAGCAGAGATGTGGAGCGTCAGTCTTTGCTCAAAAGGCCTGCTCAGATATTGTACAAGAAACATCCAGGATACGCCACATAACCTGCAAGGGGTCCTGAGAGCCTTATGAAATGTGGAAGTTGAGAAAGCCAATGTTAACTTGAGCCCTGTGTAATGTGCTGTATGAGATACTATATAAAAGCAGATTGCCGTTGTTCAGTACAGAAATGACTGAGTGTGCACGTGTAAATTGGTAACAAAACTCAGGAGTTTTTAGTGTAAGATGCAGTATGGAAAATTTCCATTAAAAAAAAAAAACACTAAAAAGAAAATGTGTTCTTTGTAAAGTTGCTTTAATTTTGAAATCTATATGTTACCACTCCATGACTCTTGCACGCTTTTTTCCTAACCAAAGTTTTGAGTGAGCCAAGCAGGGTTAATGCATATAGGAAGGAGGAACAAAAAAGGGATCCCAACCCTTTTTATGGCAACAGGAAGAGAAGTGGATGATACAAAAAATATTTCTAGTTTCCAAAAAGGGAAATAAGAAGTGAGTTGGAGAATGAAGTTTTAATGAAAAGGGTATAAACTTAATGGCTTCCCCACCATCTCCCCCCCAAACCAAAGCAGAACTCTTTGACAAGCTCTGTCCTATTTGTTACCTCTCATAACCAATCACTTGTTCTCTTGTTCAGCCGGAGTATGCAAATGTTTGCTTTTGGTACATTCCACCAAGCTTAAGAAAAATGGAGGATGGACCTGAATTTTGGCAGAAGCTACACCAGGTGAGTGTCACATGAGCAGTGTTATCTGTAGCTCACTGATTTATCTGTGTGTCAAGTAGGAATGTGAAATAGTCCTTGGCTTTGCCCATCTCTAACCTATCAGTAGAATGGGGGCTTAATCCTTAAGTAGATGTTGGTAGGATTTAAGTTTGTTCTCTGTTCAGACAAGGCTAATTGTTTTTTCTTAATGTAAGAGATGCAGGGATTTACAGGTGCTCAGTTTACTGTCAAAGCTGTTAGCAGTGGGTAGAACTGAGAGAAGAGGAACAGTGTTGTCTGCATCTCTTGTCTAGACAAAATATTCATTACCTGTTTCAGACACTTAAGGCTGTCCTTGGATCTTGTCTTGCATTATCTATGATAATCTCTGATAATGAGAGTGAGGAAGCACTTAAGAATACATTTCTGATGTTAAACAACCTATAAACGACAAGAGGAACACAATGTGAAAAAGTTGATTGGTAAACCTTTTGGTAATTCTTTGCCATCCTGGTAGAAAATTATGAACATTTGAAAAAGGTAGCACTAAAATTTTGAAGTTACTAGTGAGGAATCAGTATTTATGAGGTAAGAAGGCAATAGACGCTGTGGTGGTGTATTTTACTGAATAAGCTATTCTGTGAGGAATTGAATGTAATTCATTGTTTGCTCCTCTCTGTAGTTGCTTTGGTGCATTTTCTGCATTTATTTTTTTCCCTGGAACTTGCTACTAGAAATTTAAACTAGAATGTAGATATGTATACCACATGCATGCTTGCAGATGGTATACATGCTATATATACATGCAAACACTATATATACACATGCATACTTCCTACAATGTCTGCTCTCTGGTAAGCAGCTTTCCTTTCACAGGAATTGCTTTTAATTTATGCCGGACGCTGGTGCCCTTAGGGGTAAGGTGGTCTTTAATCCTGTCTGTTCTGGAAGGTGGATTTAACTTTTGCAGTACAAAGCCACACGTAGCCATAGTGTGGATACAAGGACTCTGCATTTACCATCCTTTCACAAAGCATGGATGGGTTATGGTCCTTTTGAGTGGGGCTTCCCTTCCTCTTAGAGTGGAAGGCCACACACCCCCCCACCCTCACACCACCCTCCCACACCGCCCTCATACCCCCCCTTTTTCACACACACCCTCCTCCCACCCCTATATAACAGTTCCCCTACCTATGAAGGAGTGAGTGTTTGGAAAGGAGCGGTGGGAAGGCATAGAAGAACTAATGCTTCAAGTGTCCCGTGTTGATTTGTGTGCGCTGTGGAAGGGGCTGAGAAGGGAGGGGTGAAGAAAAACAAATGGCTTTGAGCTTGTATGAGTGGCTTCTTGAGTGTAACTTACTGGTTCTCTGCTGCCTTGTGGTGCTTCTGGTCTGGTTGGGGAATAGGTGCTGGGCTGTATTTTATGTACTGATATAGACAGAGTGATGCTGGAAATGCAGGTTTCCTGGCGAGTGTTTTGTGGGAGGGAGAACCTGGAGGGAAAGGAGCTTGCATTTTCATTTTTTTCCTCAAGAACTGAGCACTGCTGCAGATCTCAACCACTCCTTTAATGGGCAAGGTGACATTTTCTCGTTTCTTATGCTTCCTCTGATGAAGCACTAAGAAACCCAAAATCATTAAGTGTAACCTATTTCCCTCTTCTACACAAAAGCCTGGAAAAAAATCTACCAGGAAGCAGACCAAAACTCCCTAGCAAAGCAAGGCACTGAATTGCACAAACTTCTCTCCCGGAGGAAACAACAAATGATGATTGTTAGTTGTGTTGCTTTAGGCACTGCTGGGAAGTTTTGGGACACTATAGAAATGAGCCTGTTAAAAAACTAAAATATGTTATTTCGCTTCCCTGATTCTCTACAGGGATGGATCTGGAGTTACTTTGATTTTTGGGTGCTGAGGGCCAGTTTAGAGCACAACATGTACTAGTGGACAGATGCGATAGCAGCACCGGGTCACAAAAAATAAGACTAACTTGAATTAACTCATGTCAGTTTGTTCGAACAATGCTGATGCAAACAGCATAGTCTTTGTGTTAGTATTACAATAATCAGTACAAATATATGGCTGGGCAAGGACTGCATCCCAATCAGCAAGCTGTTAGTGATAAGAAGATGAAGACTGGAGAGGTCGTTGTGTTGTGCCACTGATGGACGGATGGGGATGTGTACAGTTTCTTGACTGCAAGCTGAATATTCTTCCTGAATATTCCCATCATTTCCCTAAAATGAGCATTAAAGTGCTTTAATTCACAATTTGTCTTTTCACACAACATTTTAACATCACAGTCATAAGTTATGCCGTTTATCCAGAAATCAATCTTCCTTTTTGTTGACCTGCATATCTGACAACAATTAAAGAAATGTATGTCTTAAAAATCCCTGGAGGAAATAATTGATTTTATTCAACTGCTTCTTCAGCAATATGCTTCAGAATAACGTGCTGTCTTCTAAGGTTAGTTAGGTGAGTTTTAGTGCTGGTGAAAGTTGATAAGCAAATAGCTTCGTGAAGAATTTGCAAAGTCTTATGCAAAATAACCTTGAAGGTTCTCTGCTTGTACTGGCTCTTCTCCAGCTTCCGTGGCCCACTTTATGTGGAAATATGTCAGGGCTGACTGGATCACAGTGTGACATCTGATTCTGGTGTAGAATTTGTCCAATCTGCAAACCAGAAGGATGATAGGAAAGAGTGGTCTAAAGGATTTGGGGTAGTCACTAGCTGGTCATTTGACTCATCACCTGAATGCTTTAGAGAGAGAAAAAGGACATGGAACTGGGAGAGTAAAGAACAGCACAAATGGTACATTACTCTGTTACATGGTGAAACTGGGAATTCTATGCACATCCTTGGTCTTACCATGCTTTTCTCTTTGGGGATTACAGCAGGATTTGGCTGGGTAGTTAAACTGGTTCTATAGACAGTACAGCAAGGCTTTGGATGCAGTGGGGTGGCCTGATATACTCCATGCCCAGAACATTTTGCAGCATAGCAATTGGCATAACCCAAAAGGGACCCTCCATGTAAGGTGGTTTTCAGTGACATTCTTCACAAGTAAGTGAAGAGGGATTACTTCTTTTAGAAACAATAGCAATGAACACTCTGTGGTAATTGGGGGGCTGCTGTTACATTCAACTAGAAAAGTCTGTAAGTGGAGTTATTTTGCATTGCAAAGTGGGGGCAGTGGGCCCTGACCTGGAACTGACATAATTGCCCGCATGAAGGAGCAATTGTTTTGCTAATACTGTAAGTGCCCCCCTAGTGGTATTTTCTTCTCCTCTTCCTCTTGTGACACACCGTGAGATTTACTTTGTTTACTGCTGGTCAGTGTGTCACAGAGTTTAACTGGAAATTACAACTCAGAAATGGAAGCAAGGGAAAAAAAAAGAAAAAAAAAAAGCCCAGATCATTCCAATTCTCATATTATTTTTTTCCATATCTACAAATATCTATGCATATTCTTAGTTGTAACAATCTTCTCTTTAGAAATTCAAAGGTCAGCTTTCTCAGCTCATACTGGAGTGTTCCAGATGATGCAGACTTAGCCGATTGTTAGTAATACTGTCTCTGGAAAGCCTTCTGGCAGCACAGAAGGTGCTAGGGCACAAGGAAAGGTGTGGAGGGATGAATCTGAGACAATTGCTGCCCTGTTGCTAACCCAGCCAGCCCTGCTCTGTGCATCCTGCATCAGCTTGTGGTCTGCTCACATTCAGTGAGGTCTAGAAGACTAAGGAGGAAACACAGAAGAAACCATCTTTAACAGAGCCGCCCCCCTGCTGGAGCCTGGTTCTGCTGAAGGATCATGGAGTGTAACTGTAGGTAGACTACTTCATATTGAATACTGTTCAGTAAACAAAAGGCTAGTGGTATGTTGCAAAGTACTACTTTAGACCTCAAAATTTCAGTTAAAAAAGTGTCAGCAGGTTCCTGGTAAGTCTTTTATGCTTTACTAAGCTTGGTCTGGTCTGTAGCTCTGAACAATATATGCTGGAGTATCAGATTTCCAATGGCTCAGTAAAGCTTCTATACACGCTTTTTAGATCCAATTACTGAAAATTCTAGCATCTTGATCTCAGACTCTACTTGTGTGGTGGGTTTGGGGTGGTTCTTTTTGTTGTTGTTTTGCTTGCTTCCTGCCCTTTGGTGGATTTTTGACCAAATAATACAAAACTTATTAGACAGCTTAGGATGCAATTTCATACTAAAGCCTATAAAGCTTGGAATCTTTTGCTCCTCCTTTGTAAAAGGTAACTTATTCCTTCCTTTCCCTCTACTTAAGAGAAGACTATAGCTGTCTGCTATCTGAAGGCATATTTGTAAAATAGCCTGTCATGCTGACTGGTGTTGTGATACATTTATATAATGAGAGGTTTCATATCAAAGCAGAAATGTAAGGAGGTTGAAGTGGTGTTGCCTTGGCAACCTCTGAATCTTGTGGTCTTTGTGGTATAAATCAAACACCAATCAAGGACCTGATTCAGTATTCTTTATGTATTTAAAATACCCATTGACTATGGTACAGGGTTTGAATATGAAGGGACAAGACTTACAGTTGGTTATATTGATAATGTTTGCCTTCTATATTTTGGAAAAAGAGAAAAATGGCATGGATTGTAACAACAGGTTTATGCACAAGAAAGGTCCCCAACATGTCATTGCAAGTGTATTTTCACTTGGGACTTGTGTGGAAAATGTTGTTACTGGAATTCCTGGCATCCTTGTACACTATAGCTCAAGTTTTTCCTACACTTGAATAACAAAAACAATTAAACAATATTGTAAAGTGTGTGCTTGAAGGGTAACGTTAGAGACTCATTTCTGTGAAGTTTGCTTACATGAGTAATTTTTATAGTCACAAGTAACCTACTGACTTCTGCATCTAGCCCTCACATGGGTTTCTGTGGAGGGGCACGTCAAACAACAGCAAAAATAGATTATAAGATTTACACAGGAGTATATGGGAGTTAGATTGGCTAAATCATTGTGAGTGACAGATCTAGAGCTCTTCATCAGTCATTTGTGAATACTGTATGTTAATCTAATTGTTTCTGATCCCATGAGCTTTGTATTGCATTGAAATAATGTAATCATGTAGAAAAGCTTTGGAAAAGAACAGAAAGAAAAAGAATGGGTCAAATTTTGGGGTGTTTTTTGCCAACGTGTGAGGATTGTTAAGAGATGGTACCATCCCTTAACCTTTTTGGTTTCTCTCAAAGCGACCTGCAAATCTCTTGTGGACTTCAAGAAACAAAAATCTGCAAGTAGAAGAGTTTGCTTTGGCAAGTTCAAAAGAAAGACCTTCCAGGGAGATGGATTTTCATTTCAGGGAATCAGATAGAGACCTCCAAAGGAGTTGTCTGACAAATATTTTTTTTTTGTCAGGGAAATCCTTGGGATCAACAAAAGCTCCAAATTCATCCTGCATAACCTGGGGCACTTGTCCAAGGAAGCTACTTGAGGAATTGGCACGGGTTCCCTCCATCTATAAAATGGAGAAGAAGAAGGGAAACTCTCAGATCATGACTCAGGCAACCTACAGCCAGTACACCACCCTTGGGAAGGACTGATCTGACTTTATTATTCAGGAAGTGAACCCTAGGGATGCCAGGACCCTGGTTTGGTTGCTGCAGTTCATAAACACAAAGAACCCAACACTATATCCTGAGTACACTGTATTCTGATTTAGACCTCTCTTATATAGGCTCCTGGAGGGAAGAGCTGCAAGATAGCCTCCTAATTCAATGGGCCCAGCTGAATTCTCAGTGTTGTGTTCAAGGGGGGTAGAAATGCAGCATCCTTGGCCAGTTGAGAACAGGAGGCCGGGTGGAGGCAGGGCTGCAGGCAAGGGCCTTAGGGGAGAGGCACAATAAGCCCAGAAACCACAAAATGAGTAATACAGTAATAACCAGGACTTATGTTGTCGTGTGACTGTTTCTCAGCAGAGGATGGTGCTCAGAAATTTAATAATACAATAAGCAGTCACTTGTTACTTTAACAACATCTCTTATTTTGTAACTAATAGTACATAATATACAGCAGCAGAGGAACAAAATCTTTGTAGTCTAGCTGCATATAAATGACTGTTATTGTTAAGCAGAGATCTGAACCCTGATAAATGAGAAGGAACAGTACAGTGGAATATAATAGTAGAGGAAAATTATAGCAGTGTTTCAGTACCTTGTTAATGAGGGATTTGCACACTTCCCGTCTTAATGTATTTTTATATAACTCATCAGTACAAAGGAGGCTGTGGCTGTTAATTAAAAAAGATATTTAGCATGACTTTGTTTTAAATGCCTCCTCTGTAGATTTGAGTTGTAGGAACGAAAATAACGTGCCTTTTTAAAAAATCGCTGCACATTTTAAAATATCTGCACGTAGCTGGAATTGATGTCTTTGTTATAATTCTTCTTGCGTGTGTACTGAAATCGTAGTGCTAGACTAAGGGGCCAAATTCACTGTTCAAGTCTCCTCCAGGAGAAGTAAGGATCAGTGCATTTTACACTGATGATGTCTGTCTCACCTTAGCATTACACCCAGGGTCCAGCAACACTTCAGTATGTATTTTTCATTAGTAAGGTTGTGCACCTCCTGAACTTTCAGCCACATATAATGGTTTGTGAGTCTGGCCTGATTTTCTGCTTACTCTTTCATGGGGTAACTGGCATATCAAGTGTGTGTGGGAATAGAAAGGAGGTATAGTTGTACAACGGTATCGTAACCTACAGTAGATGTAAGAAGACAAGACAAAGATGTGAGCTGTTTCCAGCCTGTGCTTTCTGTAGTAGTACTAGGTGATATTTTAGCAGTTCATGATATATCAATTGTAAAGATTTCTGTTCCAGCTCTCTGCTTGGCCCCTCTTCCAGACTGTTTTTTCAGGGTTGGGTAGTACCAGTGGGGCTCCAGTTAAAAGCAGCTCTATTAATGCAGAAATCTTTACTTATTTTAGGTCAGTGGTGCTGTTTCAATTAAGGCAAATAGGCAAGAATCAACATCACCAAATTACCTTCCACTTCATTTTGACCATCTGAGTTCTGTCCTTTGGACAGCTGACTATTTCTGTTCTATCCCTCAGTCCCTTCCCAGGCTTATAATATCAAGTGATACCTTGAACTGATGATATTTACTTCCCATCCAGCAATAACACATCTGGCATCAAAAGATCTCTGTTGTACGAGCATTGTTACACACCTCCTAAAACTACCCCTCCATTCTTGGGAGAAAGAGAAGAAATGCAAATGGTTTTGCTGCTCTATGGTTTGCTAGATGAGAGTGCAGGGGAACTTTTGCCAGGGCCTTAACATTGAGCTGTGCATGTTCAGGGTCTGCTGGGGACTGGGGTCTATTGATCCCGACTGCTCAGCCTACAGAAATGATCGAAGCTGTGGGGAGGGAGCCTGCTGCAGCTTCATATGTTACATTTGGACTGAACAAGGATTTCATCCTCCCTGAGCCACCTGCAGAGCAAGATTGCTCAGATCTCCAGAGGTGAAGTAGGTTTCACACTAGTTGTTTCTTGCTTGAAATCCTTTTAAGGATAATGGAGGGCCCAATCATTTCTCTGTGTGGTAATACATATAATGGCATGAAATCAAGCTGGGGGGATATACAAAGTGGAGAAAAATATTGTGAGGAAATAAAATCATGGGAGACTGACAGATTCAAAGGAAAGGACCCAAATCTTCCAGGGAGATCAATACAAGATGTATTTTCATCTCAGTGTGCGATGCTCTTTGAAGGTACCTTAGCTAGCTCAGGATACATGGAGTGGTATGGCCACATCTAAGTATGGTACTTAATTCAGGTTAAAAAATACCTCACTAGGACAAGTGAATTAACATGACTGTTCCTTCAGGACACAAGAAAACCACCTATAACTATGGTGTGTGTTTTGTGTAGGTGTAATCCTTTCCCACAGGGGAAGCATAAGTTCCATTTGTCCAATGTATTAAAAATTTTTGCATCTCACTAAAACCTGAAGGTCATTCTACCTTTCAGTTCAGATACAGAAAACAAACAAGCAGATTTCAAACCTTTGCATTGTTAAAAGCTTCCCATGTAATAAATCTTTCTATTTATATATAGGAAACATCTGAAAAAGCCTTATTTTCTAACTGAAAGATCACAGAAACAAAGGCCATGGGAATTTAGTGGGATCGTGTTCTCTGCTTTATTGCCACAGATTCTATTGCCTAAAGGGTGCTTAAGCCCTGCATAAGCACTTCTTGCTATTGCTGTATGAGCAAAGACAGCGCTATTTAATTTGTATGGCTTTCAAATAGGTACAGCACGTTACCCAGAGCAGACATTTTGCACCACTGTTACAAGTCTTACAGAATGTAGAAAAACTAAGATGGTAAAACTAAACCCCATTTCTTCGCCAGAAAAATGAGGTTTTGGGAGGCAAAAATTTGTGGAGGTGAGCACAGTTTGTATAAATTAATCAGGCAGTTGGTGACATACCTCAGAAAATCATTCTCTCTGTGTTTGTGAAGACTTAAAAAGGTAAGATATCTAAGCGCTCCTAGTTTGGAGTTAATGGTCATCTTGATTAAAGGATTGTACTAGGGTAAAACTGAAGCCCTGGAATGGTGTATACTACTATGATGACCAAGGTAGAAATGAAAAATAATGATCATGGCCGTGAACACAGGCACAATGAATAATTTAACATTTTCTGTTATTATTAGCCTGTCCTTATGCTAATAGGCAAAACCAGCTAATCTGAAAATTAAGTTAACTCTATGACATTTACTAAAAGCAAGCATTAAACTATTTTCAGAGTATAGGAAACCAAAGGAACTTTACATTGGATCTATGCCACCAGTTAACTCCTGTTACATATCTGAAAGGCAGGTAAATTAATGATGAATTATCCATATTTGACAGATAAAGAAAATAAGGAAAAAGGTGTGGATGTTTGAGTTTCTATTGTCTGTGTCTTTTTTGCATTAGGAGCACGTAAACGCATCATCCTACTTTATGGGAAGGACACATTGCTGGCTCGTGTTCAACTTGGTATCCACCAGGCACTATACATCTCTTTCTGCCTAGCTGCCTTCCAGCTGGGTGGCTCCCAGTATTTATTGGTGCAGGGCGTTGTTCCTCCCCAGGTGCAGGATTTGGCATTTTGTTTTGAGCTTCTCAGTCCTTTATTGCCTGCCTCTTCCAGTTTCTCTTAAACACAGCCACCGTTTTTGCTACCTTAATAGTCTTTGGCTGCCTCTAGGAAAAAACAAACAAAATCTACAAAAGCAAACACAACCTCATCCTTGCAAGTACATACTTTCAAAAAAATGGTGACCTCTAAATCTATGGTTTATTCCTTGACAAAAATACAGTATGCATTCTTAGCCTATTTACAGTGAAATATTTTCTACTCTGAACTATGGTAAATTGCTGTACTCTTGATGTATTTTATAGGTTTCAGCTAGTGCATCCAGATTCCTGACCACATCATATTTGTTTGCCCAAACAGCATTTATTTTCCTCTACTTAAATAGGGCTAATTATTTTTCCTTTCCTTTGCTTCATTTTGAAGTTAGAACATATTGACCAATATTTTAAATGTCTGTGCCTGCTTGTGAAGAGAACTGCTTTTAATAAGAAAGCAGAGTTTGAAGACATTCAAGACAGTTAACTTAGCCTGGGTTGACCCTATTTCTTATGAAGCAGCACTGTGCTCCTGCATATCTGTTCACCTTCTCATTATGCTCTTTCGGTACCATATGCACATTAAATTAAT
This sequence comes from Jacana jacana, assembly GCA_013400555.1. Lineage (NCBI taxonomy): Eukaryota > Metazoa > Chordata > Aves > Charadriiformes > Jacanidae > Jacana > Jacana jacana. The sequence continues at coordinate 23,393 of VZTM01004403.1, forward strand.
AACCAATGATGGAAGAAAAAAAGAGTTTGAGTTACAGGCTGAACTCCAAACTACAGCTTTTCTGAAAGTGTCATAGATCATGTTTAATAGCTGTGGATCAAAATGAAACCCAATATACATCACAGGGGAACTCAATAATTGAAGCATCCCAGGAATGTCTAAGTATTGGAGTCTTGAGGTCACTAGAAGCTTCATTCTGTGCTTGGTTTTTACCTGAATAAAAGCTGTCTCCTCCCCCCATCATCTTGTCTTTTAGTAACAAATGGTAATCAAATTTTAATGTACTGACTTAAATTAATTTATCTGGCATTTGGGGGAATAATGCACTCCCTTTTCTTCCCTTTCCAGCTCCTAATTTTCTGTGAAATGAGAAAAACAGTCATTCAGAGGTATTAGCATTTCAAAGTGTCTCCAGTAGACTGGACGCGCAGCTATCTCCTCCCTGTGCTAGCTGTCTGCAGAGTGGTCCCACAGGGGCACTCAACACGTTCTCTGGGTCTGTGAAGCTGGTCTGCACGCCAGCTCTGAATTCACTCCTTTCGTGTGAGAAGCCCGGAGGGCTCTCTGCGGGATGCTAACTGGTCCCTTGCTGATGAGAGTGCAATAATGTGTAACCCTGGGGCTGCACAGGTGGTACTGTGTGGGTATGGGGAGGGTGCATAGTCTTGTCTAAGGAAAGCAGCAGTCACAGATGGTTTTTTGTGGACTCGGTGCTCTGTGGTTTGCACGAGGTATAAATTATGTTCCTTTGTGAAGGAGGTGGAAAGAAGGTTGACTTTTGCAGCATCCTACTGACAGAACAAGAAAACTTGGAATGAAACTGTAGGAAGCCTGGCCCAACTGAGACCTTTGGGCCTTTCTTGAAGTGTGATTGTGGGGCTCCTGTGCCAGGACTGCATCGTGTGATTGTAGCAGAACTGGGCTAGTCTAGGTTGTGCTGGATGATATGGAGCCCTGAGGGTTAGAGGTAGCGGGGCAGCCATGCAGCCCAGTTAAGTCCCATCCCACGATGGTGACGGTGCTCTTTGAAGACCATCAACGTTTCACCACATTGTTTCACCTTGTGCCAGTAAGCTGCTTCTAGAGCTGCCCTTCCTGTAGCTGTCCCAGCTGTGGCTCCCTGTCCCTGTGAGCATTTTGGTATGTAGTTCAGAGGATCAAGAGATTTTTTCTGATACACAGCGGGACTTTGAAGTGAAGGGGTTTGATGACTGAGTAATGCAAATGGGGGAATAATGTGATTTTTAGGTGAATGCTTGCAGGGAACAATTTAGGGTGCTCTAGGGATTGATGAGGTGATTACCCAGCAGAGCCTGTGGCTTGATAGGTGTGTGGTTATATATGTTCCTTAACCTTGCTAATACTTGATATTTTAGTGCTGAAAGATATATATGCAGGATGAAAGGAATGTTTTCCCCTCCCATTGGTCCTTTGCATAGAATGAATCTCATTGAGAGTGAAAGAAAAGAGTGTGGCCAAACAAAAATTATTTTCAGCAGTTGCTTAGTTGTTAGTGCATGATTTTTCTTGCTTTTGCAAAAGCAAAACTGCAATGGAGTGGTGGAATGGAAGTCAACACTTCTTGGTTGGCACCTTTGTAATTGCACCCTCTCCCTCTGCAAGGATGTGGTAACAGAAGCTTCTCTGAATGCTTTAAATATTGTGTGGAGGTACTTGAGTATCAGAAATTGCAGTGGGTTAAATGACAATCTCATGAATGAAAGTGAGTGCTAGTGTGGTCTGTTGGTAGTGGCCTTCTAAAGGAACCCTTTCTACGCTACAAAATAAAGTTTCCTTCTAGTTGCAAATCTTTCTGGTGGCATCATGGCCATTCTGCCCTGCCAGCTGATACCTGCTGTGGTTTTTGAATGAACCAAGTGTTTTCAAGCATACTGTTGATTTTGGCATGTTTAATAAATAACAGCAATGAATTAGCTGTTGTGCAATAACAGTGATTACAAGATAAATAGGTCGGTGATATTTTTTGTCATTTTATAGGGAATTGGACAGATATAAAATAAAATCTTTGACTTTCATCCTTAATTAATGGACCCCTATGGCATGAGTTACTATGTATTGATGAAAAACAAGATAAGATACCTTTCTGCCTTATCAGCCAGAAAATAAAAGATGCTTAACAGTATAAGCCTTTGTTTTACCTCAGAGAAAAGGTAAACTTCTGCTACGCTCTGAAACACGGGTAGCAATTTCAACACTGCTTTAGCCTGTCTGGGGAAGTATTTGATGGTGTTTGTTGTGTCAGGTATAAGCAGAGAACTCCCATGTCATGCGAAGTTGTGAAGGATATAGGCATTAGGATATATGCAAAGTTTCTAGAAAAGAATGGCAAACATACCTGAGTTACAAATATTTGATGAAAGAATTGTTTAGTGGCTGTTTTAGGGTGTGGGAATGAAATGTTTATGACTTTACCCTTCTGCTTCTGTTGGTCAGTTTATGTAGATTTTGTGGGAGCATGGTAGTGTACAGAAGTGTCCTTACTTTGTTCCTGGGAGTCCAAAAGAGGGGTCTTTTGTGGGGGGCACCGGAATAGGATTTGGAAGTGCCAAAGAGGAAAACATGTTCCCTGCCAAAGAAGAGCAGTGAAGCTGTTGTCCTTTCCCTGCCATTTCCCTCTTTCTCTGCCTCTCCCCTCTGCTTTCTGCAGCAGCAGCTCTTTACCAGTACAGTTTACTCTCCAAGTGTGTGCTGGGAGAGATGCATCTGGACAGGGAATTCTTATCCCTTTTCTCTCTTTTGGGCAGACCAGATGAGCCAGCTGCAGCGAGTCCAGAGATCTCTGGCAAGTCATCAGCTGGCTTTACCTTCTTCCCTTGAACTGCATTGTGCCCGCCGGACAGGAGTGTATTAGTGGTTGTTTAACATGCTTTAGGTTGCTGCATGTGCCTTATAAAAAACTAATTTACATGTTGGTAGCTGGTTTGCATCTAGCCATAAAACTGAAGTTTATGATCAAAACCAGTTTAAAGACAGAAGGAATTACCTGGCTACCTCTGTATCTTGGGGATTTTTCTCTGGGTAGTCTGTAACTTCTGTATATGCACATTTTCTAGAAAGGCTTCTATTTTTTCTTGACTGTAAAATATTAAAGAATGTAAAGCTACCATTTTCCTTGGCACCTTCTTTCAATGGCTAATTAGCCTTCCTGTATGAAAGGAGATTGACTGAGAAGGAGGAAAAAGGTGGTGAAGAAATACCTTTCCACAGTAAAATAGCCTTCTCTGCTGTATTTCCCCCTTTTCACATGTTCATAAGCTATCAATAAGTCACTTGTCTTTCTTTTATTTGCAAACTAAATAGATTCACATCTTTAGGTCTTCATTAGCCATTGAATAATTTCTGTGGCTATCATCAGCATCCTTCCAATTTTTCATTACTGTTTTAAAAATGAACATCTGACCTATGGTTTGTTTCCAGCACTACTGCTTGCGGAGATAAAGTTCCCTCCTTGATGCCTATGTGCTTGTTTGTAGAATTTTGGGTCATGGTAACTGTTTTCTTTGGGACCTCAACTTGATGAGGCTTTGTAAAATATATACATTGTGGTGGTAAATCATGAAACGAAAAGTTCTCTTGTGTTCATTAATGACTATTTCAAGAACAAAAGAAATTGTCGAGACATCTTGGGGTGGTTTTTTGTCTGTTGGGTTTTTTCCATTGGCCCATGGAAAACAGACTAACGTTCCAGATTAACCAGTGGTCCTAGGATCTGGGGATCTGTGTCTCAGAAGCCCTGACTGTTTTAAAACATCCACATAAATGATCTAATTAGAAAACTTCATAGTCTGTCCCTTGACAGAACTTTTTAAAGCTGATTTTGCTTCTGATGTAGGGTGAAAAGAATTGCAGAGAATTCAGGTTCTTGCCAGGAAGGATTCTTGGTTTCTGATATGTGACCTGGAAACTCATATGGATTTTAGTTTATTGTTGACTGCGAAAGTCTTTTCAAAGTCACTGTTTTTAGGATAGTCATCCATTCTCCGCTGTCTGTGGGTTTTTTTAATCTCCTTGCACAACTTACCTTTCAGCTGTATTAAAAAGCTGTTGCTGGAGTAGGTTTGAGCACTCCAGGTCTGTCTTCCTCTGTTTTCTCCCTTTGTGAGTCTCTGACTTGCAAATGGTATCAGCTGTCATTTATTGACTTCTAGAAAACCAACAATGGGGATTAGCATCAAGGCTAATCCTGGTCTCTGTGGAGCCTCACTAGCAGCAGCATTTGATTGATGCTCTATTTACTACATGTGGAGATATGCTAGTTATTCAACTCTTGCTTAGTTTTACTTTATTGCTATTGTGTGGTCCCAATTTTTTTGTGCTGGTGCTGTGTGAATTGTTCCTGCTATTTTTCATCTAAATGGCTTATGTTAGGTTTTTTTATTGATGCTCTAAGTGCAAGTAAATCATCAAGAAGACTTGTAATATCAGCAAAATAATGAAGGCAAACTGACCCCCCCAAAAAGGTATTTGGCAAAGATATAAATGTAACCGAACACAGACGACTCAATTTTAAATCTGTTTCTATCAGTTTTAAAATGGCCATATATCTATATATTCTCCCCCTTTAATTAATTATAAATGAAATCCAGGACAAGTGTTTTTTTGTTTGTTTTTTTGTTTTTGTTTTTGTTTTTTTAACTTTATGTTCAGATTGGCTTAAGCGTCCTTATTTCACTGGGTCTGTCTCCTTACCACTTCTGATACTGGTGCTTGTTTTCTGAAATATCTATGGATCTAGGTATTCCAAAAATTATCCGAAGATTCAGTGAGCCTTTTTTAATGTTGGGTACAAGCCATCCAAGCCTGTAGATCTAAAAATTTGCCTTCAGTAGTTCTTTAACATCCCAATACATGCAGATGGCTCGCAAGATTCATCAGGTTTGTGGTAGGAGTGCCTCCATGCAGAAATGGAAAGCTTATTGAACACTTCTGCCTTGCCTGCATTTTTAATGATTGACCACAGCTAGGGCTTCACTTATCCCTAAGGTAGGTACTAAAGTGTTTCTTCTTTCCTTAGTTGTGTCAATCAAGGTTTTCTTTTCCTTCTGATGAATTTTCTCCATGTCGCACTTGTATTGATTGCTATCTGATCCCTTTCCCCCTTTCAACTTGTTAAGTATTGCTTTACTATCTCCACTTTGCCAATAAACCAGGATGGGCTTTTAGATAAAGCTGTCTTCTTTCTTGATTGAAGGAGTGCAGCTTTTGGCTATCTAATGTCTTCTTAAAGAGCTTCAAGGTTTTGTCTGTATTTTCCACCTGAAGTTTTTTGGAAATTAAGTCTTTTGAAACAATCCTTTGTGATTCCAATCCTTTGTGATTGGAATAATCCTTTTCCGTTGGCTGCAATGAGTACAGTCAGCTTGTGATCAGGTCACAGGGGGAAGTGCTGATTTATAGGCCAGTGATTAATTTCTCTCTGCCGTGGTATGCTATGGTTGGAAATGAAGATGTGTCACACTGGGTGCGTGCCACCCCTGCTGGTGAGCTGGGACAGGATGCATTGCCGTGCCAAATGCGTTGTTATACAAGATGAGGACTGTCTGGATGAGCTGGGTCAGTGTGTGTGCTAACGGGCTGTGGCGACTGGGGAAGGGAGGGGAGGCACAGCCTGTGCTGGGTATCCGTGACTCTTAGCTGCTGGAATGATGCCTCAGTTCGGTTATTGTAATGCAGTTCTCTGCAGACACCCTGGAAGGAACATCTGTGCTTGTGAATCAGGTTCTTTATTGTAATCAAAGGTATCGATGAGGCAGCTGTGTTGACCTGGAGGGCTCATTGCTCAAGCTGCCAAAGCTCTCTGCTGGAATTGGTTGGGGGTGGTGGTTAATACCTGGCTGTAGGACCTGCCCTGCATGCCCAACTCTGGGAACCACGTGTGGGAAACCTGCAGTGCCAGAAGCTGTGTCAGGGCTTAGAGCTGGGGTCCAGCCGAATGAAGAGCAACACGTGCATTTGGGGATTACACCAGCAACGTTTTTTCCAACAGAGGTTTTTAAGCCGTAGCTAGTAATAAAGGCAGGTGACCATTGGGGGGCACCAGAACAACAGTAATATGTTGGAACTGCTAATTAGTGCACACACTGTTAATGTCTATTTGGTGCAGTCAGGAAACAAACCCTATGTTTGAGGAGGGGAAGAAATTTCTTCCCGTTCTTAAATCAAAGTAATTTCCTCAGTAATACTGCCAGCTCTGTTTTGAAGGCATGAGCTGTTAAAGGATAAACTAGAACAAGTGTGAATTATCTCCTACTTTTCAGGCAGAAGTATCCTTTTCTTTCTTTCTTTCTTTTTTTTTTTAAGCCTTTGTATGAAATGATGTATTGCTTACAAGGCTTAGTCTATAAAGTTATCCTGAATAAGGTATTTTGAATAATCATTACTGAGAAGTCACTGTCTAATAAAATACGAAATGGTGCTTGTAAAGATTTTACAGTTCTCTCCTTACTCGACATTTGAGTGTCCTATATGGTGTCTGAATCCAGTAATGTTTGAGGATTTAGTACCCAGTTTTACCAGCAGTTGAGTGTTGTGGTTTGTTTTGTGGTGGTGTTTTTTTCCCCGAGTGACAATTCAGCCGATGATCTGAACATAAAGACATCCCTTCTGGCTAGTCCCTCTGTGGGGAATTTAGCATGGGTAGATATTGTGTAATAGTGACTATAGGCTACTGGTAAGTCATGGCACTAAAGTATCTTTGCTTGCTTCTTGGCCTGGCCTCACAAAAATTAGCAGGAGCATGCCTGCCTTTTTTTTTTTTNAGGAAAAAATGGTGTTTTTCCATTTAAAAAGAGAGCTCTTCTGCTGTCTGCAGGCAAAGGCTTCTTCCAAGTGTGTCTTCTGTAACGTCCTGAAATTCTTCCTGATAATCTTCAGTGAAAATTTACACTATTTTTAGTTAATATTGAAGGTATGACCCTGTTTCAGTCAAGATGTGTTTTCTGTTTTGATTCAGCCTTTTTAAGGTCCTTAGTGTGAACACATTGAGTTCCACGTGCTGAGTCACAGCATGTTTTCTGAAAGTCAGGGCTACTGGCTTGGGCAGTGCTATTGGAAAGCGTTGCACAAGTTATCTGGAGTCACCTGCAAAGATCATGATCTAAAGGCAAAGATTCATAACCTAAAGCCATTCAGGGACTTTCATCCCCAGTGATATTAGTGGTCTACCTTTGTTCGTTGTCTTGCTGACTTACCGGTCTCGAACTCCTCATTACATGGTTCAAAGTTCAACCACAATCAGGGTGTGAGTTTTATTATAACAAACCCCACAGCCAACGGGCTGTGAGTGAAAAATGTTACGAATAGTATTTCTGACAATCAATAATAAAAGTCAGATGACAATGAGATGAATGCAACATTTTGACACCTGAGAATGACTCAGAGATGTGATAAAAGGGCTCCTTGCCTGAAACCACGTTGCTTTTTCTCACTGTGCAGTTTGGCCTGAAAAAGATACTAGTTCACTGTGGAGGTCTTGCTCTCTTTGTATCCCTAAACCACCACAGCCACAGCACTACTAGAAAAACGTGTCATTATGAAACATCTGGCTTTCATCAGGTTACTGGGGACATCTGGAAATTCCCACTTTTTCAAGTTCACTAAGCCTATCTGAGGTCTTAAAAAAAGATGAAAAGAACTGTTAATCCTACTGCTGCTTAGCTTTAAATCGGGCAGTCTCTCCTTAAATTTGTGCAGTTCCTCACTTCATGCACTAGATGGTGGTCAAAATCAGCCCAAATTGTGTGCTCTCTTTTATTCCCAAAGTCACAGTAGACGGTGGAAAATGAAAGCACGAGACTGACCATTTTTCCTGCCAAGCTTTTAAACTTTTTTTCTCCGTCCCTGAATGATTAATCTTTTTAGCAGAATCCTCTTAAAGATTAAGGTAGAGCTGAAAGTGTTTAGTGGTGCTGCTAAACTCATATATCCTGTTGGAACTGTGATTTTTAAATCAGTTGTTTGATAAACATAGGACCTACTTCTGCTGTGTGATCACAAAATATTCATAAAATATCCCAGAAGTTCAAGCTTGGTTGGTGTTTTGACAATATAGGAATTCAAATAGACCAGTCCTTAAAATAGTTGCTACAGACTGAAACCCAGCCTTTGAATGTAGCAATTGCATACTGGTGGTTAATACAGGGTAGTAATGTCTGAAAACATGACTACAGATTTTTATAAGATTTTAAAAAAAACAAGGAGAAACCATTTCTGTACTGCCCACCCTGAAATTACAAAAGCTGCTCTAATCCTGTTCCTTGGGAAATCTATTGGATCGAGAGGGAGAGATTGCAAGATGTATTTTGAATTCTGTAACTGGAAAAATGAATTCCACTCTAATGAATCAGTTCAAAATACTCCTTTTCCTAAAAAAATCAAAGTATAATTTTCAGGAATGGGGGCTACTAGATGGACATAGGAAAAGCTAGTACAATAGTGTATAGAGCCAATGATAGGTAGAAAATATCAAAGGTGCAGTGTTTAGATGGAAGAAGGGGAATTTACAGCACACTGGACTGCTCTAGAGTCATTATGGGCTCTAAAAAACATAATTGAGGTAAAAGTTGAAAGACAGAGGATGTCACGTAAATAGTTTTAATAGCTGAATTTTTATTTTTCTTCCCTCTGTGTGTATCTGTAAGTAAGGCAGCAGAAGCCCGTCTCAGGACTAGTGCTCTGAGCCACTGTTGTGCATACATCCCTCCTCTGGCACGGTCAAAAGGTGGTGGAACCAGCCCTCTCATTGCTCCAGGGTGAGAAGCGGTCCCACGGCAGATGGTAAAATGCAGTGCTGTGGAGCAACCTTCACTTGTGGAAAGATGGAGGAGATCTGCTGGTGCACAGAGCAGTGGCATGCCTTAAATTAGCCTTAAATCGGCAGTCTTCTTTTTCTCTTCCTGAGCAGAACATAGGCGCTGAGTGCTGAAGCCATATCCCAGAAACTGGGCAGAGAGATTCCCCTGGGCAATAACCTCAAGTTAAATATTTGTAATTCATTGCGACTTCTGCGAGGCAGGCAGTGAAGGCATAGATTGTCACTGTTAAGGAAGCTGGATCACACTCGGTAAGTATCCACTCACGGGCAACTGTAGAGTTAAAAACAGCAAAAGGAAATTTGATGCAGCTACAACATGTTTTATGCTGCTGATCCATGTAGCAATGAGGAAATGCACGGACAAGCAAGATTCCAGACAACTGAGTTGACGATATGATTCATACACTTACTTTTTAACTCAGCCTGGTTATAATGAGAGTCATCTGAAGGAGGGAAAATAGCGACAGTTTGAAGAAGCTTGTAGGAGGGCAGCAGCCTGTAGCCACGCTAGATGCAGAGAGTCCATTGCTCTGTAGCACGATGGAGAGATGGACGTCATCTACTAAGCAGAGTTTTTTCTTTGACTTGTTTTTTGTGGGGTTTTTTGAGAAAAAAAGTCCACTGTGAGTCTGATTTTTGTTCTAAATTGGTCCTACACAGCTACATGTATGGGCTTGCACGCATGTAACATGTGCATGCAAGTAATCTATACGTAGATGAAAATGGAGCTTTGCATATACATATAGCCAGCTTGGCAGCAGAGCACCTAAGGGATTTGTGTGCACTAAATTCTTGAAAACTGGCTCCGAATGTACAAAGGGAGGTACAGTCAAGAGAGTTGAGTCACACCCTTAGTGTGGTGTTAGCACGTATTCTCACAACTGTTCTCGGTTAAAGGTGGCTCTTCCTGCATGTGCAGGACCAATGGGATGCTCTTGGTATCAAATGCAAATGAGTTCTTATCGGTAGAAAACATTCCAAAGCACAGGTCCCCACAGTTTCAGTGGAAACTGTAAACTACAGAAAAAACTTCAAAGCAGTGGCATTTCATTACAATGTCAGAACGTGGCTGAAGTAGAATTCTTCGAGTACTGCGTCCAGCTCTGGTGCCCCCAACATGAGAAGGACATGGACCTGTTGGAGTGAGTCCAGTAAAAGGCCATGAATATGATAAGGAAGAAATTCTTTACTGTGAGGGTGGTGAGACACTGGAACAGGCTGCCCAGAGAAGTTGTGGATGCCCCATCCCTGAAAGCGTTCAAGGCCAGGTTGGATGGGGCTTTGAGCAACCTGGTCTAGTGGAGGGTGTTCCTGTTTTAGATGGCTTTGATTTGAGATAAATGATCTGTATAGACTTAATCTTACCTTGCTTTAGCCACCTAAAACTTAGGCAGAAGTCTTCCACTAGAAGCTCGTGGAGGAAGAAGGATTTTCCAAATTGAGCTGATCTATCTTAGATGCCTACTCTAGGATGAGGTGAATTACTCTCTGGAGGTGCTTCATTTTCTCTGTTAATTAAAGGCAAAGCCTAAATGACTAGCTTAGTCTAGTCCAAGTTTTAGACTACCAAAATGATGGCAATTGAATCCTACTTTCCACATTTTACCTTCAGTGCTGGAGACCATGTCTCTGGGTGACACATGATGTACAGTTCAATGTGCTCAACACTTCCTCTCAAGCTATTGCTCCCCTTACCTGTCAGACTGTTACAGAAACAAGCAACTGCCATCTCTAAACAATGCAGGTCCTGATGGAAAAAAACTGTCAAGGGTCAATGGTTGGAGGTGAAACTTGGGAACTATAGTCTATATTAGTGGTATGTGTGATATAAAGAGGATAGAGTGACCAGGATTTAATTTTCTGTGATCCCTGAAGTTCTAAGTCCTCACTAACAGTGAGGTTCATATGAGTGAGCAGCCCTAGGTGTGCACTGTGGGTGCATGGAGTGCTAACCACCAGAGATGCTGTTATTTGCACTGCAAGGGCATTCTGCATTGCACCCTGATGCCTGAGTTCCGCTGTGGTTCCTTCAGGAGGGAAGACACTTTGACCCTGTGAGTGACAACTTTGGCAGTGAGTTTGTGTGCATTCTGTAAGAGTATTTGCAAGACAAATTTGCACTAAAAATACCCCATTCTGCTCACTGAATCACTAAGGGACCTCAGTGATGTCTAGCTTTGGTACAGAGCTGTGGTTAAGATTTTGGTTGTTATTTCCTTTCTGTGTCCCTCAATTCCTTCCAGAGGTTAAGATGGAGATGGTAGTATTTTCTCCTCTCTATGAGGTATGCTTGAATTTGGGGATGGAAAACACTGTAAAACTCAAAACCAGGAGGAATTCTCCACTTATACTCAGGAGCATGACTGTCTCCTTTTTCTTTTCCCTTTTTCTTCTTCCTGACAGCAGCTACATATTGATTTGTGTCCTTACTCCTTACCTGCCTACTGCATGAGTAGTGGATGGATGTGGCTTTAGGAGTATAAGGTTTTAAAGACAAATGAGAAAGGTTAAAAAGTGGTGTAGCTCAAACATAGCTTTTGATTCCTTTGCTATGCTGGTCCTGGCAGGAGAATAGAAGGAAGGTATATAGCACCATGAATGAAGAACCCAATGAAATGCACAATAATATAGTCATGGTACAGATAAATACCTATTTCTACCCTCAGATATTTAATTTTATTGGAAATTATATGATTTAATTATCAAAGCACAGTAATTACGACCCATGCAATACTAATGACTATTGGCAACAAGGCTCATGAGGACACACAATCTAATTAGCTTTAATGGAATGGATTTAATAATACATTGGATTAACATCTGTTAGAATCAAGTATCAAGATTTATTGTTCTCTGAATAAATATTGACCTCTTGCTCTCAGGTCAATGAATCTCAAGCTTGCCTCCACTTAAACGAGTATCCACTTACTACGTTAGGGCTCTTCTGCTTCCTATCACCAACTTCAATAGGAGGAGAAGGGAGCTGCAATTCCTCCTGCTGCATCAATCGCTTCTTTAAGAAATAGCAAGAAAAAAAGGTGGTGCCTAAATTCTCTGTCCTTTCTTCACATAATCTACTCTTCCTTACTATTGCTTGATACTTAGAAATTTCAGATGTGTTCAGAAAACATTGATTACTAGTAGTGCTGGAGAAAATGCATAGCTTGCAGCATCTGCTCATTTGAGCAGTCTTTATATTTTGTGTAATGTTGGGAATGGTGTCAGAAATATTTGTGGGGGTGAGTGGGATGAAGTCGTGCTCCTTCATGTGTATTGAGATGCAAATTTTTCTCTAGGACTTCAGATTCATTTAGTGCCTCAGATATTTCATCACAAATTCCTTTCTAACTGTAGGCATCTCGAGAGGATTGAGATGGAATATATTTCCTGTTCATGCCCACAAGGGAGGAATTTTTTGTTGCTCTTCAAAGGGGTCAGTATGGTCAGAACAATCTACAAGTCTTACAAAATTTCTTATAACCAAGAAAAGTTCCTCTAAAAGCAATAGAAGATACTTGAGATCGGTATCTGTTCAGCAGATACTTAGACCTGCCTTTCAAATTTAATAGAGTTGTAAGAAAAAAATGTGTTCGTCTCTGCAGGTGAATTCAGGTATAAAACATCCAGTGACTTCAATGGCAGACTTCTGTAGGTGAATGTTGATTAATGTACAGTGACTATTCTGGAGTCCCTGGTCAGTTAAGACTTTATGAATTTTGTAGGAAGATTATTTGTATTTATTGAATTCTGTGGAACCTCTTCAATAGAGGAAGCAAAATCTAGCAGGCTTCAATGGGCAAGTACCATATAGGAGATTTTAACTGCATTCAAAGATTAGGTTCTTGTATGTGCAGCCTCTCTCTCTCTTTCACTGCTATGAAAGCCTGACAAAAACATGCAAGTTTTCACCTTTCTCCCCACCCCTTGCTATTCTTTTGCTTCTAATTGTACAATTATTACCTTCTTGATGTGATTTATAGGTAGCTAAGGGAAATTGTGGCATTTGCTATGATTCACAGTGGATACCTGTGGCAGACTGGCAAAAGAATGTTTCCCAAACCAATTTGGTGTACAGGATTAGAGGATTTAATCTGTTCCTCTGAATCTAAGCCATATCAATAGGGGTGTAGGGTAGGCCCAAGGTTAGCAAATTTTTTATTTCATGNATTCGCCCCAAAAGAACTACATTTCATGTAGTTCTTTTGAGATAAGTATATTGTTACAAATATTTCAAGAGGGATGCTAAGTTTTGATCCCAGTGTGGCTTTCCCTCTCCAACTGCTCTTAAATTATCTAGGGGTTGGCTGCAGTCTAATTCTATTTACCTAAGTCTTTTATTAATCATAATTACCTGTATTTTGGTTGCGCTTCACTTATTTTCTCCTCACTTTCGACCTTTGTAGACTGCAAGAAAATTTGGAAAGTTTGAAGTCCTAGGGATCCTGGTTTGTTCTTTCAGTTTCCTGCTTGTCCATGCCTTTAAGCACAGAGGTTTGTAACATACGTTGCATTTAAGTCATGGGTTAAAAAAAAAAAGACAAAAAAAAAAATCCTTACTGCGGGTGAGGAATGGAGGAAGGCTGAGTTGGAATGAACATTGTCTTGGGACAAGATGTACATGAGGAAAGTGTTGTTGACTTTTTTGACTTTTATAGGGCTCCATGAGGAATGTTTTGTTAGCTTTTATTTCGTGTCCAGATCGGCCTTTAAATAAATGAGTCTCAGGCAAAACAATTGTAATAATTGACAGTTATTGGTCCTATAATTCACTGGTTGGAGGGGGAAAGGGGATCATTTTCTTTGTAAAATTGGATGATCAGGTCAAACTTGCAGCCTTGCTTTTCTAGTAGCAGTCTGGATCCTGGGAGATACCATACTTTCATCTCCCCCAAGAGATTGTAAGCAGTCTCTGAGAAGGTCATTATGATATTTTTAATGGAAAAAAAAAAAAAAGACAAAAAAGATATCTTGCTTTAAAACTCCATTTTTCTTTAGATCTGGTTAAAGAATATGAATAAAGAAATGTTGCTGTTCTTTAGTCCTTCCTGTAATGCAAATACAGAAGGTGCTTATGCCAGAAGCTGACTTGTGCAAGTAGTAAATAAGATCCTAACAGTTGGGAATCATTCCAAGTTTCTGAAGTGACATTGTGTTTTCTGCACCAGAAGCGTGTCGAGTTTTTGACCTTGTGTCACCTTATAATGTAATCTTCCTATTGTAAAGTGCTCCTCCCAGCCCCAGACATTCACATTGCACTGTGATTTCTCTTTACCCCCAGTGGAGTAGAACAGAAGTTCATCCCTATGTGTACAAACTAACAAAAGGTATCTTTTTTAGTTACTCTTACTTTCAAGATGAGAAGCTACCCTTTTATCCTGGATGGAGAAGGGGAGTTTTTCTTTGGCAGGGCTGAAAGTCTGGAAAACCTAGTCATTCAAATGGGAACTTAACAAAATGTTACACAGAAGAACCTTGCATGTGCTATTAAGGCTCTAAAATAATTGTTTTTATAAAACAAATAGTGCTCAACTCCTGTTTAAACAGATCAGAGCTCTGGATTCATAGCAGTGTGTGCTAGCCTTTGGAGTTTTCTTAGTGCCTGCGCTTTTCACACGGCTTGTTAACAAGACCTTGGTAAAGCAACACAGAAATGACAGGAAAATAATCAGAGACATGTGTGCTCAGACAGAAGACAACATGAAAACCTGGAAAGCTCTGTGATTCACCAATGTACACGTTAGCTGTAAGTGAAAACACGCAACTTCTTTAAGTGCTGTCTGTTCTGGCTCCTCCTTTTCAGAGAAGTCATTTATGGCAATCAAAATCCAAAACCAGTCCACCATCTGCTGTTGGTCAGCTCAGTGCTATGTGGGGTTCATGAATGTGTCTTCTGGCAAAAAGCAACAGGTGAGAAGATGATGTGCAGGACATGGTGGCGCAGACATACTGCTCTGCCCTGAGTTGAAGATGCACGGAGAGTATTAATATCAGGGCAGAAATACAGCAGCTTCTCTTCTCCTGTGATAAGTTAGTTGCTCTGAAGAATGTGGAAGTGGTTACTGCTATTTTGACAAATGTGCTTATTTCTCCTTTTGTTGCCTGGTGTGGCACAAGGGGAACACTGGCGCAATAGTGCACGGCAATATTTTATTAGTGGTTTAGGGATGTGGGCCCAGAACAAATTCTAGACAAAAGAAAAACATGTTTGGGTTTTACAGAGCGCCTTGGCTACAAGAACAAAGCCGTGATTGGGTGTGCAAATATTTGGTATTTCGATTGTCCCAGTTGGGGTGACAGCTGATAAATGGTCCGAGTTTGTTTTTAATTATCACCAAAAGGGGAAAAGCCTGTTGTTTTACAGCCAGCAACTGATGTTGCAGCAAAAGGCAAGAAACGATGTTTAACAGTGAAGGAAATACTTTCTCAGTGTTATAGTATGTTGAAAGCACTATTATTTCCAAATATTTGTAGAATTTAGCTAGTTTTGTAATTACAACCAACCAAAAAAAAAGTGTGTTATTCACTTGTATTGCATACGATGGTCAACACTAAAATGCCAGCTACTGCTCTTACTTAATACTGATTGGTATCATTGATATCAAAGTGATCTTCTGCAGTTGCCCTGTGGAAGGCAGCAGATATGTTGCTACAGATGTCTGAGAGACCTATTTGGCACAGAAATTATTTAATTTGTATCCTACTAGCGTGCAACGCACCCTCAAGATATCTGGGCCCATTACAATAGATGTATGAACACGTAGAGACTTCCCTGCCCTGAAGGGCCATATGCCTCCTGTGAAGGGAAAAAGAAACACCTTACCCAAAAGAGACAGAGTGATTTGTCCAAGTGGCCTCTGGCAGGGTTAGGGACCGGGCCCATTTGTTGAGTCTCTATCCAGTACTTCAGCCACTGTGCTATCATTTAAACAAGGTAAGAAACATTATTCTGAAGATGCACTGAAATAAATAACCCATATATAAAAGTTTAAATTTGTGTCCAAACAGTTCACTGAATTGTTTACATTTTTGGTGGCAATTGCTATATACAATAGTTGTTTTCTGATGAATACACATGAATCCGAACCGGTCATTTCTAGTAGGAACCGTAACTTGTCAGACTTTGAATAGCCAATAGATTGCCTTTTAAATAACAATCATGAAATTCCAAGTGAAAATTTCCCCCTTCTGGGAGAGCCAAAACAGATATTTGTGGTCAGATGAGAGAGACTGTTCTGTATAAACTTGTATTCCATTGCAAGGAATAATTGAGGCAAGAACACAAAATGTGTTTTCCATTTTTGTGAAATCGTGAGACTGTGATCTTTCCATTTTGTCAAAAGGGTGACTTTTTTTTTGTCTTCTAGCTACAAATCTTCAGCCAATTTCTAGTGCAGTATTTGGTACCTCGGAAAATTTCATCAAGGCTACATTTGAAGAAGAGAAATAGTTTGAGCTGTTAATATGCTCCCGTCCTTCCAACACTGTCTAGCCTGCTTTTGTGGATGCCTGGAAAGGTTATTGATTTACTGTGAGTGTGGCTTTCTCCAGTAAAAGCTGAAGGCTGTTTACAAACTGCCACCTGAAGCAGAGACATAAGGAGGAAATTTAGATAATTGCATTCCGCTTCCATTGAAGTCTGTGGCAATTCTGAAATGAATTTCAGGAGGAGCAGGATGGGGTCTGGTGACTGGGAGTGGCTGCTGCCAGCAGCTGGAATAGCTCTTTAGCGTTATGTTGCATAGATGCTCAGCGACCTGGGAGCTGTTCAAAAGATTTGGAAAGGCATTTCAGATAGCAGTTGCCAGTGTTAACACTAGTTTTTGTAGGCATTCTGACTTTGTAGTACTTGCTGGGCTGGCACATTCAGAGTCATCCACGCTGCTCAAAGATGTTCACATGAGTTTTCCAGCCAGATTTGGCCAATGGAACAGGCAGTCCCATGAATTTTCTCATACTTTCTGAAAATTCTATGGATATTTCAGTTAAGCAGCGTCAGCACTTTAGATCCCACATATTTATGGTTGTACAAATAACAAATTTTTGGGGTTGGCCATTGAATTAAGAAGCTGGAATCTGTTCTGGGCTTTTGTCGACCAGAAAGACTTTTTGTTTTCAGACAAGCTAAAATGAAGAATTTGCTTAGTTTTGGTTTTCTCAGCCCTTTTCTATTGGCTGTAGTAAAAATAGGTCAATTTCCAATTGAATTTAAGTTTTAATTGAAAACAGTGTTTTGAAACAAATAATAATCTTTTTGTTTCAAAAAATCAGAAAACCTTTAGGTTTCTGTGGTTTCTTTATTCTTCTGGCTAATGCTATCTTTTCACTTGGGCTGTTTGTCAAATTCATAAATTCACCCCACCAAAGCAATATGTTTTCATAAATGCATTGCTGAGCAGAATATTTTCACCCAGCATTGTTATCAGTTTGCCACTCATTCCTGCTGCCTTCATTTTTAAATAAATAAAAACCCCAACAGAATGTTTCTTTTAAAGAGTGTAGCCTCTAGCATACAGTTTAGAAAAGGTGGTGTGATTTGTCAATAGCTGGTATGACTGGACTAATACAGCTGGAGCCTATGAGGAGGACAGCAGTACAAGTAGCATTCAGGTGACAGAGATACGGTGTCAGAGACACAGCAAATAATTTGGGATGGGACAGTTTGAAAATACTGTATTAGGTCTAAATTGAGAACCCTTACAGATTAAGGGAGGGCATGGAGAAAGAAATGTATAACCAATTTGGACATGGTCTTCCATCACCAGCAAGCTATTCTGCGGTTGTCCAACCTGAGCTTTCTTGCACTTTCAGCATATCTGTTAATTGCAATTGTCAGAGACAACATTAGGCCAGAAAAATAAGAGGCTAATTAAAACCAGTAGGTGCTTTTTTCTTTATTTCAGCAAGAAGTACAAGGTAACATATTTGTTTGGAAATTCTGCTTCTCTTTAGGACAACTTACTTGGCTATCCATATGCAACAGCATTAGTGCAGCTGGGGCTGGGGGCTCAGTGCATTTACCTCATATATGCAAAAAAAAGTACATTACTCATTTCTGTCCCTTGCTGTCAGAAAGCATCAGCTGTTTTGGTCTAAGCACAGGACTTGAACTGTAAGTTGTTAATAGTGGAGTAGGAATTTCAGAAGTTAATAGGATTGTGTGATTTGTAAATGCTAGACACCTTGTTATCTTACTATGATTTTTGTGTGTGTGTGCAGTTAGAACAAACTTTTACAAATCAGCTCCAATGACAAATGTCTGTCCTGTTTAACAGGAGTCCGCTTACAGTGAATGAATTCCAAAATGTAATACGGTGCTGTGACTAATGGCGTGGGAACATCACCTGTTTAACAGAGCTGCTTTGGGGATTTCACTTTATGCAGGAAACCCATGTGCTAGGAAGTTTTTCTTAGCCTAAGAACCAGGCTTCCATAGCTTGACCGTGAAGAGAATGGTTTCAGAGACCTTGCTAGCTGGAAGAAGGAATTATCTCAAATAGGTGTTTCAGCAAGTCCTCTGAGAGGATTTTAAGTGTCTAAACTTGGAAGTTAGCTCTTAGAGGCACTAGGTACATGCTTCTGCTGCTGATAATGTGCTCAGCTCTGTTGGTGAGTCAGTCTATAACGGTGGTTGCTGAAGTGTGTTGTGCAGTCAGAGCCTGAGCTTGGTGGAGATTCTTGTTGGACAAGCTTTCATTGAATGGCATTGACAAGTCAATTAGGGACAACATATTTTTAAGGTATTGCTGTGCAATATGATTGTGCAGAACTACTATTCTCAAGGATGCTTGAGATATGGAGAGGGAGCTATATTGCTTTCCTGATCCTCCTGGTGCACTAAATACTTCAGCTGTAGTGTCTAAGCTGGTTCTGGCTACTTACCATGCTGCTCCGTGTGTGTGTAGGTGCTGGGAAGGAACATTAGTGTCTTCCATGTGAATATATATGAGGTTCAGCTGTACTCTGGACTCTTGATAGAAACAGCTTAAACTTTAGGGCTAAACCTTTCTGTTGCTTGTAGTGTGTCTGAGTGCTGGCTGAGAGTGGGAGATGATGTTATCCTGTCACCCGGGTAGATGGAGAAGGAGCTAAAATGCTATTGTAATTTTTTCTCTAGTTTTAAAAACTCTGCTATTAACAGTAAGGGAGGCACGAGGTGTTACAGCCTCTGCGTAGATCTGCACTGTAAGACTGATGCATGCACCAGACCTCAGGCAAAGCAGTTCCCTGGGCCTCTGGTTACGCAGTGTGCAGCTCTGCTGCAGGATTGCCTTCCATGCACTGCACCTCCTCACCATCTTCACAGGTGGAAGAAGGACATGTTTAATAAGTATTAAGCTGCTGTAGTGAATGCTTGAAATAATAATCTCCAACGTGGATTGGCCGGAGAGGCCAGTGGTGGGAAGGGAGAANGATAGATATTAAGCTTCTGTAGTGAATGCTTTAGTATTCACTTCTGTATTCACTTTAGCTTCTGTAGTGAATGCTTGAAATAATCCAACATGGATTGGCCAGAGAGGCCAGTGGTGGGAAGGGAGAAGTGAAGTGAGCAAAGGAGAGAAGTTTTAGGATACGTTATGCTTAAAATTCTGAGGTTGTCCCACTGACAGGCCACATAAAGAATTAGATTTACAATTTGAAGTAAGTTCCATAGTAAAATAATTGGACTGGTGAAGCAATCTCACTCTCACTAAATTGCTTTCCAAGGAGCCTGTCCTGAAGGGGGGCTGGGCAGCTCTTTCTCATATTTGAGCATCCTCCAGTCTCATTGACTTGAGTGGGAATTAACCACATTGAACTCCTCACTGGGCAATTAGCTCCTTAGAGGTCTAACATCGCTGCTGCAAAGTGGTACCAGCCTTTACTTCGTTAGCAGTCATACCCTGTGCTCCTCAAGTCCAGGCCTTAGCGTGCATGTATCACTTAACGGTTCTTTTGTGAGACGTAGTCAAGCATTTTCCTCCTTACTGCTTTCTGTGGATAGGGTCTGTGATCGTTTTGTAACACTGACAGCATCACTTGAGCAAATAGAACATGCAAAATTCTTAATGGAAAATATTTCAAAGAACAGCTCTGTCAAATGCCCATAAGACAGATTTATGTTTTCTTTCTTTTAAGTAGGAAGTGTTTGTTTTGCCTTCAAAAAGGGATGGATGCACTTCAAATTAAAAGAACAACTTAATTAGCATGAAGGATGAATGAGATAATAAATGAGGTAACAAAAGTGAGGTTTTTCTACCTTTCCTTTCCATGAGAGAAGACCTACTGAAATACAGTACATTTACAGTCCTCAAATTACTGAAGCTCTAAATGTTTTTGCTTTCATGATCTCCGTTTGTACTACCACACGTTTTGGGATGATGGATTATGGAGCACTGGGTGTTGAGATGAAGAGAATCAATAGTGTGATACAAAAGATGAAATAACTCTGATGGAACATCAATAAAGGCTAGAAGTTGCCATAGGGATTTGAATCTTAAGGAAGAACTTGAGAAAGTATATTAAGAAGAATTCACTTCTCCCCTTGCACTTGTGTTGTCTTTATTCCATGAGCAAAAGTCACTGGGGGGTTCTTGTCAATTACAGGGGTGGAGAACTTTTTTCTTTTCTGTATGTATGTGGTGCCCACCTCGCTGCCTCCTTGACACAGTGTCTTCTGAGCGTTGTCACAGTATCATTGCTATCTCAGCCCATAGCTGGCATGATTAAAAATGCAGGAGTAAGCTCTTAGAAGCCTTGTGTGCTGTTAACGGGTTCAGCACATGCAAACTGTAGGAAAAGTACAAGAATTTTTATCATGCCTAAGTTAAGAAAACTTAAAAAACTTAAAATCAAAGTTGAGAGACTACTGTTTAAGAGAATGTGTGTTGCAGGCCCATGCATTAGCGTGCAGAACCAGGAGTGTTCCCACTTCCCTCCACCACTGGCAAGTTGTGCAAGAACAATTATAAGACCCAGATTTTGAAGAGTACAGCTTTTGGCGGTTTGTTAGGATGCGGTTTGGCATATCTGGTCTGCAGCAGAGAGAGTCATTTGCTGAGTAACATCCTTTTCAGGATGAAGGTGGCTGTCTCATGCAAAATAGCTACCTGTCTGTTTGTCATGGAGCAGAACTACAGTGCTTGTTTGGGTTATATTTTTCCTTGTGTGTGGACTAAATGAGGTTAGTCTGAAGTAATTCTGAGCTATAAAACAAGAAAATTGAGGAATCCTGGAATCGTTTGTGAGGCAGACAGAAACCCAGGTAGGTGATGGTATAGGGGTGTACTTGATGACTTCTGTTTCTGAATGATGTACGCATTGCAGATGCACAGCAGAACCGTGTTTTCATCGGTAGCTTTCATTAGGATCTTTATGCAGGAGGCACACCTGGAGCTCCACATTAGGTTTTCTGGGCAAAGGTGCTGTTGATGTGACTTAAGGTACCACAATATGTCTCTCTGTTGTAATTCTGAGTGTTCCTGTCCTCATTGTTATCTTCTTGGTTTCCAAATATTTATCAGAACTACTACTACTATTTCTCATTTTCTGCTTGCTGCAATATGCAAACCTCCAAAATTCTGGTTGCACGTTGCATTCTGAAAGGATATTAATTGCTTTTATGTGCATAATTCATACTGATGTCACACTCTGGACCTTAATTAGAATTCTGACTCTATCACTCTCATAGTTTAAAAAACAAATGCTAAATAAACCACATAGCTTTGTCACAAAGATAAACCAAAATGAGAGAGGCAAATTAAATTAGAACCATAAACACTCCTCCTCTAAATTCAAGATACATCTTGAAAAAATGGTAATTTAGACATTTACCACTAAGCAAATATGTGAAAGCAAGACTGTTAGGGTTGAAAACTTCAGCTGCTTCTAAGTAAACTACGAGACTTGCCTACTAAAATGTAAAAATAAAGGTATTAAGGCAAGGTCAGCATCATGATTCTTCTTTTGCAGATCATGTGATAGTTTCTAGCACTGACTTTTAGAGCTGAAATAAATTAATGCAAGGTTTGGTTATATACCTATTTGCTTAGTTCAAAGTCAAACTATCACAAAAGGAAGAAAAGGAATGTACTGTTCTGAAATACATTAACATTATTAGTAATATATTAAAATGCAACATATTTTTTAAAATGCTGCTTTTGTCAAAATACTTGTTTATGTTGAATTCTGTCTTCCAAGGAAGGACTTAATCCAGCAATGCATTTAAATTTATGACTAATTTCAAGCATGAGAACACAGAACTACTCACACTCTTAAAGTTAAGCACAAGATCAATTGGACAAGGTTAATAGCTCTGCTGGGGTGAGACCAAGTGTTCAGCTATAAGGACATAAGTCTGCCAGTCTAACTCATGGGGTCTTTTTCTGCAGTGAGACACCTGTGAGATTTCATCCCATTCAACACAAGAGTGCTGTGGCCAAAGGGTATTTATACTTTAAATCCTAAACTCCAGGATCAGGCCCTTGCCCTTAATATTGCATCACACCGACTTCTTTGGCAGCTTAAGTTTCACAGGGATTCAATGGAGGATGTCCTCTAAGGAAAGCTGCTTTGCAGATATGGTGGGAGAAGGGCCATCAAGGTGAGTAGACAGGCTTGGCTTAGACTAGCATAAGGAGGGAAACCCTGCCTTTTACTGGCTACAGTAGCTGGTTTCCCTGAGTTCAAACCTTGATCTAAATCAGGAAGACTAGGGACCTTACCCCAAGCTTTCCCATGCCACAGATGAGTGTGCTGAGCAGCAAGCTTTTCAGGATTTTTGGTCTTGCTCTGATTCTTTCAGGAGTCCCAGAACCTGAGGGTCTCAATGCACAGTCTGCCTCTAAATCTGCAGGTCTGAGCTTCAGTATTTCTTGGGGAAGATACTTGGGGGGGGATGGACAGCAAGGGATGCAAAACTCAGACACTTCAAAAAAACTTTAGAAGTCACAAAATACAGTTTCTGCCAAAATCTGCTGTATTTCTGAGTGTGACATCAACCATTTTTTTTTGTCTCAACTTTTAGGTTGCTCCTATAATTAAAGAAAGAATGATGAAGAAGGGCAGCATGATGCTTGGGTACCAGCCTCACCAGGGCAAAGTCAACTTCTTCCGCCAGGTGGTGATCAGCCCGCAAGTTAGTCGAGAGGACATGGACTTCTTGCTGGATGAAATTGAGCTGCTTGCTAAGGACTTGTAGCTGTAGCTCTAAGACCAGGTGCTGCTCATATGTGATATTTATGAAGAGACAGTGGCAGCAGCATTCTGGTGCTAATTTGTGAAAGGTAGTAAAAAGCTTGACGTAATTTGGAAACTGTCATTTAATAGAATGTTGAGAGCTTTTCAGGTAGAACATCCCTTCACAGGAAAGTATTTGCTGATGGGGGCTGAGAGTGGCTGGCAGACAGGCTTGCAGCACCACTGCTGCCATTCTGGGAGGGGTTTCCTCAAGAAGGGAGCACTTCTGAAAATGGTGTCTACGTCCCAGGGAGGGCAGCTATTAATGGGGTGCCTGTGCATGGTGTACCTCAAACTGGTCACTTCCATATGCAGACAATACTCCTCTGAAGCTACTGTTAGGAGTAGATTTAGCTCAGCAAGCTTTAAAATGCTAGTTAATACTCTGTCTTCTGTCAATATTTTAGTTTGGTATGTGTTTAAGGGTAGAGGCTTGCTTCGTAATTACACTGGTATGACTGGAAATTGGGAGCTATTATGAAGAGTTCCTCAAGGCCCCTCACTCAGTGGATTGCCCGGGTTCTCCACTGTGAGCACAGGCAGACGGGAGGATGGGCGTCTGGTGGAGTTGTGCAGTCACCATCCTGGGAGGTGACTGCAGCAAAGCCCTGAGCAACCAGTCTTGATCATGCCTTGAGCAAGGTTGAACCCTTCCGACCAAACTGATTTTGTGATTCTATGAAATAGAATCAACTGGCTCAGTCAGTGTTTGCCAATGATGCCCACCCAAAATATCACCACCACTTCAGCAGAGCTGAGAATATTGGAATAGCACTTAGAACTTCTTACCCCTTCGTTAACAGGAGTTACCTATCATTTCTGAATGCCTGCTCACCTTCTTCTGTTTTTAAAGTGTAAAGATGTATTTAGCAGCTTTTAGATGCACTTAAAATTACAACAAAGAAAAAAAAAATACCTGAAAGAAGTGTATTTTTATGCATGGTGAATATATATGAAGAATATAACAAAATGACTTATTTGTCTTGTATTTTCCTAGAGATTTGAGATTACTTGTTCTTATGTTATCAAAGTGTAGTTTATATTTTGGCACTGAAATTAAGGTAGTGGTGATCAGAGAAGGCCTGCCTGTGATTTTAGGATATGAATAGTCTGAATATTTTTGATCAATCTTAAGTTGCAAAATTAAATTCTAAACTTTGTCTTTGTGTTAAGCATTACAGAGTACTTTTGATGTGATTTATTCTACAAAATGCCCTATTTTATAAATATAGAAATGTATTTATTGGGCTGAAGTTCTTGCAGCAAACTAATGGAAATAACCATGTCTTTCACCTTGTAATCAGCACCTACTTACCTTTAATGTTTTGATGTTTGTTCCTCATTCTGTGTTTCAAGTGGCATTGACCAATATGAACCTTTCTGCTATAATGTTTTCTGTCCTGCTGAAAACTGCCATTAAACACAATGCTTTCTTGTTTTTATTTCCTACACTGTGCTAGGATCCAACATTGCATGACATTCCTACTTCCAATCTCGAGGATGAAGGTATGGAAAGTTTAACAAGGTCATGATAACCACGAAGGTGACACTATCAAACTAGTAGATAGGAGCAAGGGTCATCCTGCAGCGCTTGGCAGATGCCTTTAACAGTGTCCTGGAAAGGAATATTCTTGTGCTACTGTAGTGAGCCAATGGACTTTAAGCCAAAACTCACACTGATATTAATATAAAACTGAGTATTGCAGTGTGGTCCCCAGATTATGCCCAGATTGCTTTATAATTTATTGCCTTGTGCTTCTGGCTATACCAGCTACCCTGATCTTGGAAAGCCCCTAAGTAAATTCAGGGCCTGTAAGGCTTCTTTAGCCTCCCAGCCACCTGGGGTCGAGTGGAGGGGATGCAAGGGACGGATGGGATGATTTTGCTGTTACTTCTGAGTTAGATGGGCCTGCCACCTCTTCTCTTTCTCTATTTTGACCT
This sequence comes from Jacana jacana, assembly GCA_013400555.1. Lineage (NCBI taxonomy): Eukaryota > Metazoa > Chordata > Aves > Charadriiformes > Jacanidae > Jacana > Jacana jacana. Next base: position 48,381 of record VZTM01004403.1, read on the forward strand.
TGAAGGGAAAGGCAGAATACAATGTCAGGATGTTTTGGTTATGATCCAGATTCTTGGTGAGCACTTGATCTTTGATTCAGGGGAAGCTATGTCACCTTCCATCAGGTAGGAATTTGGTCCTTGGTGTTTTACGACACTGCTACTATCAAAGAAGTGTTACTGTCTTGTTTCTCATCATGTTGTTCATACATTTCTCTGTTTCCAGATACTGTGACATTTATGGCACCTGTCACACTGAAGTAACACAGTTTGTTTTTGTAGCAGTAGTGGCTATTGTATTTTTAAATGAGAGCAAAATGGAACTTTTTTAATGTTTGCAAAAAATAGGTCTTCAGTAAACATGTGCACTGATTTCTTCCAAGATCTAAGTTAATATTCCAGTGTCATGTGAGTACCTTATCTAATCTCCATATATTTTCTATTATTTCTGACTCTTTATCACATCCCACGTGCACAATAGGATAGTCCCATTTCAGAATTAATGTAATTTTCTCATAGTTGCCTATTTAGAACTGGTATGTGCAAAATGTCTATTTTGTAGCTGGTGCTTTTAATAAAAAGTGAAATAAATGACACCCTTATAAACACAGGCTGTGTTTGTAAGTTCTCAATCTAAAGTCACAGAGATGTATATAAGGAAGGTACCCATGAGTTCTCCATCTGGAGAAACAACAAACTGCCAGCGCAGCTTTAAAATGTGAAACCTCGTTTAACTTTACTTCAGGATGTGGTTTATCCGTGTGCTCTGCCCATGTCATCTTTAATAAATGTCTTGGATGAAAATGTGTCACAATTCATCTTACTCTTGCTTTCAAATGCAGAAGTTATTTTTTTTTTGCAAAAATGGCAATTTTATTTATTTTTTCAGTTGTCTAGCTAGATGGGATTGGCCCATGAGCTCCCTCTCCTAGTTACTGACAAGAACCATCTCTCAGGATGCTAAACCAAGCACTGAAAACAGTGAGGTACAGGTATAAATCAGCGTAGAAACTGATGCATATTTTTGTCTACTTCTAATAATCTTTTTTTTTCAGTAGGAAACAAAGGAAATATTAAGACGGGATGCTGAGGCAGTTTTTGCTCTTAGTTGTGTGGATGCATCTTGTGAGAACTTTGAGCATTTTGTGCTGGATCCATGTACAAAGTCACTCACACAAATCATTGTGCCTGGAACAAGCAGTCCTGGTCTCAGGGCTTCTAATACGATTTTCTGTGATAGATTAATACAAATCAATAGGGTCTGGTTATGTATGATTTTAGTGCTTCTAACTCAAACTGATTTAAGTGGAAGCCCTTACTGGATTGGACCCTGAGTTTTATCACTGGGATCTTTCATTTAGACACTGGCAGTTTGGCATTCAGAACATCTCAGTTTATCTACTTAAGGTTTGTGTCTAGAGAGTCAGATTTATCTTTATTTCTGTGAGATTGAATTGAAACTTATTTTTATTTGTTTCCTTCGGTGATGCATTAAGATGTATTTTCAAGTATCATTTGACCCTTGAAGGACAAGAAATGTCCCTAAAAAAAGCCTGGTAGAACTGGCAGAGCTGTATTCCCAAAATGCCAGGTAAGAGCATGTGAAAACCTGTTGGGTACCTGAGGCTTCCTCATATGCAGAGATCACAGCATTCGTTCATGCTCAAAAGGTTTTCATTTTTAACTCCTTGGGTAGCACGATTTGGCTTACAAACACTGATACAAGGTGTCAAAGGCAGGGAAAAATAATTCAGAAATGCTAAATGCTTAAGTCTGCTTTCCTGTATTATGTCACACATGGGCTCTATGACAAGCCAAGGGTAAGCCAGAAGTGTTATTTTAAGTCCCGTGTTTTTGATGGTGCCAAATCTGCCCAGCCTCTCTCCCCTGCTGGCCACTTCTGTGGCCTTTCAACGGGAGAGTCAAGTGTGGTCATCCTGGAAATCGGCTGTAGGTAAGGCCCATTCACACACCTGCCCTCCTGCCTGTGGCATAATTGGGAAATGCTAATAAATCACTGGGGCTTATAAACACCGTGTCTAGTACAGAAACTGCTAAATATTGCTGCTATTAGATCCCGAAATAATGCAATTGCACACATTCATTATGTCTTAATTGCACATGCTAATTGCAGGTTAGATGCAATCACAGCAGCACCACCTGGCAAATGCACTGTGCAAACCACAAGAAACCCTGGTGGAGGGGTTTTCTTTCTTTAAATTGAATCTGCTCCCCCACAATTACATGTTTTTGCTTCAGATGTACAATTAGATGTTATTGCTCTAATTCTGTAACTATACAACAATCAACCAAAAATGACTTTGAGAAGCAAAACAAAACAAGGAAATTTGCACGGCAGGAGGTACAATAAAGAGAACGTCAAAGGTTTCCAGGCAAACCCACAGAAGGAAACAATGGTCGTGTGAACAATTAACCTCTGGGAAATGTGACGTGCCTGTGTGAATGCCCCACACGGCTCTGCTGCTGAAGTGCTGCAGCTCACAGAACCATCAGAGAACTTGCATATGCCCTGAGACTGCAGCAATCTGTCCCCAGATAGCAGGCTCCATGCAGTGATCCTAGAAAAGCCCTTTCAGAAGCCAGGACACTTTGTAGCGCAGTAATGGGTTTGGTATATATCAGGGTAAAGTTTGTTACAAAGCAGTCTCAGTAATGAAAGTGGGACTGAAAAGGCGGTCTTGAAAAAGTCCAAAAGCAACGACTGTTTAAAGACTTAGTAGGTCATGTATAAATCACGTACAATTGGTCACATTTTTTAAATTCACTAAAAAAAACCTGGTAAAATCTTTATTTTGTGAAAGATAAAGGCCAACAATAGAAAATGAGGGACAAAACCTTAATAGTTCTATCATCAAATCACATCTGTGTTTGAAGTAATTTCTTTCTTGTAAGTAACTTGGAGGGTGTTAATTTCTACAGAGCTATTTTAAAGTGGAAAGCAGGATGAAAGCGCTTGCCACGAAACAGCAGAGGCCCATGGACAATAACATCTGTCTTTGGGACTATGGGGTTTAAATTGTCCTCTGCACAACGCTGTTCATCCAAGAAACTTTCACCCGGTGTGTCATTCTGGGAAGTGACTCCTTAAATCTGGCAGGCACTGGCACTGGCAGCTGCAGCTTTATACATCTTGCCCTTTTTGAGCCAGGTGATATGGATTCTTATTCCTGCTCTGTTTTCTGTGCCCCTTTCAGGCCTGGACATTTTTTTCAGAGGAAGATTTTCAGTTTTTGACACTGTAGGAAAAATGTCAGAGTAGCAAAAGGAGGAAGATTGAAAGCTGAAGGATAAGCAGAGTTCAGGTTAGTGTCTTGGAGTGACATTTTGCCCTTGCTGTCTCAGTAATGGGTTTGTCTGGATGCTTAATCACAGTGCTCTTGCCAGAACTACGGTAGCAGGAACATCCTGGCTTCACTGTGCGCTGCACAGGGTGGGAGACCAGCTTGGCCTTGGGAAACTGGGTAAGAAAGAAATGTTAGTTGTCCTGTTTTATAGAAGAATGATGCACAAGAAACTTAAAACTTCTATTTTTGTGAAAACTTGCACTGTGGCTTTAGAAAATTGTTGAAGGAGTCTCTAACAGGAGAGAGTGGTGAGTGGAAAATGGGATGTAGTGTGATATGGGCTTAGCAGAGGGGAATGGTGCTAGATTGACCAGAGGGCTTGATTGGGAAAAAAGTCTTTTCCAGGCTGGACTCTTAAAGTATTTGATGTATCATTGGGGAAAACTTACATAAGATGGGAAGCAGGAAAGGTAAGGTGGGCAGGACTGTCTAGTGAAAGATGAAAATGAGGAACAAAGTTACCACTCAACTACTGGTATTGACTCTGGGCTAATGTAGCTTCATACTGTCAGCACTGACTCTTTCAGAAAAATTAGACATATATTAATGAAATTTACTCAGAAGCTTGGTTGGAAGTTTCCAAGTTTGACACACATGAAGAACTAGGTGATCTTAAGAGCTTGTTGTAGGGGAGACTCAGTCAAATGAAGTGGTTTTGAGGACTTGTAAAAAACTTCAAGAATTTTTTTTGGATAGAGGTAGGATGTACTGAGCACTTGGAAAACAGCAAATTGTGGGGATAAATACAATGATGGCCTAAATAACAGTGTATGAGCTAAGTAAAATGCCATATTAAGTTATACAGCCAAGAAAATTGGTAGTAAACATCAAAGTGGATTACCTGGAGATGGGCATCAAGGAAGCCCTAGCTGGATGGCCAGCTTGATGGCCAGTCTATCCCCCAGCCTCTATCCCCAGGCTCTGTTGTCTCAAGCTGTGAGCACTGGACAGTGAGAATGTTACTTGTTTTTACAGAGCCAAAGAGCAGCGCTGCCTAGTCGTGTGCTCCATCTGCTGGTGTGTCCCCAAGTAACCAACTTGGGCCAAAGACAAGGATGTCCATTCCAAAAAGCACTCCTGGACATTGTGCATGTGGCAGAGGAGGTAAGTAAAACTAAAACTTCTTGGGATTTTTCAGACCAAAATGATTTGTCAGAAAACATTGCTTTGGTTTAGGCTGTCTCCTGTGAAAACATTGGACTTCAGTGGACTTTAGGGAAACATATGCAGACCTGTGATCATTTCTTGCCATCCTGCCTAAATAGTGATGGGAATATATTTCTATGCTGTGTAACCCACGATGACGCAGGTGGATAAGGGAGAACTTTGTAGAATAGGGCTGATGGTTGAACTCGATGATCCCAAGGGTCTTTTCCAACCTAAATGACTTGATTCTATGATTTGGGGCATCCAAGTTTAGCAATGGGGAGCTCAAGGGACTATGAAAAATGCACTTCCCTGCCTCTGAGACCCCCAGCTCAGCAGTGATTTCTTACCCTTGCTCTTTACTGAGGTTAAAAAATTGAGTCAAGACCATACAAACCACTTTTAAGCTGGCCTCAGGGTCTGAGTTTCCAGACTTGATTCTGAAGCAATCCAAATGTCGGGATTTTTGGAAATTTTCCTTTTCACAAGAAGGATCAATGTTTTATGGTGAGTTATGAAAGAGGATGTCCTGCCCCCCTGCCCTTACACATTTTGGAATTTCCCCTAGGACAAAATTTCCAGCTTCTTGACCACCCTGAACTCAGACCTTTGAAGACACAGACTGAACATAAAACTGCAACCCCTGTGGCAGGAAAGGATCTCAAGATGTTATCAAGACTATATGACCTGCATCCTAAGATAGGGTCAGTGATACCAGGAAACTAGTGTCTAACCTTTGCCTAGTCTGTAATTCGTGATGAAAAATGACTGGACATTCTGCAGCCTTCCCATGAGAGTTTCTTAAGGGATAATCTAGATTTTTCCCTGCTGTGCTTGATCCACCCACCATGATTAGGGACAACACATATTTTTCCTCCTTGCAATTTCTGCATCTTCAAAGGTTGATTATTTTATTGCTCCTTAATTATCTGCTTTTTCTAGTTCTGAATTACAGTAATTCCTCCCATGTTTCCTCAGAGACCATATTTCTAAGTATTCTGATTATTCTGCTGCCCAAACCGAGACAAATCAGTCCTCTGAAACCTTGCCAGGGTTTAAAGGACGGGCAGGATTACTTTGTACATCTCTCAACCACTGCTGCTGCTTATACATCACAGTATGATGTTCACCTCCTTTTGTACCAGCAAGATGTTATTGAATCTTGTTAGATTTGTGATCTGCTCTGAGCACTAGAGCCTCTTTGGCTGACTGCTCTACATGGCTTTTCCCCATGAGGCATCTGTATGCTTAATTATGCCTTTTTAAGTGTTCCCACTAAAGAGGATCATGCTTTTTCATCAAGCACAGCATAATGCTTTGCTTTGACCAGCCTCAAAGGAGGTGATTGTCCCATGCTACATTGCACTGGTGTGCCCCCACCTCAAGTGCTGTGTGGATTACTGTGTGCAGTTTTGGGCACTTCAAGACAGACATCAAACTATTAGGGTGTATCCACAGGAGGGCGACCAAGGTGGTGAAAGGTCTGTAAGTCTCTACGGCTAGAGTTATGAGGCATGGATGAGGTCATTGGGCTTGTTCAGCTTGGAGGCAAGAAGGTTGAGAGATGCCCTCATTGCAGTCTACAACTTCCTCAAGGTGGGCAGTGGAGGGAGTCATGCTGATCTCTCTCTGGTGACCAACAACAGGACATGAAGAAATGGGATGAAGCTGCATCTGGGGAATTTCAGACTGGACATTAGGAAAAGGTGCTTGTCTTGGTACAGAGGGGGATGACATCTGTTTGAATTTGGAGGTAGATGCATACTCCCATTTTATGCAGGAGAGTAACAGTAGTCAGAGACAAACATGAATGGATCTGGGATTGTGAGGATGAATTTCATCCAAATCAGGCAGGCTGAAAGAAGGTGACATATCTATGTGTTTTTCCTCCTGTCTTGTCCAGTGCTGGTTTGAGAATGAATCTTTTATTGACTGTTTGTAGGTACAGAGAAGACTGATAGACCCAAACAAGTTTTAAACATTTGGCCTTTCCAGCCACCCTTCTTTTCAGTTATGTGGTTCTTCCTGTAGGGATTTATTTTCTGTTTTGTTTGGGTTGGGGTTTTTTATGTTTACCTTCATGAAAAATACCCTCAGTATTTAGTTTGTTGGGTATCTTTAGAACTGGAAGACAAAGATGGTGCTCTGGTCCTGGAGTACTGAGCCTCATGTGCTCAGTACAATCATGTAGGACATATTTGCATAGGACATTTTAAAAAAAAGAGCTCCTATCCCCTGTCCGATTAAGAGCCCTTCCCCATAATTATTGTCTTCAGGAAGGCATTACGTACAACTCACAAAACCTATATAATTTTAATTACTCCTTGAAGACAATTAAAGCCATTATTTGAAAATGCAATTCTTACCATGAAGTATGGCAAAATGGAGTGAAAAGCATACACAAGTTATTCATCAGAGCATTTAATAGCCTCAAGTTAATAATTTTATTATTTCTAAGAAGTGTGGTACAGGCAAGAACCATGGTACAAGGATTGTGAGGGAAGGTATTTGCTCTATAGCACTCAGGGATTCAATTGCTAACGCACTGGCTGCACATAGAGAAAAGGAGATGAAAAAGATGAACATCGTCATTTGACCTCTCTGACCCTGTATCAGAAGATTATTTCATGTATTTGTCCATGACATAAATTTCCATTGATTTTGCACATCAGGGCAAGTAGTGCAAGAATACAGAAGTCCAGCCAACCAATCCATGTGGAAATCAAGACTCACTAAGGATTGTCAAAATGCTCAGTGAAAAATTGAAAGGCAAAAATTTAATTATGAAAATTAGTTGTATTTCTCACTAGGATTTTTGAACCTGATGCTCTGTATCATTAGCACCAATGTGAAAACATGTAAAGTAAAACCACCACTCGTTAAGCGGGTCTGTGCACTTCCATGTGTTGGTGGGAAAAGCACATTGTTTGTGTTAAACATCTTGTTTATAATCCATAGATGTCACAGGTTAAAGAACTGAAGTCAAACCTAGTGACCTCAGTAGTGTTACAAGGGGCAAGGGGATGGGCTTAATCATAGAATCATAGAATGGTTAGAGTTGGAAGGGAATTTGGAGATCATCAAGTTCCTACCCTCCTGCCCTGGGCAGGGACACTTTCCACCAGACCAGGTTGCTCAAAGCCCCATCCAGCCTGGAACACCTCCAGGGATGAGGCAGCCACAACTTCTTTGGGCACTCTGTTCCAGTGTCTCACCACCCTTACAGTAAAGAATTTCTTCCTGATATCTAACCTAAAACTCCCTTTTTTGAGTTTAAAACCATTACCTCTCATCCTATCACTACAGTTCCTGATAAAGAGTCATCTTTATCTGGCTTCCACTTGGACATTGAACCATTAACTGCAGCCCTTTGTGTGCAACCATCCAACCAGTTCCTTATCCACTGAGTGGTCCATCCATCAAATCATTCCAGTTTTAAGAACAGGATACCATGTGAGACAATGTCAAATGCTTTGCGTAAGTCCAGGAATACGATGTCTGTTGCTCTCCCCTTTTCTACCAATGCTGCGGCAATATTGTAAAAGGCCACCAGATTGGCCAGGCATGACTTGCTCTTGTTGGCTGTCACCTACTTATTTTCCATGGGCCTTNGCCTTGGCTGTCACAAATCACCTACTTATTTTCCATGGGCCTTAGCAGAGATTCCAGGAGGATCTGCTCCATCAATTAGTGTGAGTGAATTGGTGTAAGCCCACAGAGGCACCCAAAGTAGGCCTTATCTCTCCGAGCTTCATCTCTCCCACCATTCACTGCCAGAGTTCGGGCTCCCTCATGGCTCCCCACAGGAAAGGGCCTGCCCTGCCTCAGGAGCCAGTTTTAGGCCAATCTGCTGACATGGTGAGGGTGGTGAAGCCCTGCTGCCTCGCTCACTCTCAGGAGAGTTTTCCTGAGAATGTTTTACATTGAAAAGTGAGCCGAGAAGTTTTCCTCTAGAGCTAATAAAACCAAATTAGGCTCTTCTCCAGATCAGGAATGAATTTTGTCTGGTTGTGTGTCATGGATAAAGTAAACAGTTTATACTTGAGCAAAGGCTGTGTTTAAGTATGGCTGAATCCTGTTTGGTTTACTGTCATTAACCTAAACAATTTATAAATGGATGAAGTAAGTTAATTTAAATTCTTTCTCCCATTTCCTATGGCTTTGTTAAGATTAGGGTCCTAAAGCAACCATCCCAGAAATTATTTCAAGACAAGCAAATTAATGCTAACATTCTTACATTAAAATGAAAATGCTTTTTTTTCTTCTTTTTCTTTTTTCCTTATTTAATAAGGCTTACGTATCCTTTCCAGAAGTGCTCTGGCTAAACAACCTGCTGCCTAATGGGAGATGCCATTAATGCCTTACAACATGGGAGCATTTCACTATGCCATTCAAAACATTACAAGAAAAATGTCAGTCTAATCCCCTGCAAATTGCTCCTGCAAACTCCTCCTCAGTGGTGAGGCTGAAGTGTCGGTGATGGCATGTTACAGAAATATTGCTCCTGCTTCTCACATGGGGATTAGAAGAGCAAGAGGAGTTGTAGCCAAAGCACATGAGCAAGTCTGTGTAAAAGTGTACAAGGCTCAGCAATTGGAAAATTAAAAATTCTGGTATGAGATTTATGTCCTGTTCAGAACCTTTTAGCTAATTAAAGGTATGACCTACTTTCCTCTGCCTCCAGGAGCACTGGGTGGCTGATGGAAAGTGAGTATCTCAGTTCAATACTCTGGCTTTAATTTCACCAAAGGAGGAAACCTTACCTTTCCAGCCATAAGGCTGAATTCCAGTATCAGCAGTTACCATCTTTCACAAGCTAAGTGCTTCTCCTTAGGATGGGCTGTTCCTGACTATGCTGGCTGTTAACCCTTGTGCTGCAAGTTACAATTCTTCCTGGTGGCAGCACCACGTGGCTGTTTTTCTTGGTGATGTGTTTTGTATTTGCTTTTACCAGAGCCTTTCTCTGACAGCCTTTAGTTCAGTTTTCTTGGCTCAAAGATGAAACACAGTTTCTTTCATTCCAGATATTCATCTATCTGGTATAAAAAGTTTTGCTCTTTCAAAAAACGGTGGTTTACTTTAAATGATTCTCAAACAATTGTTGCAATTATGCACTGAAAGAGCCCCAATTAGGCCTTCTATTTTCTTCTCAATCTCTGAAGCAAACAACCTTTGGCACTTGTGAGTCTAGGGAGGCATTTCTTATACACTGTCAAATGATGCATTTCCAATTTAATATCGATATTTTTATAATCTTAGTAGCTAGTCATAGCATAGACAGCCGTGGTAGATAAGTGCAGAGATCCTCTCAGCATTCACCTACATCTATAAGGAAGTCAGTAAATAAACCCCCAGCCTTTAAAAGCTAAACATTTGCAGCCACAGACAGCAGACAGAGAGATGTTTATTTGAGGAGAAGTTTATACTGTCTTCTGTTTGAGGACTAGAAAGACAGTTTTCACCTTCAAGCAAAAGCAGGAATTAGATGCAATCAATATCTGCTGTAAAACATTTTCTAACCTTAAATGGTCTCCTGCAAGGTTGAAGCATGAAGACCCTGGCATGTTTCTAACAGAAGGAAGTCTATTTCTGGAGCTCTTTGTGGGAGATGGAAAGTGCCGGGTTTGGACTTTTGGGGTGGTGGTGAGGAGTTCCACTTCCATTGCTCCCCATGCAGCTCTGGTACCACACCCTGCATCCCATGTTGGTTTAGCTCATCCTAAAATAAGACCCTGCCCTAAACCCCACCTGCAGACAGACAGCTGGTGGCTGAGGCACGCTGTGAAATCCAGAACATTTCAGAGGTTCCTCACGTCATGCTGGCAGGTGAGTGATCACCAGAAAAGCTGGCTGCAGGGCTGTAAATGTTGTAGGGGTGTTTCATTCCTGTCTCAGGGCGTGGGATTCATGGGGGGCAGTGAGAGTCAAAGGTGAAGCAGGGGTGGGTAGTGTGAATCACTTGTGTGGATGACAACCAGTGGAAGCTTGATGCCCGGGGTGATTACAGTGTGGTCATTCTTGCCAACTGGGTACTAAGGAAACAGCTCTGGTGCAGGGAGTCTTGTGCAACCACTCAGGCTGGAGCAGAAAGCCAGTGAGTGTAGCCTGTGGACTTCCCGCCATCTCCATGCAAATTTGTTAGATGTATGTATGATGTGTATTTCTTTTGGGCTTTGCTGCTGCTTCATCATCACTCCTACACTAAATAAGCAAAGTAGCAGTGTGTCAAACAGATGTATGCAGTGAGTTTACCTGGGTGCTGTTTCCAGAGGAGGGAAGACCCTTGGGGTCAGGATGGTCCCTGTTCAGGAGTGGAGGGGACTGGGGTGGAAAGGGTTGCAGCAGGAAGGACAAAGCTCCAGCCTGAGTGGAAGCAACAGTGAGATGCCCTTCGGGCAGTCATGCAAGGCTGAGCTTGATGTTTAAAACCCACTAGCTGATACAGATCTTGTTCTGAAACACAAGTACCATGAGTTGCTTTCATGGCAGAAAGACCAGTGCATTGATCCAAAAATGGAGGAAGGAGGGAGGGCACTGCAGCCCCCTTCCAGGCACCTGACGAGGAGGTGAGGAGGAGGAGGAGGAGAGGAGCAGCCAGGAGGGGACGGTGGCCTGGTCTTAAATCCACAAATGGGTGAAAAAAGAGAGTGGGCGAATTGCTTTTTGTTTCCTCTTCCACAGGAAAGGCTGGCTGCAGTGGAGGGAAGGGGGTGTCTTCTGCTATGAGCGCTCCCATGTGAGCAGATTTGAGGTGGCTAACCTGGGAAGAGACGGCAGGAATCTGCCTGCTTTCACAGGGCAGCACATTTATGAAACCGACATTTCAGCAGTGAGTGAGTGATCATGCAAGCTTGGTCAGGTTGTCATTTTATATTTTTTTTAAGCATTTAGCTACATAAATGCAACTGGCTGAAGAGATTGGTCCATCACCGTTATAACTGAGCAAATCACTCCCAGCAAATAATTTATGAGCTGCCTTTTGCCTTTTCCTCTTCATGAAGTGATTAGATGATGCTCAAAGCAGTCATTAGTCAAGAGTTTTAAATGTATTTCCTGGGATCGAGGCTTACAGTTTGGTCATATTTCAACAAACCTCTGACTTTGTCCTCAGCTTTCTGCCCATGAGCAAGGCCTTTCAGCTGCTGGAGGTTAAAAACAGGTGAGAGCTGCCAATAGGTCAAAACACTGTGAGGAAATGGGGTCCGTAAAGCCAGGCTGGGACACCATGGGCGCAGGCCAGCTGAGTCATGTGGTTCATGCTGGGAAATGTAACCCCCATGTAACCCCAGGACACAGGTGCCTGGAAAAAACCTCATAAGAATCCCCCAGTAAGGTGCACAAATTATATCAGTGCAGGATGAGACAGAAGTATTTTTGCACACCCCACCAAGAGCTTTCTGAAAACACACATGGTGTTCACACACTTGCGTGAATGTTTGCCAAGTAATAAGCAGCATGAACGCAGCCAAACTGCATTCAGGAACAACCACCAGACAGTCTGGAACAGAATTCACTCCATCTTCTTCGTGGTCAGAGGGAAAAATTGGCATAGGCAGCATTTTATTAAAAACATAATGCCAAAAAAAAAAAAACCAAACAAGTGAGAGAGAGAGAGTTAAGGATCCATCTAGGCATTAATCAGTGTTCCTCTGGAAGAGAAGAAAGCCCTTGGGTCCCAGCACAGCTGGCTTGACAAGAGGACACCATTGCAGGTGTGCTGTATGTGGCTCAGCTTGTTTCCAGGAGCATTCAGAGTAATGATGTCTTCATGCCTTTCTTTTTCTCACACCCCACCCTGCCCCCCTGCCTCCCAGAGCTGAGTCATGATTTTTTTCTCTTCTTTTATTGTTCCTGTCTATTCCAGTAGCAGTTGGGAATATCCCAGAAGGGGGTGAAATGCCAATTGTGCCAGGAATTCTGTGAACTGGTACCATGGAGGCATGCTACTATGAGAACCTTTGCCATTCAGTTTAGACTGTTGCTTGGTCCAGTAGCCAACCCAGGGACTGCCTTGTGCAGTGCACAGATGGAGCCTCCTTGCTGTGTATCCTGGTGACAAGCTGGTGATTGACATACTAATTTAGAGCTGCTCACAGAAGGATGTTGAATATCTTATACAGGATAAAAACAGGTGGGTAAAAGCTGTCATTGAAAAAAATATTAAAAGAATATAGTGTACCTATTTCATGACTGAAAGGTCTCTGGAGTTTGGCTGCTATGGTTTCTTAATACACTTTATATGTCTTTTTCTAACACTTGTTTGCCTTGTTATGCCAAAAGAACTTTGCGTTTGAGCCAGTGTAAACAGGATGTCTGAGGTGTGGCCACTGCCACCAGTGTACCAGAAAACTAGTGATGCTAGGCTTGTCTGGGGCTCAGCAGGGTGCTGCTAGACCCCACAGAGGTGTGGGCAGTGAGGCTTTGCCTGTCCATAGGGAAGCTGAGTGCTCTTTTGTATGTGGTCTTTGCTGCAGGAATGGCAAAGAAGGGAAAGCTGCACTATTTAATGCTTTCTGGGGAGGGGGAGATGGTAGAGCATCCCATCATCCCTCAATGTCAGAGCAACTACAGCAAGATTGGTGCTGGCCATGCTGCCTTGCAGCTGGTGGAGGTCCTGTCCTGACCTGTCCCCACTGCACCCTTGGCAACAGCCCTGCAACAAGGCTCCCTGCAGGCTCCTCTCTGCTGTCCCCAGACAGCTGGTTTCAGCTGGCTGAGGGTCATCCTCTCTCTGCTGCTTGATTTATAGTCTGGTCATACAGGCCAGTGGGTACCTGCCTTAAAGGAAGAGCTGGTCACCTGCAGCTGTCTGCCAGAGGTGGGGACTGGGAGCTGGGGGCATCTAGGCAGCGCCTGTTTCCCAAAGCCCCCTTTGCCAGCTTTAGACTAGAGGTGGCCAGTCTGCTTTGCACCACACCTGACTTTGACTGTGTGTTGCACTGTACTAGAGCAGTGGGTGCCCAGAGAGGCTGTGAAATCATTAGCATTGAGCATACTCAAAATTCAGCAAGGTCTTGAGTAATCTTCTCTAGCTACCTGTTTTGAACAGGGTCCTGGACCAGACAACCAGCGCGCAGAGCACCTGGTTAGCCTTCTAGCTTCAGTTAGTCTGCAGTTCTGCTTGACTCGTGAATGAAGACCCCATCTGAAGGTACAAAAGAAGATGCTCATGCATCCAAGCTGAGCTCTGGTGGAGGTTTGTGGCATCAAATTACATGCCCTGGAAAAAGAAATGGTGGTGCCTGGAGAGTCTCAGATGCCTGCATCAGGCACTGGTGGACTGCATCCTGTGTAAAGCCTTAGATTCAACCTAAGTCCCTTTGAGGAAATTTAAGGGGAGGAAGGGGATGGGGCGGGGAGGGNAGAAAAGGGAGGTATTTCGTTCTTTGTTTATGTGGTGTTTGTGTTCTGCATGTGTTCCATGGGGAGGGGTATCAGCTTAAAAAGGTGAACATGGGGTGGAGAGCGGTAGCTGTAAGGCACAAACACATTAATCATACACTTCCCAGTGACACAGATTTAGTGGGTTGTCTTCTGCCTTACTCTAATACCAGCACCAAACCAGCTGAGGTTTAACTAAGGCCTTATCTGCACTGAGGAACGAGCAACCTAGAAGTAGGAGAGCATCAGCTGCAAACTGTCTTCACCTCCCCTCCCCTGAGACTACGGAAAGTTTTACACTCCAGGGGCTAATGGGCCAGCAAGTTTGGGTATCTGCTAGTGCTGTTCTGCTGAAGGTCATGGTGGAGACTGGGGAAAGGAGTCATTAGAAAAGCAGGACACATGCAAAGGCCACTGAACGTGCTCAGCATGAGAGTCGGGCACAACCACCTGAAAGGAGGTTGTAGCAAGACGGGGGTTGGTCTCTTCTCCCAAGTAACAGGTGCCAGGACAAGAGGAGATGGCATTAAGTTGTGCCAGGGGAGGCTTAGCTTGGATATTAGGAGAAATTTCTTCACAGAAAGGGTTATTAAGCATTGGAACAGGCTGCCAAGGGAGGTGGCTGAGTCACCATCTCTGGAGGTATTTAAAAGATGTAGCTGTGGTGCTAAGGGACATGGTTTAGTGGTTATTCGGCAGTGTGAGGTTAATGGTTGGACTTGGTGATCTTAGAGGTCTCTTCCAACCAAACACTCTTGTTTAGGAAGAGCCCTCTCCCTCTTCTGCACTCTCCCAAGATGAAAGATGAACTGGAGTTGGTGTTATTTGTGCCAATAAACATTTGATTTATACAAAACAAAACAGACAAAAAAAAAAAACAACCAAAACCCAAACAAACAAACAAAAAAGCCCCAAAACAAAAACCAAAACAAACCCCAAACTGTTTCCAAAGCAAGGTAAGTGTTTGAAACATTTGATATACAAGAGTATATAATTGTTCACATTCCTATTTCATACATGATGTACAGGTGAAATATTCCTTTAGAGAATAAAAATTTTCCTTTACATGTAAGTAGTGAAAAAACCAAACCAAACCAAACCCCAACCATTAAAAACTGTCAGTATTGTCGGGAACTACCGGACGCTGTTCCCTGACCTTCAGCCTGGATGGGAGAGGAAGGGGCCGCGCCGTTCCCTCTCCCCCCCGCTGCCCCCCGGCTCCGGGCAGCCCAGGCGCCGTCGCGTCGCTAGAGGGCAGCGGGCCCCGCCAGCGCCTCCGCTCCCCCAGCTCCTGCTTCGTACAAACACACCCCAACGCCCCCGCCAGCACCACCCCCACCCCATCAAATCGGACATCGCATCCTCTGCAGTCCACTGCAGCCGTTGAGGCTTTGCCCTGTTCGGGTTAAATATTTGTGAGTAGTTCGGTTAAAATGAAAAAAAAAAAAGGCAGATACAAAACCGTTTCAAATAAAATATTTGACATGATAAATCTTAACTCCTATTTGAATAAGCATGATTCCTACGGACGTATGCGGCGGTGTCTTCTTGAGATATGTTTGTCTGTCAAAGGCGTTTAATAAATGGTGCCCGATACATCCCTACAGGACTGGTTTGTGCTGGCTCAATTTATGGTTTCCAAGACTCACTCACATGCCATGGGAAAGGAAAAAAGTGGAAAAATCATTGCAAAAGTCCTAAAGATAAAATTGTTAGCACTTATTAAATACATTGCTGTCATGTAAATAGACCCAACGTGATGTCAACTGTCTTAAACGTTTTGGAGAACTGAAAGAACGTAAGCAATATCTGAGGGCTCTTTTGGGGCTAAATCCCTCTTGGGTTTGGGGTTTTTTTTCTGTTAATTGCTGGTTTGCTGAGGGCAGCCCTGTATGCAAGCAGTGCTGAGGGCAGGGTATGCCATTAAGCTAATGCTACAGAGCTTTCCCTCACCTTGAAGTCCCTTTTGCAAAATTAAAGGCACTGGCTGTTGTCTCTTACTTTCCTCTAGCAAGCATGGAGCAGAGTCAGACTGCGGTGCCTCAAGCAGTTAGACAAGCTGTATAGGGGGAAAAAAGAAGTTTGTTCTTACAGCAATCAAGGTAAAAGGAAGGGGGGGAAAAAGTTAGTATTGCCTGCACTTAGACTGTACAGCAAATATAAACCATCTGCTTGGATTATTGCTGGCCCTGTCTTGTTTTGTATGGTTCGGGGGTGGGAGGAGGGGACAATTCATCCCTCTGATATTTGGCCACCTGCTTGGAAGCAGCACGAACTCAAAGCACTAAACATATAACACCAGTGACCTCTGTATTGAAACCACCCATGGGAGGGACCAAACCTCCTCGCCCTCCTCTTCTGGGATGCTGTGAGAATCTTGGTGTTAAGGTGAGAGGGCAAAGGCCTCCCCAAACCTTCCAAAATGTGCAGCAGACAGGACCATGCAGACAGGTACAACTGCAAGGCCTAACTGGCCTGTCTGCTCAGAGACTGCTCAGGCCACTGGGAACTGCAGGGCCACAGCTGGTTGGTTACAGCACGTGCTTTGAGAGCCATCTTCTTACTGCCTGTTGTTCCTCACGTTTTGGCAGAGCGCTTAGTGCACAATTGCTGATGGTGTGCTTTGCCAGTCCCCAGGCTCCCTCCCGAAGGGGGAGGGATCTCTAATGCACTGGTAATTTCCTGAAAGCACCTTTTTTTTCTTAACATATTTTTTTTTCAGAGCATGGCTGTTTATAGATAGATATATATAGATATATATATACATACACACACATTTTTTATATGTATATATATATATATAAAAATAGCAATTTCATAGTTATATACAGGCATTAATAAAGTGCATAATGTTATTGGCTATTTTCAAATCTCATTTCCTGAGGAAGTGCTAACATACATAGCTCCTCCTACGACATGATGCCGGCAGCCAGTGCTGGGGTATGACACCTACTCCCCAGCTTTTAATTCCCGCAAATACACCTCCCTGTCTGAAGCGGGAGCCTAAAGGGAGTAGTGACAGCCTCAGTCCGCCAGGAAGCACGTCAAGGCACTGATCGAGACTTCTTCCTTTGCCAAGGTGAACGTGTCTAGGAGTGACTTCCCTCTGTTTCAGAGCTCTTGGGTTCACACTACTTGGCGGTGGTCACAGAGCCATCTTCAGGGATCTTCTCCTCTGAACAGCTTCTTCCCGAGAGCTTGTCATGATGCTTGAACTCACTGAAGCGCTCCACCACGCACTGCGCTGTGAGACGGGCCTCAGGGTCGTGGTCCCAGCACTCGATAAGGGTTTCGCACACCATCTGGATGCCCTGCAGAGAGCACAGAGAGAGCAGCCGTGATGAGGCCAGTCACCACCAAAGATCTTGTGTGAGAGCTGCTTTAGTGCCCTCGGAGGTTTGGGGCAGTTACTGGCATGTGTCCTGAGATGCTTTACGGGCTCTACTGCTACTGTCATGGGGGCATAAATATTTTTTTTTCTTCTTTTAAAGAAACCCTAATACAATATTTTTAGCACTTCAGTCGTTACTGTAATTTCCCAGCATATATTCTGATACTTTATAACAAGGAAAAAAAAAAAAACAAAACCCTGATGCTTTGGACTAGGTATAGAATCAAGTGAGGCTTCTTTTTAGTAAATCTCATCAGAATTCTTGCACAACATGGTTTCCTGGTTAAGCCATTCCTTTGCGTGTCTGAATTCTGCTTGGGTTTTTCGCACAGAATTCTGATTGCCAGTAATGTCAGGCCCTACATCAGCCCTTTATGAATTCCTTGCAGACTTACTAAATCTAAGTGCAAATATGGGCCACAGTCCCACAACCACTTCAACACGTCACTCACAGATGTAGCTATTTAACATGTTTACAGGAGCACAAAACAGTTGCATCTCTGCACTGCATTTTATAAACATGAGGTATTTGCCAGGAAATTGTGTGCTTTGCTTTATGACACTAAAAGCCCATTAAGTAGGATTTATCTTAAACTTCTTATTTAAAAAAATAACATTTCACAACACTGCATTAATTGCATAATTTGCCTAATTGGTGATGTTGACTGATGTCAATGTTAATAGCATAACGTTATTGTCTGTATACAAATAACATTAGTTTTCCGTTGGCATTGAAATTACAAGCAGTAAATTAAATTAAATATTAAACATTAACTTGGAATCAATAGTGCAACAAATCTCATTAACAGGGCAAAAATTGTAATATGTAAATCCATTCCAGAATTTTATCATGATGAATAATGAGTTTGTTACAAAAACATGACTGCAGAGGAAGGAAATGAATATGGAAGAGCTATTACAGTAAGAGGAACTTCTGTGGAGTTCAAAGCAGATCCTCAGCTGCTGGAAACTGTCACAGCCCCACGGAAGCCAGTGCGTCACTGCATTCAGCCAGCACAGTGTGACTCGCTGAAGGGATTTAGGGGACGGGAAGGGAATTAAATCTACCTTCATTGAATGTCCTGTGAGTGTTTCCAGGCATCCATTTCCTGCCTCAGACTCTTAGCTGAACCCTGTTCAAGCCAGGTGTGCCCACCCTGGTGACATGCAAGTGTAGATGCATGCTCCTCCCAGTTGGTGGGGTGCCCTGTACTGGGGGCAGACCCGAGGTCTGGGTTTTACCTGGGGAAGAAATCTCCGGAGTGCAGGAAAGCTAGGTCCAAATCTGTGACCATTTTTACTTGCTCTGTAAACCCAGAGGTGACAAAATTCACAGTGTATCTTACAGCTGTGCTCCATGACCTTGACCTGCAGCCCTCCACACACTCAGACTTGCTGCCTGAGAGCAGCTGCTGGTCTGCCCGGTGGGGGACCCACGAGGATTCTGCCCAGTGCTTCCCCACACAGGCAACCCGGGCATGCTGGCCCCTACCCCTGCCACTACAACTGCCTCTGCATGAAATGACCTCCTGAACACTTCTCTCCAAGGCCCAGCCAGCAGTATTGCCTGTTTCTACATAATGTAGTGCCAGCAGGGGTAGCCCTGTACTGACCATAGATAAGTCTCTGGGCCACCTAACACTGCCCCAAGCCAGCTTTAAGTGCCAGTGACTTGCTTTTAGGGGCCTTCATCACCTCCTGTTACACATATCATCTGACTATTCCCAAATGCAGAACAGAAATATTTGCTGACCTTCTGCCTTTGCATTAGCATATGCAGTAGCTTTCTTTTATATCCAGCAGTAGATTGGTACTAAGTTAGATTTCCTTTTGCTTTTGAAAAAACTTTGATTAGCCTCAAGTTCGCTGACCACAGATTTTCCTGGTGTTCCTGTTTCCCTAAGCAGGTATCTACCCTTATTTAAATTTTTTTTTTTTCATGTGTGAGACCATGTCTTTTGAATATCCTGAGAAATGACCTCATACTTTTCCTAATCTTAAGCATTTTCTACGATTTTTTTTTTTTCTCCCAGATGATCTGGCTCAGGATTCTTTTCTGTTTTGCTAATTGGGCTCTTCTAAAGTACCACATATGTATTACCAGTATGGATGTCATTTTCCCTTTGTGGAAAACACACAGCTGCAGTTGACTTATAATCCCTCTTACTAGTGCATCCACAATTTTTATGAGATTTCTGCAATAAGTTCTTTTCAATAAAGATGAACATTAGTTTAATTTCTCCTTCCCCGTTCAATTTACTGTTTAGAAGATGCTTGTATCTATGGCTCCTAAAAATGTCAAAGGCTTTTTAGTACAGGTAATATCTGATATCCAGGTGTCTCTCAAAATACAGCTTTCCTCCCCAATTAAAGGCCCCTCCTCAATAACCCTGCTCATGACAGATGATTACATAAGGAGAAAGTCCCTGTGGTCCAGGAAGGTGCTGCACTCTGCCATAGTTATCAGGCAGCAGATGCGTTCTTCATTGGGAAGATGATGGATTTTGGCCACTCACTTGGCCTTTCTTAAGTGGGTGTTAGACTGATTTTAGCATCTCAACTGAAATGAAAACGGGAGTGTTACATTGCTCCTGATGGAAATACTAGCTGATCCTGGGCCTTTAAAAATGTTCACAATGTTTTCTTTTTGTCTGTAAAGACTACTCAACATCATTGACAAGTCTCACTACTTCTCTGATATGATTCTCATTTTATCTCTACTGATAAAACAGCCCAGAGCAAAGATGAAGAAATGCAAGCCTTTGGTTTGTTTCCATGCAGTTTCAGCTACTGAGAAATCTGCTATGACCTTGGAAGCATGACCTCGGTGCTCATGGATGGGGAAAGCTGACAGAGTGCTTCACGACATGCAAGGGACACAGACTGCTAATGCAAACCTGAATAAAACCAGACTGGCTTGCTGAAGACTCATTTCCCATTTTTCTTAAACCTGTCAACAGCTGGGATTCAACTATGACGTGTCTCCATGATAAAGCACTGAGATTTGTTTTCTCTGCTGAAGGGGCCCATATGCAAAGTTGTTCTCTTTGACCTTTCAGAGCCTGCACAGAGGGAGCTGTAAGGCCCTGACTGTACTGTGGCTGCCTGGATGGCTGTCAGATCTTAGATTTCCAATCTTTTCGTTTGGATCACTTTTAGATTATGCTGGTGGGCAGCAGAAATCTCAGGGCTTTGAGGCTGGCGTGGTGCAGAGCACTGTGGTGTCTGAACCACGGCAGCACTGGTGTCACCATGGGACAGAGCTCTAATCTGTGCAAAAGAGAGGTCCAGCCTGTCAGGCAGGACACTGAACTAAGGCTCAGGCTTCAGGCAGCAGCTAAATGCTGCTCACACATGGTGCTCTTACCTGATGGTTAAGCCAGGAGCTGGGGATCTCGGGTCGCCCTCTGTCTCTGAGGACGTTGTCCTTCATGCTTTCCACGCAGGGGTGTTCTCGCACTTTAGAGCCAAACGGGGGCTCGTACTCTTTCACTTCTGCCAAGACAATAAGCAAACACAAGGGTATTCAGCTGGGCTGCACTGGTGCCAAGTGAGAAGGGAGCTGGCTGTTCTCTGGAGGAGTAGAAGCTGCTGATTAGCTGCTCAGTGCCACTGTTCTGCTTGACCAGCTCCAAACAAAGCAAAGCCAGTTGGCATTTTCAAAAATGTTTCAAATGTGTTTCTCCCACATGCCCCCTCCTTCTCCTTTTCTTTCCCAGCCAACGAAGCAATTTCCATTTAAACCCTTCAGTACATAATCATATTAGCAACAGTCAGAGCACCAGAGTAACCTACGATGGTTTGTGAGCCTTTCAGTCTGTGCTGAGGCAAAACACACAGGATCTTCAAGGTGAGTTTTGCTTGAAACAGGCTTGCAAGAACCCTTAGGTGCCCTGTAGTCCACGCGTACTTACCAGGTGAAATATAAACTGCAATCTATCCAAGTCATGATCGATGTTAATGTGCCAATTGCTAGGAAGAAACATTTGTTTGAAAAGGACAACGATACAGTATGGAGCAGCACTGGAAGCTGCCACAGAATCATAGAATGTTCCAGGCCAGAAGGGACCTCAAGGGTCATCCAGTCTGACCTCCCCGCAGTCAGCAGGGACACCCCCAACTAGACCCGGCCACCCAGGGCCCTGTTGAGCCTTATCTTGAATATCTCCAGGGAAGGGGCCTGAACCACCTCCCTGGGCAACCTGTTCCAGTGGTCCACCACCCTCATGGTAAAGAACTTATTCCTAATATCCAATCTAAATCTGCTCTTCTCGAGTTTGAAGCCATTGCCCCTTGTCTTACACTGCTGGCCTTTGTAAACAGGCCCTCCCCAGCCTTCCTGTAGGCCCCCTGGAAGGCTGCTATTAGGTCTGCCCAGACCCTCCTCTTCTCCAGCCTGAACAACCCCACCTCCCTGCAAAGGTGCGCCAACCCCCTGATCATTTTTGTGGCCCTCTTATGGATCCGCTCCATCAGGTCCATGTCATTCCTATATTGAGGGCTCCAGACCTGCACACAGTGCTCCAGGTGAGGTCTCACCAGAGCAGAGCAAAGTGGCAGAACCCCGTCTCTGAATCTGCTGGCAACGCACCTTTTGANAGCACACCACTTCTTACTTGTTACTGCTCTCCATCTGGACCTCAAGCCATTGAGTACCACCCTCTGGCTGTGACCATCCAGCCAGCCTTTTTATCCACTGACCAGGCCACCCATCAAATCCATATCCCTCCAATTTGGTGAGCTGCTGCCCATGCTGCTCTTGTTTATAACTGAGCCTCATTCCTTTGTGGAAAGTAGTAGTCTGCTCTTATTTTAGGCCTCTTTCCCAAAATGGGTCATTTTTGGCCCATGGTGCAAGGGGCACAGCTTCCTGAAGGGGCTGCTGCCATTCTAGTTTTTGTTTGCATGTTGCATATTTTCTTTGCTTTTCTTTGGCAAGAGAAAGGAAGAAACAGACATATGGGACCTTTGGAGAAAACTCAAGAAATCTCTGAGAGCAGAAATATTATAGTAGATGCTGACACAGTGTAGAAAATGCTGTGGTTTCTTAGGGAACAGATGGAGACTTTACTCACAGGCCTAATGACTTGCTAGTATTAGATAAAGATTTATGAAGTTGGCCTGTTCTGCTGCTTCTTATTTCTTTCTAGGAATTAATTGAGGGGAAGAAAAACTGAAGTGTAATCTACAAGGAAGTCTGAAGAATGCATGTGAGTGCCCAGAAGGTGTGTGAAGAGAGATGAATGAGACAGGAGACACAGTACTGTTGCGTAATTTCACAACCAAAGATCAAATGCAGTGTCCAGTGCTGCTCACTCCTTTCAAGGGGCATTTTACAGTAAAAAAGAGCTCCAAGAAGGGCGATAACAATGATTAAAGGCCCAGAAAAAATGGGAAGAACCTCTAAAGCTTTGCTTTGTTCACTTTGGAGAGAAAGGTAAGAGGTCATATGATAAAATACTGAAAATAACTAATGATCAAGCTAACACAGATCCAATCCCTCAGTCATGCCTCATGATAAAAACAAGATAGTATTTTCTCCAAAACCTTAGAGTTTGGCTATAGATCTTGCTTCTATGTGCTGATCATGAAATGAAGAATTTATCAGGCTACAGAAAATGAAGTTCTAATGCTTAATAAGAATAGCCAAGTTATGATAACAAACATTTTGGAAAGGATATTAAACCTTGTGCTTCCAATGTTCAGTGTTTAGAGATCCAGCTGCAAACAACTAAGTGTGCAGTGCATCAGATCAGCCCAGATGCTTCCCACAGAGCTCTCCTTCCTTCTCCTGAACCATCTGGTGTTGGCCACTGGCCACACAGTGCTCTGGAGAGTGACTACAGTCCTGAAATGCAACTCTTATCTTCTCATACGTAAATCACTTACTTCAAGACTCAAGGGCCAAAGTCAGCTTTGCTTTCTTTCCTCTACAAGAAGGCACACCACTTTCACCCTCATTAATCTGAGTTAGAGATTACTTAGCCAAAGTAAATTTACAAGACTGGCCATAGAGGTTAACTGGGAAGTTGCCACCTTGCTGCTTAGATCCGGATTACTATGCAGCAGATGCACAATCGTTACAAACTGGATTCCTCTACTGTCAAACTAACCAGTTTGCAGGGAAAATCTAGCATAACCTAGATAGCTATTTCCTATACCATCTCCATCATTCATAATTTTATTGTGGTGGTGGTCACGGGCACCAGCCAAGGCACTGAGATCTTTCTGCAGTATGAGGCGTCAGAGGAGTCTGAATGTCCAACAGAGGGAAACTGGTGCTGCTGTGCTGACCTGTTGTCTCTTGATGAGCTTAATCTGAAGGCCACTCAGGTTCATGAGATGGTTCAAGTGGGGGAAAGGAAAGCCTTCCTGGGGAATTGATAGGTTTGTAAAACATTTTCCCTGTATGAGAAATTCTTTCTATGCTATGACTGTTCCCCTTCCAAATATAAAGATTGAATAGGTTTTTCAGGTTTGGGTGTTTCTGTTGCTTAGTTTTGGGTTGTTTTTTTTTTTTGTTGTTGTTGTTTTGTTTTGGTTTTTTTTTTAATGGTAAAAAAAGAAAAATTAAGCCAGCTGCCAATTTACTGCAATGACTTTATAGTAATACAGTCGTGCATTCTCTCCAGTTTGAAAAGCTGGCAGCATCTTCTTGCTATTTATTATCACGCTTCTCTCACCCTTAGAAAGAAAAGCCCACTGAATCCTCTCACACTAAATCATCCTTAGGCTGTGGAATCTCAGGTGTCAGACACATTTTGCAGTAATAGCTGGGGTTATTCATGGATCATATTGACGTGCTATAGTAGATGTAGCAGATGTCAATTTGAGGTAGGTTAAGATGTTTGTGCCTAGCTGCTTGTGCACGGCTGTACACAGATGCTGAATCTATTTTTCATGCCTTGTACGTTTCGTTTGATTGTTTTTAGACCAGTCAGGCGCTAAAAATGACAACTGGCTGAAGTACCATAAATACCTCAGGTACCATGGACTACAGCGCTTTTAGCATTCAGTAATGGCAGAGTTCCTTCAACTTTAACTTCCAGCATTTAATCTTTATGGTTGTGACCTACCTTGCACTAATAATAGTTGTACCTCCAGTTTCCTTTGACACTGGCCTGGCCATAACTCTCAGAAAGGCTGGGGCTGGATTTTTAGCCCCAGAGACATTACTGAAAATCTATTTGTTGTGCCTGATGAATGCTTTGGAAAACTTGGCCATGGGTTCCTCATGAAAAAAATACCTTGCTCGTGATCTTTTTCTACTCTAAGCTTTTTGCAGTGAAATTCTCTTCCTTTAGGTCAGAACAGTTTACCTGCAAACCCTGCTGACACTCCCTCATGCGATCTGCCTTACTAATTTCTGTGGGACAACTTCTCATACTGGAAGATTAAGGTTCTTGTGTGGAATCAAAGCAGGAGTGAGATGAAAGAAGGCCAGCAACAATCAACTGTGAAGCGCGGTCCACAGTAGTGGGAACTTTTAGGCCCTTCTGAAACAGTCCTTGCCTTTGATTTTACAAGAAAAGACCCACAGAAGGGATAAATCAATTGAGCTACTGTGATGACAGCTCATGCACCCACCTGCGTGGGTGTGCAGATGGTGTCTTTCTTCATGCTAGAGGAATTTGGATGGTGGACCTACTTAGCTGTTGCACAAAGGCATAATAATGCATAAAGCAGAGACGCAAAAGCCAATTCATGGTCAAGTTTAAGAAGCCGTCAAATGCTTACTTCACATTTTTCCTAGTTTTCCGCATTCCACTCCTTCAGGATACGGATGCTAGCTGGGAAGGGTGAGGGTGCATTGGGATGGGTGAACTCACTGTGCAGTTTCCCTTGCACAGATGTGTTTTAAGCTACTTCAAATCTGATGATCAAAGACACAGCCACCCTTCCAAAGGTTTGGGAGTGCATGAGCTGTGCCATCAGTGTATAGTTACAGGCTGCTCAGTTACTGTGTGCTGTCTCCTGAGGTGGGAAAGTAGAAAAACACAGATCATGTCAGCACTCAACATGGAGTGTAGGGCAGCAATCCTATCTATTGCTACCTGGGCTTGTTGAAGGACACCCCTTCTACCTCAAATGTAGCACTGTGATACTTACAGAACTTCTAGGACATGAGTTACTGTCCCAGGGTGACACTGCACTGTGTGGATGTACCAGCTCAGGGCTATATGCCACCACAAGACACTGCAGTGCCAACATGCCCTAACTGGGCTCTGCTCCACAGGAGAGGTTTCAATCAGGCCCCAGCTGTAGCCACCTCAGGGCCCAATGTGGAGGCACAGCCCCCACTGCACAGGCTATCAAAGTGCTCCCTGCCACCATTAGCTCTCCACGCCACTCTGATGACAGTTGAGCATTTCAGCAGGTACAGGACGTAAAAATGTTTAGTTATGAAAACTGTGGCTCTTGGCTCACTCTTTCTACATAAGCATAAGATTAATCAGTGATTTTATTCACATTAAACCCAGCTCTGGTAAAACAAGGCTGCCGTTTCAAACAAAGCCCTGCTGCTATACTGAAGCCAGCCACCACTCCAGGCAGTACAACACTGCAAAAGACACAGTGCCATTTTCTGAGGGGCTTCTCTTTTCCCTCTTCACCAACCCTGTGCATCCCTGTGCCCTTTTCTCTCCTTCTCCCCTGGCAGCCCCAGCAGTCCCCCACCTGTAGCAGCTCCGATAAAAAACAGATGGCTGTCTTTTCTTTCTAGGAGGCAGTCAGAGAAATTACACTTGCCTCAGTCACCAAAGCTGTGTCACTCTGAAAGCAAGTGGTTGAGATGAAAATTATATTTCTTGCAACGTGCAGCATCTGGTGCACAGCTGTTGCGCTGAATGAAATACCAAGTTAACTGCAGCGTGGAGCAGTTGAAGTTCTCCCCAAAGTAGTATTGCTGAGTTTCTAAATATGCCTCCTAAATTATACTCTGGTGAAAAATCAGTCAAACTCGATCTTTGCCTCCATCTCCCTTTCCCGTGTGCCCCATTTCTGCTTCTCTGTATTTAGCACAACAAAGTAACAATGAACAGCGTGGCCTTTCTTGAAAGCAGATCCCCACCTGCTTATTTACTGCAGCAGCTTCACAGTATGGATTGTGCTGCTGGGTATTTTTGTTTAAATGTCTGCTAACTGGAAAGGCCTGGCATAGCGTGGGGACTGTGTTTGACAAAGGGACCTGCCTCCATCGCCTTCCATGCTCACTGGACACCTGCACGCCGACAAATGAATCCTGAGATCTCCCTTTGTAAAAGAAATGTCAATGTACCTTTACCTGGCTGAATTGCAATTATCCATCCCCCATGCCACCGCTTCCCTCCCTAATTAAAGTTGCTAATGCCACTGCCTCATCTTAGACTGCCACCCCTGCCCTCTGAAGTGCCACAGGTATCTCTGGTGACAGGGAGCCGACACCACAGTCCAGCCTGCCCCGCACAGGCCTCCATCTTTTAGGCTCCTTTGGAAAGGCTGGCTGCAATCAGGTCAGCCTACTCTGGCTTTTACAGGAGGTCATTGCTCTTAGTGCCCAACAGCTTAAAAGGGGTTTGCTTGAGGCGAGGCAGCTTCTTGGGAAGGCTGCAAGGAGAGGAGGGAGTCTCACAAGTGACAGATGGAGTGAGAAAGCAGAGGGGGAGCCGTAGTCATGAATCACTGTAAGAGTATTTTACCAGCTGGTTGCAAAGATAGCCAGGCTGCATGAATCAGGGGAAGATCTAAGAAGGAAACGAGAGAAACTGTGCAATGCTGCTGCAGCTCAGTCCCAGTGACAAGTTAAGGGAGCTACATCCTGGGAGTTGTATTCAACTGCTCTGGATGAAGACACTAAGCACAAGTTCCAGACCCTAGATCTGCCCAAGTACTCCTGTGGTTTTGCTGGGGACTTCAGCCCCTGGAAAGATGACTGAAATTGGGAAATGAAATTCAAGAAATGTGTTTCTGGTCATGAAGATGACTGAGGGATGAAATAAATAAGGAAAATCGGGATGTGGGTGGGGGCTAAGTTCCACCTTAGAATCATAGAATCGTATAGGTTGGAAGAGACCCTTGGGATCATCCAGTCCAACCATCAGCCCTACTCTACAAGTTCTCCCCTACATCATATCCCTCAACACCACATCCAATCTACTCTTAAACACAGTCAGGGAGGGTGACTCCACCACCTC